>OZ023316.1:42801101-43148601 GCA_964007375.1 Ophion obscuratus | reverse complement strand
TTTTTATTCAAGGTTTAATTTTTTTTAATAGTAATAATAATTATAATTTTACAATAAGGTAGGGGCGATAGAGGGGTATATGGTGAAGGTCCATACCATATTTGAAGTCAAACAGAGGAATACAACTCTAGATTTTACGTCAACCAGGTTGAAAAAAGTAGTTTCGAGAAAAACGCGTTTAAGAGTTAGGCCACAGTAACGGGTATAAAATCATGTGCGAATTTAACAATTTTTTTCGTATGAAAAAGTGATTCACTCATAAAATTAATTACACATCTATTTAATATGAATATCAAGCTGTTAGAAAATATATATTTTTTTCGATGTACAAAAAGGCTGACTACTCGAAACTTCCCGAAACAGCTTTTTTCCAATTGGCGTAACAAATAACTTCAACAATTTTCACTCGATATAATTCAAATTTAAAAGTTATGTTCCTAATTGCATTTCGCAAAAAAGTACGTACGGAATTTCTGATTAATCGAAAACTTCATTTTATGAGCACTTTATGAGCAGTCATAACGAAATTTTTCACTGAAAATTCATTTCTTAAGTTCAAATACCTACAACTTTTGAATAAAATAATATTTTTTAAATTCCTTACGTACTTCTCTATGTATTTAAATGTAGATTGACGAGAATTTTTGTTTTTTGTTCTAGGTAAAAAATTGTGGATGCCAAAGGTCACGCCGCAGAGCGCCTAAAAAAAGATAACAAAAGAAAATCTTAGTAGTCGGCCATATTGTACATCGGAAAAAAAATATATATTTTCTAACAGCTTGATATTCATACTAAATAGATGTGTAATTAATTTTATCGGTGAATCACTTTTTCATACGAAAACAAATTGTTAAATTCGCACATGATTTTATACCCGTTACTGTGGCCTAAGCCCTAAAATTTCGAGTCAAATGTCAGACAATCGCGTCTATCTAACAAAGAACATCACTTAAGTGTCCACCTTCAATTTTGTTGAAACTCATATATGTCATAAAGCATTAGACACCGATTTTCTTTATCTACGGAAAAACAGTTTTAAGGGAGGAAGCCACCCCTCAAAGAAAGGCGTGTCGAGGGGTGATTTTGCAGTTTTGGCCACAAGCAGTCCACCGATCTGATTGAAACAAAAACCAAAATTCTTCCGATGTAAAGCGATGAAAATCCACTATAGGGGGGGGGGGGGGGTCCGCTGTCCCCCTTAAAACGCGTTTTTCCGCCGATAAAAAAATACGTGTTTAATAATTTTCAATGCTTTATCACATATGTGAGTTTCAACTAAATCAAAGGCAGACACAAGTGACATTCCTTGTGAGTGGTATGACATGTTATATTTACGTCACATTAATTGGCCATTTCTGTCTCGTAAATTGAGCCTTCCCCGATTTTGAAATGATGATTTCCTGAAGCTCGTTCTTCCCTGTGAGCAGTTATAGCTTCCTTAGAAGCTGTTAAAATTCGTAGCTCCGACTGGTCGATCCTATTCTGGTATCGTTTGTTGGCATAAATATTGGGAATTTCGAAATTTTCCTTTGAGGACATATTCTTAAGAGTCTATACATACTTCAATAAAATACCAAAAAATCGTTTTTTTTTCTTCACATTTCTAGAATACTTCTTTAACTCTCTTTATCGCGCTGTTTCAACTCTTTTTTGCATTCCAGAATACTGCCTTAATTCTCCAAGCCCGACACCCAAGTTCCACCGACAAGTAAAAATTTTACCGTCCGGAAATGTTGTTTAGAAAGTGCTCAATTGAAAAAATCACCAGGTTTAGATTAAAAAAAGACGAGGGATAGGATTTTCCGAATGTGCCAAATATGACATTATCACCTTTACGTCCAAGTCCCTTCTTCAATATCGCATAAATCGATTTATCGGCATGCATAATATGTGCAGTAAACCCTCCTTTTCAAGAATCAGTCGAATATTTTTTAAATAATAAAAAAACGCGTTACCTCAACAAATAGAGTGGTTACTTTGGCCATTCGCCAATTCCTGCCATTTTCTATTTTCAGCGGTAACCATAAACTCCAAGTGGCGAAATATTTCGACATTTGCAGGTCTATATAGGAATTGATGAGCTTAGCATGATAAATTACGTACATTATCGGATGTCAATTTTTGGAAGCAGTCTGAAGTTAACGTATCAACTATAGGTACAACGAGCACTGAAGGATTGATGGGCTACATCTATATAGGTGGATCAAAAAATTGCATGTTCCAAAAATATTGTTATTCGTTAGTATTTACCTTTTAGTAATAAATTTATTAGTAAATTTAGTATCTTCCTGAAAATGTAGTATCTTAATATCTATCTAAAATTTAGTATCTATCCCTTAAAATTTAGTAAATTTAGTATCTCCCTGAAAATTTCATTGAAATATTCCTAAAAGTGAATGAGCTACAGCTTCTAGCAGTCATTCGGGCGAGCGGTAGCAGCACCATACTTCAAACTTTGAACGCGTTTTTCTCAAAATACTGTTTTCAATGTCGGTGGACATGATACCTCGAGAACTACTTAATGGATTGTTTCCAAATTTACAGGAGATACGCTGAAAAACTTTTGAAGGTCGTTGACGATCTCACTTTCTCAAAATCGATCTTCATTTTTTTTATAGTGACATCAAAATGACGACTTTTTTCATAGATTTTGTATGCTCGAGGTTCAATTCGTCGCCTCGTTTTTGAAAAAATCATTTTAAAAATCGACGATCGTCAACGACTCGTATTTATTGTTAACTTGAATAACCTGTTTGGTTTTTCGATTTCAGATGAGGCGTTTAAACTGGAGAGTGTCCACCGCCAAACGTCGCGAACACAATGTTATCATCTGCCGGCGGCCATGTTTTTGTTGTTTTTCTCTATTTTTTAGTGATTTTTCAAAAGTTTCTCACTGTATGCGCCTTCGTGTTAAAAAAAGTGTGTTTTTCTTTCACCGACCGATTCCCAGAAAAAAATGGGAATATGGCAATTTTTATCGGGCCTCTAGGTAGACGTAGCCCCTTTATCGTACCAGTGCTTCCTTCGCAACTGTAAATCTATTCAGCAATCGTTTGGCAAATGTGAAGCGAGTTTTATTCATTATTCGTTTCCAACAAATTATTTTCGCTCGAAACAATTTATGATGCGTGGGAAAAGCATTAATCTTTTCACGTTTTCTGCACGTCACTTTTATTCTCGTTTCAATAACCGTCGTCCCAAACCAACAATCGACAAAGAATCGAGAGATGAGCAGAACGATAATGGGAGAGAAAGATACGCCCAGAGGATTTTTCGCGGGTGCTTTTTCGTTCGACGTAACCGTATGATTACGTGACCGAGGAAAGAAGACGTAGGTTTTTTTTCTTCATTTTAATTTTTTATATACACGTATAATTTTTATTTTTTTAAATACTCGTTTATTTTTTATATTTAGACTCGTATAATTCTTATTTTGAAAAATACTCGTCTAATTTTCATTTTTAAAAATACTCGTTTAATTTTCATTTTTTTAAATACTTGTATAATTTTTATTTTTTTAAATACTCGTATATTTTTTATTTTTAAAAATACTCGTATAATTTTTTATTTTTCAAAATACACGCATAGTATGCGATACGATTCCAGCATGCAAGCGGTGGGAAAAGTCTGCATTCTCCGCGTGCTTATCTCGCACGTGAATACAATTACCGTCTTGGCCTTTGCACTATTACCTCAAAAAGCTTATCAGTAACTTCGATACGGACTCTGCAATGACCTCGATGGTCACGTGCTGAGCTTCACACGTCCCTCGTACGTAAAATAGAAATCGATGAAAGTGGGATTGCATGTGGAATTGCACGAAAGTGGGATTGCATACTACGAGAGAAGTGGATATAAACGTTATGAATGTAACCAAAGGGAAAATGAAAGAAATCGTAGAAGGAAAACGGAAACATATTTTATGTTTTTACTGTTTGTTTTTTGTATTTTGGTTTTTTACCCCACTTTTCACCCCATACCTTGTCACTTCACGATCTTCAACACCTCAGAGACTGTCTAGAGGGTTGCCCACAGACATTCTCTCTTGATACACTACCCTGGTGTATTTGCAGGAGGGCACAGGGAAACTGACGGAAACCTGTGCCGATACAGGTGGCTATAAATGACTGTCAGTTGTGTCACCATGCGAAACTCGATGAAACTTCCTCCCGGTCGAAAGACAACGCGCAAGCCCGTGCGCGCCCGGGCGGCCACCCATCCAAGTATTTGCCCAGGCCGCTGTTGGCACTTCCAGTACTCACAGTCAGCCGGAGAAAGCTTGTATTTTCTTTGTGACGCTTTCGGAGAACCAGCAATATTTGCCTCAATCTTGACGGAACTTTCCACTTCATTGGTTGAAAAAATCGTTTATTTTGGGGAACGGTAAGAAAACACAACATGTAAAAAAAAATGCGGATCTTGATATTTTTTTACACTTGGCGGTAAATTGATGGTAGCATTTCCACTGTTCATGACGCATATATGCGCGCATCTTAATAAAAAAAAACACATTTATATTGTTCCGATTTTATTGTGTATAGGTATTCATACACTTGCTTCCTCCGAATCTGAAATTGAATTTTTCAAACTCAAAACGCTGAATCCAACGGCGGGTCAAAAGCAAAAAAGTATTTCTCAAAATGAAATCCACTGGGGGATTTATGAGGTCGCCGAGCTGTGGAATCTGATGGAAGATTTGCAAAACTCAGAATTGCGGATGCAATATTCGGGACGAAAATCCGAAAATACTTGACTTCAAAAAAAAGATATCTCGTAATTTTTTGAGGTCACCACATCAAAATAAAATACGGCATACAAAAAATTCCAAATGGAACGTCCATTAAGAGAGGACATATAGCCAAAAATGAACTCCATGAGGAAGCTGAGACTAGTTTATGGCCCCGGAATCGCAGCTTAATCGGTCGGTCATTTAGTCACAGCATTTTTGAGTCTATAAACTTTTAACGCTTTTTTTCTGAAAACCACTTTTCCGTGAACCTCGTACAAGAAGATTAAAAAACTATCCGATCGATCATTTTCAAATTTGGCACACTTTTAGATAACATAATTGCCGTCTATTTGAACCTAAAGTTCCTTGATAATAATTTTTTTGAGCTACTTTTACATCAAAAAAATACTATAGTAAAAATTTCACAAAAAATAGAACATTTTTTCAAACACGTACCATTTTTCAAATTTTCACTTTTCTTTAGATTTTTTAGGTTCACATAGAGGGTGTGGGTCTTAAAAATTTTAAACTCCTTGGCTCTGATGTTTCCGATCGATGTAACAAATGCTAGGTTGCACGCCGTGGAACAATTCAGGCGGGAACCGTACCTGAAGGAAGTGTCCTCGAGCCGACAATTTCGACCACCAAAAAAAAATTGGAAAATTAAAAGATATAATAGATAATATGGACATGAAATTTTAATTACACAGAATAAATAGTTTCGACACAAGAAAATTACAAAAATTCGCTTATTTTCGGCCGCTCAAATGGACCTCCCCCGTTAATTAATAGACACAAAAGTTAAAGTTGGTCGAACCTCCGTACTCGGGGATTCTCAGTCACCGATAACGCTTTCGAACCCAGAATTCAAAAAATAATAAATTACCAACCCAACATCGCGAGCTACTCAAGTAAGCCTGATTGCATAATCAGAGTTCTTTATACTGAGTTAGGTCACTAGACCTCAATACTAGTCACCCCCGCATACTGAATGCCATTCAATTTTTTTTTTATCGTAACTTTTCGTATTTTGGTCCGGCATGTTGAATTCGCCGTTTTAAATTCGAAAAATCTTATCTCAGTTCTTTCCCCTTTCGAATTTAACGGCGCTAGAATTTCTCACACCCAAAAATTGGTGTGGTTCTTAAAAAAGTAAATACCGCCAAACTTTCGGTGGCCCAAGACAACGAAGCGTTCATACAATGTTCCTTAACCAAGATATTCAGGACGGATCCAATTGTCATAGTTAACAATTGTCTGGAAACCCACGACCCCGTCGTGTTCTCGCGTTTCCGCGACTCTGGTAGTTTTGGAAAGCGAATTTGATACGAAAGGGGAGAGATATCGCGGACGAAAGCGCGTCTCGGTTTATGTGTGCGCCTCGGTGCATCTTCGGATAATTTATTGCCGCCACTTGTATACCCAACTGCGACTGTAACCCCTACATACGATGGATTCAACGATTCCGCCGGTCATCGCTTATTCTCTACACGCGTATTACCCTGAGCATATATATATTTATTCTCAGGAATATATATATATATATATATATCTGTACACTTGCAAATTTTATCGTCCTCACAGATATCGGACGCTTCCTGCACCACACATTGGTTCGGCTTTGTGCGATTTCGGTATTGTATATGAACCGTATATCGTACGCGTCTGCCGCGTATACCGGGTACTTCATTTTAACAGCAACAGTCATATATCTCGAGACCAGTAGCCTAAAAAAAAAAGTACAACAAAAGTTGCATGATTTCGGGGAGGTCCTGGAGGCGTTGAGTTGAAACGAAAATCACTTTTAGTTTTTCAAAGGCGACCATGTATTTTTTTTTGCACGCAATCGCAGTTGGTTCGAAGATAAGTTTGACGAAAAAAAAAAACACGTAAATAGTGCCTGGCTTGAAAATTGCCAGAGCTGGAGCAGTTTAGAGCTGTCACAGCTCCGATGACGGAAAGATAACATTTTCGACTATTAAAAAAAAATCATTATTACCGATAATGAAAGAGTTCGAACGTTATATAGGTTTGGCCTGGACCTATACTTACAAGGAACATCCCTCAGGTGACACCTTTCGATTTTGTTGAAATTTGGACATGTTATAAAGCACCGAAAAGTAAGCAATACGTATTTTTTTGTTATCAGCGGAAAAACGGTTTTAAGGGCTGAAACGCACCCTCAAAAATGGGGATGTTTTTCGTTTTTCGTCGATAACGTTTTAACGGTACGAGATATTAAAAAATGCAAATTGCAACAATGATTATTTTTTTGTTGCACTATACACTGGAGATGAGAACGATAACGTTATCGATGTAAAACGAAAAACACCCCTCTGTTCGAGGGTTCGTTTCACCCCTTAAAACCGTTTTCCCGCCGATAAAAAAACGTATCGCCCAATTTTCGGTGCTTTATAACATATCCAAATTTGAACAAAATCGAAGGGTGTCACCTGAGGGATGTTTCTTGTTAGATGAGTGACCAGCAGCTTTGCCCTGGCTCAATATGTATCTGTATCGGCACGCTTTGTCGCCAGTTTCCCTGTGCCCTTCTGCAATCCTTCCAGAGTGGTCCACAGCCACTCTGGAAGGTCTCAGTGGAACTGGAAATGCGAATTGACGGTACCGTAAAAATCCGCGAGTCATCAAAAAGGATCATCAGGAATTGATTCTCCATTCGGCTGAAATCGTCACACCCTGTACGAATATGTAAATATAGACATCCGCACGAATCGAAACGTATGCGAACGCGATGTATGCATGTGCACAAAAGTACACGAGTACACGTGAACATCGATGTACATAGGCACAAGTACACAGAGAGGATGTTTCCATGGCACACGTGGAAAGGGCCTCTTGGAAGGGTCGCATTGACATTCGGGTCATGTGGCAAAGAGCTGGTATGGCTGCACCGTGCTTACCAAGCACTGCAAATAAGACAGCTATACGCTTTCAACTGGCCTCCGAAAACCACCTCTGGCTTTTCCGGTCGAAAAAACAAGTCGCCGGTATATCCTTGTCCACTGAGTTACCGGAACTCACTGTATTTACACCTACACACACGTTTGCCCATGTAAGTTCCTCTCGATGATACGTGCACGGCCGGCTTCGTCACCCTTACGGTCCTGAAAGTTCTGCCTTTCTCTATTGTCGTTGACAGCAGCCTTCCGGCCCTCGCGCCTTGATCACGCCTGAACGAAGCAGACGAGGCTGACAACTGATTTTACGTTCATACGCGGCTATCTATAGTGTATGTGTAATTTGACAAGCGAAATCTGACAATCTTCATGCTGTTGAAGTTCGCCTCGTTGGAATGCAACGATTTTTTTATCTTCAATTTTCCATTTCTTTGTGCTGATCATTAAACAAAGTCTTCGTTGAAATCGAGGCCGTTCAGCATCGTATCGGTTCAGCAGAGATTTATCTCTGTTGAGAATATGGAAAAGCGTTTGAAGGGTTTTCATAGCATAAATCGGCCAAAAAAATTGAGCAATTTGAAAGAATTAAGGGGGTTGGAGCGTTCGCCACACTACAAGATTATATATATATGTGTGTGTGTGTGTGTGTGTGTGTGTGTGTGTGTGTGTGTGTGTGTGTGTGTGTGTGTATAAGGGTGGCCCTTGACATGGGTAAAAAAAAATTGATCGCGCCGCCCTCCAAAATGGTTCCAAATAATAAAAAAAAATCTACGCGAAGCCCCAGCTATGTCCGTTAAGAGGAAGGCGTGCCTGTAAGCATGAACTTAAATTTGAATATCAATTTTTCTTTATGATTGGAGAAATTTCAATTTTTTAAATCTAGTTTATTTGTCAATTTTTTTTAACTTTCCGAAGCTATTGTATATTGGTATTCAATATACAGATCAAATAATAAGATCCTCCATATTAGATTTTATGAGCGTTCAGTTTTACCATCCTATTATTTTGGAACAATAGTTCGATTTAGCTGCTGTCGAACGTTTTTAATCACATCAAAATCAAACTTTACATTTGCATCTTGCCAGAAAAATCTATTAAGTACGAAGGATATAAATTCACGATAAACCATTCACAACGAACTTCCAGATTGGCCAGAATTGTTTTTTTTTTTTAATTTTGTTAGAAATATTCCTTGCGTGCTGAGATACAAACATATTCATATTTCACTGAGATCAGACTTCCAGTGCTGTGGATAAAAAATGTATTTAAAAATTACTTTCGCAAAAATGCATAGGGACATTTTAAACATGGAAGGATTTTAAACTTGGCGAGCTTCTTCGTTTTTTATTGAAAACAAAGAAATTATTTATTCGCACAAGTCATCCAGTTGGTCGGAAAAAACATAATATTTGAAAAATGTACACATAAGATATCGATACTAGTTCGTTCAGTACGAATTTATTTATTTAAACCACGGAAATATCGTGTTGAAAAATTGACAAATAAACTAGATTTAAAAGATCGAAATTTCTCCCATCATGAAGAAAAATTGATATTTAAATTTAAGTTCATGCTTACAGGCACGCCTTCCTCTTAACGGACATGGCTGGGGCTTCGCGTAGATTTTTTCTTTATTATTTGGAACCGTTTTGGAGGGCGGCGCGATCAACTTTTTTACCCATATCAAGGGCCACCCTAATATATATATATTATTGTCTAGACTATACTGAGTCGTTACGATTTTTTTAGATTTTTTGGTTATATTCGGGGGCTTGGAAAATACTAAATGAAGAAAACGGCTACGTACAACGATAGCTAGTAAAATTACGGAAATTTTACTTCGTTCGATTTTTTTTTTCATCCGCCACAGTGGGTAATGGTTACTTTATCACCCGCACTGCAAGATGATTCGTTTCGGGAAATGTGAGAATTTTTTAATTTGTTTTCACTTGTCAAATATCAAATATTGATAAACACTAATATTTGTAAAACGCCATTGTTTGATAAACAACACATTCGATCGCAAACATTTTGAGTCAAATGACGTTTTAATTATATTTTACATTTAGGTACGTGTGTAGCAAGCCAATTTACGAAAGCCCATTTTAAGGGGTCTTCTCACTTTAGACGCTAAAAAGGCTATTTTTCATTTATTTATATTACTCCTAATAAATACACTTTCGAAATACATAAAAAAAATGTTTTGATTTATTCAAGTCATTATTTATAGACGAGAATGGTAGTTGAAAAAATGTCCTTAAAAAATGGTAGGTCTACGCTGTATGATGAAATTTCGGATATAGATCATCCGAAGCAAAAAAAACAGACGGTTTTAGATTCAGTATGTTAATGGCTATAGCGCATATCATACGATTTTTGATATATGCAAAAATTACAAAAAGGTGGACATTTTTCGAAACAAAACAAACAAAAAGAAACGTGTCTTTTTACCGGTTTTGGCAAAAAAATTAGTAAATATCAAATTTGTTAAAAAAATCCTTGATATGCGCTGTAGCTATGGTGGTAAAGAATATGTGGTTAAAATGTCATAAGTATCGGTTCAGTAGTTTCGAAGATTTTATCAACAAGCCGTCGAAAAACTTTTTTTTTTGAGAAACGCGTTTAAGGCCTCAGGCCATAATAACGGATATAAAATCATGTGCGAATTTAACAATTTTTTTTAGTATGGAAAGTGATTCACTCATAAAATTGATTACACATCTATTTAGTATGAATATGAAGCTGTTGGAAAAAATATATATATTTTTTTCGATGTACAAAATTGCCGACTACGCGAAACTTCTCGAAACAGCTTTTTTCCAATTGGCGTGACCAATAACTTCAACAATTTTCACTCGATTTACTTCAAATTTGGAAGTTATGGTCCTAATTGCATTTCGCAGAGAAGTACGTATAGAATTTCTGATTAATCGAAAACTTTTCATTTTATGAGCAGTTAGAACGAAATTTTTCACTAAAATTTCATTTCTTAAGTTAAAATACCTACAACTTTTGAAAAAAAAACAATACTTTTTAATTTCCCTACGTACTTCTCTAGGTATTCTGAAGTAGATTGACGAGCATTTTTGTTTTTTGTTCTAGGTAAAAATTGTGGATGCTAAATGCCACGTCGCGCAGCGCCTAAAAAAGAAGATAACAGCAGAAAATATTAGTAGTCGGCCATTTTGTACATAAAAAAATATAAATATTTTCTAACAGCTTGATATTCATACTAAATAAATGTGTAATTAATTTTATGAGTGAATCATTTTTTCATGCGAAAAAAAATTGTTAAATTCGCACACGATTTTATACTCGTTACTGTGGCCTAAGGCCTTAAAGTTTGTTTGGGTTACATAAATACATTTTTTTAAAAACCTTTATTAATGTATTCCGAAAGTGTATTTATTAAGTGTGACAAATTTTATATCAATATCCATAATATAAAGCTATCAAAATAATTAGTGAAAATAGCCTTTTTTAGCGTCTAAAGTGAGAAGACCCCTTAATCTGAAAAAAAAACCATTCAAGCCCGATCAAACACGCACTCGATCACTCTTTTTTTTATTCAAAACAGTCCATCGACGCGCTTATGGGAGATTTCGTGCCTCGTCATTCAATTTGTACATCAAGATTCCCCAATTAGGCGAAATTTTCGAAATATTTCGATCAAACATGATTGGCCGTGTCGTCTACAACTATTCAAGCCCTGCCGTTACTTCGAAAATAACTGTCAGTTTTTTTCTTCTTCTTTTTTCATTGTCAAAGCACGCATTGCTTGTCGCTATCAATTGTACGCCGGAGCGATAAAGCACATGCCATTGTTCCCGTCCGCAAAAAATTAATCGTCCCCTTAAATCTTCCCTTGCCTCGCGGGTCTAATAATGCACCGATGCACTCGCGGCGACGATCGATCTCTCGCGTCTCGCCCTTTCGCTCTCGCTCTCGCCCACTCCTACGCGTTTTTTTCCTTCGTTCATCATCGATTTCGTTCTCGCACAGGATGCATTTGTCACCGGAGCGTCGCATCTATCCTCTCTCGTATACACGCAGCTTGAAAATACCTTCGCTCGCTTTGAAATTGGTAAATTACCGTTGTCGCCGGACGCGACACATCGCGCTGCTCGCTTTACACCTGCTATTCCTTTCCACGTGCACGCGCGCAATTGCAATCAACGCGCGCGAACGTTGATGCGCGCCCTTCGAGCCGCGAGCACACCCGGGAACATTCATGCCGACGGATTTGATTTTTGCCGAGATCCGAAGCCACGAGTTTTCATATCACGTTCGTAGCACGCTCGTAGCACTGAGAGGACGATCTATGGTATTTGCAACAAAAGCCCGTGGTAAAAGAGGGGATAGTAAAATTCGTTACAGTTTATTGACACCTTAATCACAATATGGTTAACACGACTATAAACAAAAAAGTGCACCTAAGCATGCGATTCGGGTGGCGTGTTTGACTATCTATTATCCCCGAGATGGTTATTTACTATTGTAAAAGGCTTGCCAATAGGGTAGTTCCGGGGATTGGAGTAGAATATCCATAAGTCGAATTTCCATAAGTCAAATATGAATTAGTCGAATATCCATCCATAAGTCGAATATCAATGAGTCGAATATCAATAAGTGCCAATATCCATAAGTGAATATTCCTAACTGAATATCCATAAGTGAGTATAGAGTAGAAATGAGTGCCAGAAATAGCGGGAGTTAGAGGAAAAGTGAGCATAGAGGGAGCCCAAACAAACCCAAACACACTCACTTATCTCTACCTCCCGCCATTTCTGGCACTCATTTCTACTCTATACTCATTTATGGATATTCGGCTTATGGATATTCGACATCGTACTTATGGATATTCGTACTTATGGATATTCCTACTAATGGATATTCGTACTTATGGACATTCACTTATGGATATTCGACTTGTGGATATTCACTTATGGATATTCGACTTATGGATATTCACTTACGGATATTCGACGACAGTGAATTCCGGGGGAGTTGGCCGATAGAAATATTTCATAGAACCGAGCACTAGATTTCACCTCTTACTGCTTAATTCGCTTCACGTCGTGCGCAGTTGTACAACCAAACGTTTGGAAAAAAAAAGTTAAGTAAGTAAAATCTTTTTAAATTATTCTGTCCACTGCTCATTTTTTTTTAAGGTTTCATGTCTCACATTGTGGTGATGTTATTTTGTAAAAGTAATGGTTACTTTTGTATTTCTTGAATAGTTGACGAACAGTGCTTTGTTATAACCTGAAAACTTCGCATGTATTGTTTCTACTTGTTTACATTTTAGATGTGGCTATCTCTCCCGGGAGATTAGGAGAGATGGCCACGTACAGTCGGTGTATGATGGCCATAGTATTGGTTGTAATGTGTTCAAGTAATTCATTTTTTCTACATTTGTTTTAGATGCCTAATAAGTACAAGAGAAAAGCAATTGCTCTACGAAAGGAACTGGACTCAAGAATCATTGAAAGCAGCTATTAGTGCTGTAAAAAATGATGAATTGTTGGTTTGTACAACCGCTAGGACCTACGAAATACCTAGGAAAACCTTAGAAAGACGATGTAAGAAGAATGACAAAAAATGTTGCGGAGGAAATTATTATGAAACTCGTCTCATCGAAGACTGGCTCCAGTGAATAGTGTGCTTCACTTCTGTGAAGCTCACTAGTTAGTTCACCTTCTGTTCTTGTAGGACACGCATTACTATGCATTTAGCAGGTCGTATCATATAATATGGTATAAATCACTGCTATATGGTACAAAGCTATTGTGAAGCGTCAAAAATCCATTTGAACAGTGACTTGTATCATAAGAAAAAAGATCCGTTCAAAATTTTACCCAAATCGCAGGTAACAGCTATTCGGAAATACAGCCGGAATTACTTTTGTCTCTTATGCCATACCTGTGCTATAGATGCCGAAAGCACTCGGAACCAGAGTGGCAGCGTGCGTAGGATAGGCAGAAGATAGGCAGTTAGGTTCTATGTTCGATTCCGACTAAACAAAATATTTTATGCCCAATGAATCTTTACAGGAGGTCACGTAATGATGGAATATGATAAAAAATCATTGAGGCAAAACTCTCAGTTGCGTATTTTATTTTATTTCGGATTTATGGAATACTCTACGCATTTAGTAGACGGGCATTGATGCCTTGTACCAACACTTGAATAACACACCAAATACGCATATACACTGAGAAAAAAACCAATTGAATCAAAAAAATATATTGGTTGGTCCAAATAAATGTGCTGCTACTATGATATTTGAGATTGTTACAATATTATAAAATATCGAAAAATGTGATTGGTTTAAATAACATATTATTTTATTCGAAAAAGCTCTTCTGTTCTCTGAATATCTACAATATCCTTCAAGTAAAATTATATTCTATTGAAATCATTCTATATACAATCCGTAGATGTATTGGATGAACAATTAAGCGGTTGCTACAAACATTTTTTATTTCGTACAAAAATATAATCAATAGAATTAATTATTTCTTCACTACATCGAAACGAATATGCCATGGGACGTAAGTTTTTCAATTTATTTTAAATCTTAAATAAAAAGTGAGCATTAGGATGATCATCCACGATAATAGTGGAGAGAATATCAGATATCCAATGGAGTATCCATGGAGAGAATATCAGATATTCAACTGATTAGAACAGATACCGCACTTTGATCTTAGCCACAGGCCAAGAAGCGATACTCTTCAGAGTTTCTCCAGCGTTTAAGTAGATTTTCGGTTCGCGCTACGCTTACGAGAAACGAGTGCGCGTGCGCCTTCTAGCGGTTACTCCGAAAACTATGGGTTTCCTCACACCTATAATTTCGGTGGCGCTCGGCCATGATTTGGTTGAATTTTTTCAACTAAATATGCAAGAAACAAATTTTACTTTCGCATAATTTTTTAACCAATTCAAATATTTTCTTAATATTTTTCAATCAAAATAAAATATTAATATTTTAACGAATAATGTACTGAAAAATCAATAACGGGTATGGTGAAAACAATAAAATAACATATTTACTCAATAGAAATTTTATTTGAATCAAACGAGCGCAATTCAATTTTTCTCGTGTACTCGAATCAACAATATTCGTATTATGAATTGAAACGTTTTTTTCGTTCGTTGCAGAAATTGCATTCAAAACTATATAATTTGTTCGCGATAATTTTTTAGATAATTTCAATAAAATATTTCTCTCGGGTAACAATATATCTTTTGAGTGAAAAACAACTTTCAATTTTATCATGTTATTGAAGTCAATAGCGTTTTATTTGGACTAATAAATCCGATCATTTACACCAATTATTTTACAATTGAGTCAACGAAATTTCCTTCAATAACACCAATGATATTGGATCAATGATTTTTTTCTCAGCGTAGCAAGTCGTATCTTATAATATGGTACAAATCACTATGAACATCGTCGCAAATCACAGGCAACATTTTTAATCAATGTATATATATTTCAATTCACTATTCGAATCCGGCAAGCAAATTTTTCACAATATCAGGGAATATCCATTTTATGAAAGCCTACCCCGGGAAAAAAAGTTCATGTCTGAGTGGATATGTTTATATATGTTTCAGATATTGTCATATATGTTTTAGATATTGTCATACACGTATCAGATATATTTATATCTGACATTTTACAGTATCATATATGATTAGCTCTGATCATATTCCACATCACATATGCATATAGAAGATCATATCTGATCAAATACAGTATCTGGCCTGACCATATATGAACTCATATCTGTTTATATCTGGCTAAGTACCAAGGCGAGTTGGTACCGTAAATTCGTTATTTGAACATACATGATGTGACATGTGAACGTATCTGTTCGTATAAGATCATATCCGATCAAATACGGTACCAGGCTCCGCTATATAGATCTCATATATGTTTTTATCTGGTCAGCTACCAAGGCGAGTTGGCAGCGTGAAACGATATCTGAACATATATGATGTGATAGATGAGCAGGCGCGTTCATATAAAATTTTATCCCATCAGATACGATACCAAACCTAGAAAATATACGAAATCTTATACACTCATACCTTGTCGTATATGCAGTTCAGTTATTCACACATGAAAACATCTGAATATATGAAACGATATATGAGGATATGAGACGATATCCGATCAGATATGGCACCTCACCTGACTGTATTATATGTGATCATGTGAGTTACTATAATATTATTAATTACATATAATATCTTATATGTAAACATTTTAATATCTTCATGGCTGCACTAACAAGATTTGATCTGTCTCAACAGGGTAAGATTTGCTCTCATATGGTCGGAGTCATACCTGGTCTGATAGGTCAGATAAACTATGATAATCATATGGGCAGGTCTATTGTTCATAGATGTCCAGGTCTACTGGGATGCAAGGTATTTTATTCTTATACGGACAAACAGATCTGGTTCAATAAGATTAGATTTGCCTGACATGATCATGAACCCAATAAAATGAGATCTACCTGACATGATCAGATCTGGCCCAATAAAATCAGTTCTGGTCCAACAAGATCAGATCTTGCCTGGGGATTGGATCTGGTCAGACCTGCTGCGATATGAACGGGTCTGCTCTCAAAATGATCAAAATGGCTCTGATATGATCATACATGCTCAGATATAAGCATACACGATCTGTCATGACACTACATGAACAGATATTGCCAATTTTCTTGGCTGATCATATCTGATTCTACAGATATGATTCAGATATACTCAGATATGAACTTTTTTCCCAGGACTATATTATATAGTATTGAAGAATAAACGTATGCTTGTATGATTGGTGGTGGCGGTCAACGTATGTGCATAATTCATGCAACTGCTAAAATATTAATAAGCAGTGCTATACTTTTTCACAGTAACTATAGCTATACAATATTACTGTCCTCTCAGGGATAATATTAAATATAGTTAAAATATGGTTGAGAACACTATACATGTCTCTCAGTGTGGGAAACCAAAACGAATGTCAAAATTTTGGATCCCTTTGACGAAGAAAACGAGCATCGCCATAGTGGGCGAAAAGTTGCCCTCGAGGGATGTGCGAAAAGGCTTTTTGGTTTCGATTGCCGTGGGCGATTTGCCGATATCGATAGATCGATATTTGCCGATAGCATAGATAGGGCAAAAATGAGACTCTTGATAGGAAATTCATATGGATACAGGAAAACCCTCGTGGGTATTGCAATTGCACGCGCGAGCATGTTTTCCAATAGAGCGACAGGATTCATCAGTTTCACCGTGATATACGTATATAGAGCAGCTTCGTTTCCAGTAACGCATAATCTCATCGGACATGGAAATTAGCGGTGGTTTTCGCCACCCCCGCCGTCCTTCCTCTCTTACCCCTCGACCGCGCTCTCGTTCGCTGAGAGCAATGAGCACAGTGCATCGAATAAATTATCACCGAGTGGCTAATTACCGTGCCGTTTTATAACCCCGCGACTGTTTCCGGCAACGTACAAACTCAACAATGGCAAGCAACCCGAGCGAGGGATTACTACGATCGTGGGCCGATTCGGCAAGTCCAATATATCCCGGAATTTGTCTCTTTTTGCGCGTACACAACAGCGGCTCTTCGCGCTGAAAATATACGAAAGAAAATACGAATTTCTTCCGACCTGCGAGTTCGCGGTATTACCACAGCGGGTCAACAAATTTTCCTCGTCGTTTCGCCCGCACGTGGACAATCGCGAAAACCCGCACCAACTCTCCAACGTGCTGGAAAGAGACATTTTTTGTAACCCGCTCGCGCGTCGCCAGTTTCGTGAAAAGTGTGATACATCGCGGGACAAATAAAAACGAATGACGTTAGTTTTTTTTATTTTGATAAATTATTAGGACGTTGAATAAGTTCTCGGCTGTTTTTCCAACAGATTGTGTTACCATAACTGCGTGCGTGTAGTTTAAGGAGTAAGGCCACTGTAACGGCCCAAAAAAAAAGGTTTTTTCACTAATTTTTTGCTCCCGAAATTGAAGGTATTTGAAAAAAAACTTTTAATGGTGTTATCGGGCATACATTAAACTTTATTATAAAATTTTTTTACAGTAAAAAAAAAACAAAATGGCGGTTCCACAGCTATCTTCCCGGGACATGTTTTGCTTCCAGGGCTCCGCGGCACGCAGCACCACTGGTGCACTTTTGAAGCTAGAACAAAAAAAAAACCATTAATCTAGAGGGCTATAGCTAGAGAATGTCGATCGGATTTTAAAAAGTATCAATTTTTGTGGATTTGGCGTGCGTTTGAAAAAAAAAATTGATTTTTGACGAAAAAAACGGCAAGTTTTTTGTTAATAAAAAATCAATAAATAAAGTTCTTGAAAATTCCGATCGACATTCTCAAGATAATGTAAATGTTCACATCTGGTTAAAATTTCAAGTAAAAAAAATGAAAATTGTTCGAGTTATGCTGCGTGCCATTTTGAAAAACCATGTTTCGAGAAAAACGCGTTTAAAGTTTTGCGAATAGTTTGTTTGGGTTTGTTTGGGTTTGTTTGGGTCGCACAGGACCTTTTTTTTCTTATTCTAGAGGGTTTAAACTATTTTTTAAGCCAATAAAAAAAAATCGATTTTTCAAAAAATGTACAGTGGCCTTACCCCTTAAGGGATAACACTACTCAAGGATTTTGGAATAAACGTTCCTTTTTTGCGTCGAAAATACTTTGGGGTCATAAAAACGATATGCAATTGGTCCTGTAGCGAAACATTTTCAACTTTTTTCAGGCGTTTCGTACAACTTTAAGGCCTTAAGCCGCTCTAGAGGCCGAAAAAATACAGTTTTTGGGGATTTTTTTTTCTTCATAAAAACTAGAAAATAAATCGAGATTACAAAAAGGGTGTTTATCGTACACATCAGTAACTGTATACAATAATTTTTTTTAAGCGATTAATTTCAAAATGGCGGCTGTGCAGCGTTTATCTCAAAACTGCATTTTTTAAGTTGGCCGCAAACATAACTCAATGTTCAACCAATTCACTTGAAATGTTGAATATATCTTGAAAAATACATTGTCTATGGAAGTACGTAGGATTTTGTTTTATATTGCATAGTTCATTTGTTATTAACAATTATCTGACGATTCTTTAGGCAAATTTTTGGAAAGTGAAAAATACCATCAGATAATTGTTAATAACAAATGAACTATGCAATATAAAAAAAAATCCTACGTACTTCCATAGACAATGTATTTTTCAAGATATATTCAACATTTCAAGTGAATCGGTTGAAAATTGTCGGAGTTATGTTTACGGCCAACTTAAAAAATGCAGTTTCGAGATAAATACTGCACAGTCGCTATTTTGAAATTAATCGCGTCAAAAAATATATTGTATACAGTCACTGATATGTATGATAAACACCCTTTTTTGTAATCTCGATTTATTTTGTAGTTTTTCTGAAGAAAAAAATCCCCAAAAAGCCTATTTTTCGGCCTCTAGAGTGGCCTTTTTCGCAGAGTGGCCTTTTTCGAGAAAACGCATTTTTCTCGAAACCACTTTGTTCAAACCTAAAGGACGGATTACTCGAACACCTTAGCATGGATCGATTTGAAATTTTGATAGTAGCTTCACAATTACATTCTCTATGGGAGTACGTAGCCGTTTTTTGATTAAATATAAACTTTTTTGTAACCAATTTTCTGCTATTAGTTGTGCAAAAAATCGATTTATTTCTTTCAAAGTGCGCCATTCTTTCAAAATTTGATGGAAAAAATCCTTACGTAGTCCCATAGCTAACAATATATAGACTTTAATTTTTGTTGGTTTTGTTCCAGGTCTTATACTGTACGAGAAAACCGTCCTCCCGTGAATATACAGGGTGTCCCAAAACTCAACGATAATCTGAGACCGGATGAAAGGCCAAGTTATACCAGTTCTGGGAAAAATACAAAAAAAATCCATATCACTCAGTTCAGCGATAATAGACATTTAAAAAAAAAAGTTGAAATTCGACACCCTTGGTCGCATTTTCAAGTCCTGTGATCACCAATGTCACAATTTCGCTGTGACTTTTTTAATTTCGTGATCTTCATTAACGATGCTATTAATCGCAACTACAAATTAATGCAAAAAACATTGTTAATTTAATAAAATAAGTTAAGTTTTAGTGAGTCATGGTTCACAAAAATATTGTTACTTAACTTTGACACTTCATTTGGAAAAAAAATGTACTACACTACCCTTGGCAAGTTGTTTCAAAAGATGGCGCATTTAATCAAGATTTCAAAATGGTGCAACACTTGCCACCTTTCTTGCCATTAAAAATTTTATTTATTTTTTTCAAATTGAGCTCATTTTGAACAACTCAACATTAGGAATTTTTGTTACTAAAAATTGTTATTTTTTGTTTCTGGTCTGAAATAAAATTATTATTTTTAGTAAAGAGGTAATTGGTTATTAACTGACTCAATTATCTCTTTACTAAAAATAATAGTTATTTCAAAAGATGGCGCATTTAATCAAGATTTCAAAATGGTGCAACACTTGCCACTTTTCTTGCCATTAAAAATTTTATTTCTTATTTTTTTCAAATTGAACTCATTTTGAACAACTCAACATTAGGAATTTTTGTTACTAAAATTTGTTATTTTTTGTTTCTGGTCTGAAATAAAATTATTATTTTTAGTAAAGAGGTAATTGAGTCAGTTAATAACCAATTTTTATTCTAAAAAACATATTTTGTTAAAAAACATATTGTAAAAAACATATGTTTTTTACAATGAAAATTGGTTATTAACTGACTCAATTACCTCTTTACTAAAAATAATAATTTTATTTCAGACCAGAAACAAAAAATAACAAATTTTAGTAACAAAAATTCCTAATGTTGAGTTGTTCAAAATGAGCTCAATTTGAAAAAAATAAGACATAAAATTTTTAATGGCAAGAAAAGTGGCAAGTGTTGCACCATTTTGAAATCTTGATTAAATGCGCCATCTTTTGAAATAACTATTATTTTTAGTAAAGAGGTAATTGAGTCAGTTAATAACCAATTTTTATTGTAAAAAACATATGTTTTTTACAATAAAAATTGGTTATTAACTGACTCAATTACCTCTCAAAATAAAAATTGGTTATTAACTGACTCAATTACCTCTTTACTAAAAATAATAATTTTATTTCAGACCAGAAACAAAAAATAACAAATTTTAGTAACAAAAATTCCTAATGTTGAGTTGTTCAAAATGAGCTCAATTTGAAAAAAATAAGAAATAAAATTTTTAATGGCAAGAAAAGTGGCAAGTGTTGCACCATTTTGAAATCTTGATTAAATGCGCCATCTTTTGAAACAACTTGCCAAGGGTAGTGTAGTACATTTTTTTTCAAAATGAAGTGTCAAAGTTAAGTAACAATATTTTTGTGAACCATGACTCACTAAAACTTAACTTATTTTATTAAATTAACAATGTTTTTTGCATTAATTTGTAGTTGCGATTAATAGCATCGTTAATGAAGATCACAAAATTAAAAAAATCACAGCGAAATTGTGACATTGGTGATCACAGGACTTGAAAATGCGACCAAGGGTGTCGAATTTCAACTTTTTTTTTTAAATGTCTATTATCGCTGAACTGAGTGATATGGATTTTTTTTTGTATTTTTCCCAGAACTGGTATAACTTGGCCTTTCATCCGGTCTCAGATTATCGTTGAGTTTTGGGACACCCTGTATTTGTAAAAAAACGGGATTTCCAAGATGGGTTCGGTCGCCGGCCTTTTGTATGAGAATTATAATAGTTTTTTTTTTAATACTTCAACATGTGTTAAATAAACCCTCTCACAAGAAATCCTATTCCTTTTTTTATACTCCCAAAATAAATTGTCAAAGTTAGACCTTATTTTCTGCCGCTGGAGTGGCGTTATCCTAAGATGGTAGGCTACATCTATAAGGACCATAAGCAAGCTTGAAATTCAGTGTAGGACAGAGGTAGGTCACTTGATCATGGTTTTGTTCTAAGCAGTATAGCTCCGAATTAACGAAGTGATAAGTAATGATGTCTTTTAAAATAGATAGTAACACCATAAAAAAACGTTGCTTACTAGACTAAGCTTGCATAAACATCACAAAAGTCAAATGGCTCAGTTGACCCCACTAGGTGGGATCAACTAAGCCACCCCACGGGGCTAGTCGAGCCAGTGGGATAATCAGGGTTTCTCTCACAAGAGAAACATAAAAAAGAAGAAGAAAGTGTACTTCTATATAATTTGTTATCTTTTGCCGCTTTTCGGATACTTTCGCCGTTGATGACTTTTTCTGCGGCACGTTTCATCAGATCTTCAGAGACTATAGGTCGTTCAGTTTTTCTCTTGTACTTTCGCATCCTGAAAAAAATTGTTTTTGTACAAAGATTCATAGGTACGTGGGGTGGGGTTTAAGCACCTGATTTTTAATGTAAATTGACTGCAATCCAGTTCTCAAATATGCTACCACAACAAAAACGATACAACCAAACATCAACCTGCAACTGTGGGGTCTAATGAGCCATGCTCATTAGTTTGTTTCGGCTCAAATGACTCCTTCCCCACTTTTTTCACTAATTGGACCGAGCCACCCTAAGACTATTAATATTAAATTGTTTTAGATACTGTTATCGTATAAAAAAAAAACTATTATGAAATCAAAATACACTTACTTGATTGCTGTAACACCACAAGCATGGGCCGGTGACCAAAAGATACGACTAACTGCTTTTTTTTACTTTTGGCGCGAAAATAGTACTCTCTCGCTTCTTCTGACATAGTACGGTCAAATGGTGATTTTGCTGAAAATTTTGAGTAGAACGCTTTTTTCATTTCGTGGGGGGGGGGGGGGCATGAGTGTAAAACTCAGTTTCCGGGACGTTAAGGGTGGTAAAGCGGCCGCCATCTTGAAATTAAGCGTGTGATTCGTTTTTTTATTTATCACCGTAACCGTGAGGCTGAAGAAAAATTTGTCAGCCTCAAAAATTTGAGGCTGACAAATTTGTAGAGAGCTTTTTTGTAGTTGATACCCAATTTTTCATGTTTTTTTGTTTATAACTTATTTATTATTGACGTTAGCGCTCAAAGTTATTAGTAAAAGATATGGATACTTGTATCAACTACAAAAAAGCTCTCTGCAATATTTTTGTCAGCCTCACGGTTACGGAGATAAATTTAAAAAACTCATTCGCCCTTAATTTCAAGATAGCGGCCGTGCTAACACGCTTAACGTTCCGGAAACTGAGTTTTACACTTATGGCTGACCCCCTACTAAATGGACAAAAAAAGCGTTCTACCCAAAAATTTTACGAGGCCTTTTTTGAAGCACCATTTGACCATACTAACAGCGCTCACTTTTATCTAGGATGCACCGTCTGTGTGCTAGTGTGGGTGGCGCAGGAGACCCCGCGGCTCATAAGACCCCGTTTTGCCCTATGTCATTTCGCCGAAGTGTAAACAACTTTTTTTTCATAGTGTTAAACATGTCAAATTTAATGCCAAAAAAAGAGTATTCGCGGGGAATTTTACTGCACTACTTTATTTTTAAAAAAATCAGCAGCTGAAGCACACAAAATTCTGTTTGGGACTTACGGCGACCATGCTCTGTCAGAAACAACATGCAGAGATTGGTTTAAACGCTTAAGGCTTTATATACGCGATTTCGCCGATTTTTGAAAGTACTTTTCGAAAAAAATGACGCATATATTGACAACATTTTTTTTACAAATCATTTATATACATGGTTATTAAGTGTATGTAAAAAAACCAGAAATATTAACAAATGGCAGAGATATAACATAATAAAGCAATGTATTTTTCTTGCGCGCGCGTTGATGGTGAAAGTTCTGGGCATCGATGTGGGTGTCTGAAAAAAATGAACATATTTATAATTGCATAACGAATGTATCTTCACTGTAAACCAACAATATTATTTTTTAAATTATTTTAATAAAAATTTGAAACTTAAAATTTGTTTACTCAATTTTCTGTCGGTTTTTTATTTGTTATATTTTTTGGGTCGTTGAAATTTTTGTTTCTGTGCTTCACACGATAGCTGATGATACTAAGAATATGTTGTAAACATTTCAAAGCGATCTGAACCTTCGTTCAAGAGTTAGAACTTTCACAACGTTCAAAAAAGTAAATCGTGGAAAACCGGCTTAAAGTTGGCGGTCGGGCGCGCCGCGCGGTATCTATTATAAATGCAATCTTACCTAATTTTTAGAATTTTTCAATTCTGTAAAGCTTATAATATTTCTAATTGTTCAGGCTAATGTAATAAGAAAATTTGTAAAAATGAAACATGTTGAAATTTTTCGCGTATATAAGGCCTAAAAAATAATGATATTGATGTGTTGAATTGGAGGCATTAATTCATGAAGACTCATGCCAGACACTAGCTAAACTTGTATAATCATTAGAAGTTGATCACACAACAGTTTCGTAACGTTTGAAAGCATTAGAAATGATTCTTTTAAGGGGTGAAGACCATTTAGTAGGTAAAAAATGATGGTACTTTCGTAATTTTTTTTTCATGTAAAGAATATTCATGGCAATTTGTAACTTGGTGTGTTTTTTATTTGATATTTTAAGTATGCGAAAATATTTTATGATTTAAAAAAATGCAAATTGCCAGTCGTGTACATCGATGTTCAGAGAATGTCGCTCAAAAAGTCTTCGCACTGCTGGAGTTCTCCCTCGCGCTATAATTGTCTGAAATAAAAAAATCAAAATGATTCTTAAAGGTACACGCATACGGTGAAGCAGGATTTTGGAAATATATGGAAAATTCACGAAAAGGCAGCTCAATCAAGTCAATTTTGTGATTCTTCATGAAATTTTTGCTATAGTTAAGGGCGAAAGTACGTTTCATTTTTGGAATTAAAATATTATTTAGGTTCATCGACAAACTGATGGTACAAGGAACATGCGTGACAAGTTCCATTAAAATCGGTTAAATAGTTTTTGAGTAATCACTCCAGCAGTAGGGAAAAATACAGTTTTGAGAAAAATGAGCTCAAAGTTTCAATAGGGGAAAACTTAATGATTTTCCATGTCTTACCGGCTAATCCGCGATTCCAGCGCCATACAGGACTCCTTCGGCTTCCTCGTAAAAACGATTTTCCTGCTGCTGCCGCTGCTGCTCTCTACGGGCTTTCCGACCCGAAATTCAATAAACCGACAGGTTCAAAGCGGATTCCAACACACTTCATCAGAGCTCGCACTAAAAAGTTTTTTGGCACTGGCATTCTGCCTTTCGTTATTTTTCGTATTACGATTAGTATGTTGATTTCCA
Source organism: Ophion obscuratus (assembly GCA_964007375.1). NCBI lineage: Eukaryota > Metazoa > Arthropoda > Insecta > Hymenoptera > Ichneumonidae > Ophion > Ophion obscuratus. Next base: position 43,123,631 of record OZ023316.1, on the reverse strand, counting down.
AAAAAGTGTTCTCTTCCGTGAAGGTCCCTTAGGTGTTGCGTGAGAACATTTTGGGTACGCGGACATTTTGAGAAGCACTAAGTTCACAACTGGCCCAAGATGAATTTTAAGGGGCTATACCAGTGTTAACGTTGAAAATTTGGGTGATTTTCGGGAATTTTTTGGAAGAAAAGTACTCAATTAAATGTTTCGGAAAATTAATAATATATTTGGCTATATTTGACCTATATTGACATAATTTTTCCATAGAAAAACATTGAGATCCAAGCGACTTATGCGCTGCCTTCGGAGGCGCAAAAAAAAGGTCCTCCACTGCTGACATGATTTCGGCCGATTGAGTAGCTGAAACCGTAAAAGGAAAAAATGTCGCTAAACTGGAAGGTATTTCCTGTACAATGACGTAGGATTTTCGAAAAATAACCAAATCTAACAAAATGGCGTAGTTATGAAACAAAAAGTCTGTTTTCTTGCCTATAAAATGGTCGTTTTTTTCAATGCCAAAACGTCAATTTTCATCCAATAGAGAATATCCTTCGTCATTGTAGAGTAAATATATTCAAGAGTACTCAGTTCAAATTTCAAGTCAATCGGATAATTGCTCTTTGAGTTACAATGTCAGCAAATTTGAAAAATCTCATTTCGAGAAAAACGCGTTTAAAGATTTAACTATCAATTTTTGCAAGATAAAACGATAGAGATACGGCCTTGAAAATTTTACAGGATATTCTTGAAAGTATAAACTGTCGAAAAAGGCAAAAAAATTGATTTTTTGAAAATGTCACACTGGTATAGCCCCTTAAAGTACCTGCGGCGCTCGACAATAACGGGCCCAACTGCGTACGACTACGAAACATAAAAGATCGGAGCAAGACGAAATCTAGAGGGGCGCATGCACCGCCGTCCGCGGCTGCACACTTGCGTCTACCCAGCACGGGTGCGCCTTGAGATTAAGCGCAAAAAAATCATGCAATTCTTGGATTTTCGTTTTAAAAATTCGACACAATATTCTCAAGACATTGAGCTGTCGATTTATGGAAAGAAAACAAATGGATTGTTTCAAATTTGTAAATCGTCTTCCCCCTTAAATAAAGCATTAATGTTCACGAAAAAAAAAAGCGAGGACTTATTCAACATACCAATATTTTCGACTTTCATGTATACGTGACGATCGTACGTGACGAACGCAACTGCGCCCCATCGAAATGAGGTGAAGAGTTGATAAAAGCACCCATTAGCGAAAGTCTTTGGGAGTCTCGGGGTGTACGTGCCTGCCTGATTTATACAGCACACGTCAAACTAGTCCACAAGTTTACAATATTCGATTATCGCGAGGCCATTACACGTCATCGCGTATATGAGTTATGCACGTGACTATGCAAACGCGATATCGACAGCACTGGCTGAATCATCCCCCCATTAATAAATGTTCCGGATGCATCCACGGATGCGGCTAAATAAAACGCTTTCCTCCCTTATTCACGTATCTGAAGTGGAATCCTGATTATCCGACCTGCGTATTACTTGCTACTGTTTTTTTCGAAACAACCTGACGAAAAATTACGAACAAATTCCGGGTGGAGATAGGAAATTCGAACGATCAATATTCAGAAGGACCGAAATTTCGAATTCAGTAATGACAAACGTTCCAATATGGATAGATCAATCTTATGATAGTCTGTAAACAGTTAATCGAAATTGTGAATACAAAAATCTCGAAGTTGATTTATAGCGATAACAAATATCAGACATAACAAAATAATGAGAAATATAATATCAATTCGCCTGTATATGTACACCAGACAATTCGAGACGTCAAATCGTCGAATTGTAAATATTACGACAGTTTACAATTTCGAATTCATTGAAGCGAAGGACCAACAAAGTCGATCAGTTGAAATAACGATGGGCCAAAATGGCGAACGGTCCGGATAGCGAAAATTTGGGATCGAGCAATACTACTTATGCTTCAGAATGAAGATGGCAGATGGCGTTAGTGGTCAATCAGGTCAGGCAGCCATTCCATGTTCGCCATTTAGGTATTCGCCATTTCGGACCATCGATCATTTGCTTTTCTAAGATCTACACATTCGAAGTTTGTAGTCTCGATATATGGCCTTTTGCTATATACGGTATTACAAACATTAGATACTGAATTTTTTCTATTTCAGAGATATGAATGTGTAGTGTTCGAATTTATATTTGTATGATTCAAACCGCAGGCTATCTAAACATATGAGCCCTCGAATAAATAATCCTTTAATGTCATAGTTACTCGATTTCGTCATCGGTCAAAGGATAAAATTTCGAATAATTTAATCTTCATTATTTTGAGAGTTCATAATTCTGTCGTTTCGAAATCTTTGTCGTTCTATATTGTTCATTCAACATTTCGACCTCCACCCCATATTCCTTCGTTGAGTACAATCTTGCAATCCTTTGTTCCGCCAAACAATAAGTCTGTAAAATGATTTGGAAATATGTGCACAGACTTTTTAAAAATCAGGTATGGTTTATTATCATAAATTCCGCAATGATCCTACTCATACCTGGTCCACGGTTGGGTCGAATCATCAAGTATCTACTATATATTCAATCCTTAGTGTATGTTTACCATTTTTACCTCTCTTTACCCAATCTTTCGGTGTATCAAAAGTTGAATTCTTCGGGTGGATGAAAATTGCGAAAATATGTTGCTGTATTACGGTATCGAAAGGGATTTGCATGGTACGTAGGAAGTTGACGCAGAAATTCGTGACCGGAATCTTTTATCGCCACTTATTTTTACAAAATACACATACGGACACACACACACAGATATACATAGACCGGGTGTCCCATTTTTATCTTACACCTGACTTATTTCGAAAGGTCAAGTATTGAGTATAGTGAAACTTTGAGGGTTAAAAAAATTATTTTTTGGTCCAAAATTCAAAATAGCAACGTTAAGATGGACGGTATGTTAAGAAAAATAGAAAGAGAAGATAACATACACAAAAGTACATACGCAAAAGTACATACACAAAAGAGAAAACAATCATCTGCTTTTGGTTTTTCGCATGCTATTTCTACAAATGATAACTTTTTTGACCCAGTTTAAAAAAAATACTCTTATTTATTTGTGATATCTAGAAAAGTCTTCTTTTTAACCTTTAATGTTCAGGAAGCTTTGTGAAAGAAGATCTTATACAGAATTTTCATACAAACCAATTCGAACATCTGACTTTGATAGCCTGCAGCGGTGTAAAAAAACGTACTACGCATATCGTGCCAATTAATTTAAAAAGTTGATTAGTTATTGTCGATTCATATCATTTGTATAAATGGCATGCAAAAAATCAAAAGCAGATAATTTTTTTTTTTAAATAACATAAGCCCAAAATTTCGAAAACCGTAGGACTTTTACTATAGTGAAATTCCAGCATATAGTAGGACATAATCTTCCCTATCGACCGTTGCAGGATTATCCGTTCAATATATATATATATATATATATATATATATATATATATATATATATATATATCAAGATGAATCTATATTGTTGAAGATATAGATTTGTTTCACTATATTCTCCTCCGTAATCTCTCGATAGTCCACTCAGGATTGTGTTGAACAGCAAGCGGAAAATTTCGAGCACGTCTCGTTTGGTCAACTCGCCCGTGACCCACGCGCGATTTTCTCTGTTTGCTCGATGGAATATGCTATCGGAAATTCTCAAAGATTCTGGTTTTTCGAGGATCTATCGGCACACTGGATATATTCGTATCTTGCATCGGGAAAGCGAAGCAATCAAACCTTTCGAGTGCAATCATATCTCTTCCTTTCACAAATTGATTCGTTGCTGCTTGTTCGTTAATGCTATGTATACTGCGCGTATGCACGTCGTGATTTGCGAAATAATAAGCTCGAACGGCGAGGCTCGTGGAATAGTCGACGAAGTATATATCTCCGTCTACTCGAACGATGGGGTGAACAATGTAAAAATGATGAGTAGAATACAAATAAGGGTGACATTCGAGATCGTGCACTATGGGGCTGCATCATTTTTCTCCCACCATCCCTGTAATTGAAATAATATTCTCCTGTTCTCGGAAATAATGCAGTCTGTCTCGGCGCATCCTTGATTTTTCCGCGAAAAAAAGGTTTGTCTTCTGGTCGAAGGTAAAAAAAAAATATGTGGGTTATAAAATTGAAGTTTGCATCGTTGGACTACAATAAAAGTTCTTTTATGCCGTCTCATTTTTATAATAAAAATTATTTTTTGCATACTTAGATAGAAATTCTTTAAACGAACACCTTCAAAAAAGATTTCAAAGATTTTTGTATGCAAAATTTGCCAAATACAGACAGTACAGTCGTGCTGTCGCTGAAAAAACCCGAAATCGGAGAAAATTAGAAGAAGGCTATTTTTTGACAAGTGATTTTGTAGGTGCCGCGGGTGCTAAATCCAAGTTTGCCTCAAAATCGGGGTGTAGGGTTCTTTTTTAGGAGATGAAAGTAGATGGGGGTGGATTAATGCCAAACTACAACCCCTACGAGGTCGGCGCCGTGAGACAAAATATTCAGAAAAAGCCGGGCTTTAGTTTTATCCACAGCGCCGAAGTCGTGAAAGTTCATTTTGAGGGTGAAAAAGTGGGGTGAGATTTGGAAAAATCGATTTTAATTCAATAACTCTTTAGCAAAAAATCGTACGTTTTTTGTTCAAATGGGAACGTTGTAGCCCTTGAAAAGACGCGTCGATCGAGTATTCGATCATCACTCTCCGATAATATCTTCACCCCCAAAAAATGGTTAAAAGACAAACAAAAAAATAGTTTATTGAATAACTCAAAAACAATCGGTTTTTCGAGTATGGTTCAAATGTACGAAATGTAGAGAATAATTTTCTCCATATTTTCGTTGCTATGGACCACCCTTGAATTTTGATTTTCCAACCCCTCTCGGGGGTTGAACATTCAAAATGAAATTCTGGGGAAACTATTGACGGCACGAATTCGCCGCCGTGGAAGAATTTGTAGCTTGAACCCTCAGCTACATTTTTGTCCACAGCGCCAAACTCGTATCTCTTTAGTTTCGGTCAATAGTTTTCCCAGAATTTCATTTTGAATTTTCAACCCCTTAGAGGGGTTCGAAAAAGCAAAATTCAAAAGTTGTACATAGGAACGAAAATTATTCTCTACATTTCGTACATTTGATCCATCCCCGAAAAATCGATTGTTTTTGAGTTACTCAATAAACAATTTTTTTGTTAATTCTTCAACAATTCTTTTGGGGGTGAAGATATTATTGGAGAGGGTTGATCGAATACTCGATCGACGCGTCTTTTCAAGGGCTACAACGTTTCCATTTGAACAAAAATTGTATGAATTTGTCCTAAAGAGTTATCGAATGAAAACTGATTTTTCAAAATTTCATCCCACTTTTTCACCCCCAAAATGAAATTCCACGACTTCGTTGCTATGGACAAAAATAAAACCCGGATTTTTCTGAACATTTTGTCTCCCGGCGCCGACCTCGTGGGGGTTGTAGTTTGGCAATAATCTACCCCCATCCCTTAAAAAAAACCTACCCCCCGATTTTTAGGCAAACTTGGTTTTAGCACTCGTGGAACCTACAAAATTACCTGTCAAAAAACTAGCCTTCTTCTAATTTTTTCCGATTCCAATATACAGCACGACTGTACTAAAAGGAAACTAAAGCAATACAAAAAAAAATCATTTTCATTGCACTCGAACGATGCAAACTTCAATCTCACGTTATAACTGACAGTAGTGGAGCGCTGCACATACGGGTATTCTGACGATTTAAACTCTTCTAGCCTGTGATAAATCAATTTCTGAAACTCGATGCAGGTAAAAAAACCGGTTAGTATTATTGTTAAATGACTGAAGAATAATAGGCAACCCTTCGCCGTCTCTCATCGGTTGCACCCGCGCGGTTTTAGTCGGAACTTTATCATCGCCGCAAGTGTACGTATCTTTCTCGGCGTTCTAAGTTTGACTGTCTCAGTTAAGGGCTTACATACACCTGGGTAGGTAAAAAAGATCGATTTTTCACAAAGTTGCTCATCGAAAGTACTATACTTTGTGTCTCCCCTTAAAATTTCATAAGAAAATTTACAGTAATGACGAATTATAGCGTTTTGTAACTGACCGGGTGAGCAACGACTAACGGCCCGAGCAAACTTTAAACGCATTTTACTCGAAGCAGTATTTTCAAAATCGGTACCAGAATTTTTTTCGCAACTACTGATTATACTTCACACAATAATCTAGTACTTATCGAGCCGTTTTTTCGATACCTGGCATAGTTTTTTTTTTCATCATAAGTACTGAACAATTTTAAGGCGAAAAATCGCATGTTTTAATCCAGTGACTGACATGACCCGAAAAAATGACATTTTTTAATTCCGGCTCGATAAGTACTAGTTTTATCTATCTACTTTAAGAAACAAATGTTTTTTTTTTAGATAAAAAATGGCAGAGGGACGTCTGGTACCGCAAACGCTGTCAACAAAAACACGTTCCAGGAAAACGACCGTAACTGTTTTACCGTTTAAAATTTTTTAACCAAATTTCCACAAAATGTAGATAAAATGTCATATGTTAAAATGTATATCATGGTTGTTCAATAAAATTCAGTTTCATACACAAAAAAATTCTTAACCCTTGTCAGTCACACCTCCGGATTGTGACGTTGGGGGTGTAGTCAACCCCACTCATTTTGGGGAGTGATAAATAATTGAAAAATTAAAAAAAAAATACTACAATGCATTTTCAACCCTTGTGTGTAAGACCATGCCGATTATTTTCAAGTCGTGTAATTTTTAATATAAAAAAAATATCGAAAAAATTTTTTTTGTAAGGTCGAAAAACGGCTGGGGTTGACTCAACGGCCGATGACTGTTAAGGGTTGAACATAACCTTACTTTTAGCCGTCTCAGGTGTATTTAAGCCCGCAAAACGTAAACAATTTTTTCAACAGCGATTTCTTTGATGATATTGTCATCGATTTGGATCGAGCGAGTAAGAACACATACTTTTGAAACATTTTACTGTGTTATTTGTTAATGAAATATTGTTTTTTCGTCGTTTGATAAAAACGGTTCAGTATTGTCAAATTTTCTACCACATTTATAGACATTATCGGGATCGTCTCGGTAATTATTTCAATTGTTGTTGCAAGATGATAGTTTGTACAATATAATGATCATCGAATCAGCCGCCCTTATCCACACTTTTCGAGTCAGGGGTGAACAACTATGATAGTGAAAAAAAGTAGAGAATTTATATTGAAAATTTAGATGCACGGCGCAACTGTCATAGAAAAGGCATGAGTGTCAATTTGGTTGCTTTCAAAAGAAATCGCTGAGGTACGAAGCAAACATTTCAGGCTGGACAGACTGAACTTCGCGAGAAAATTTCCAAGGACGGAGTGTAACGTTGATATTATAAACAGGCTGTTACTAAATCCTGACCCACTGATCACAAGCATGAGAGCAGCCCCAGAAAAAAATCAATGACGTTCAAGAAGGATGCAATTGAATTGATGATTCTCAATGAACCTGACTCTGAAGATGACTCAGATTCAAATTCGGAGGAGGTTCCTGAAGATACAGAAGAGTGAGCAGGATGAAGAAGAGCCATAATGCTCATCATCATCCTTCGTTCGCTGTTGAGCGTTAATCAATAAAATTTTCAATCAATTAATTAGTTGACTAAAAAAGTAATTGCATTTAATTTATTTGCAATTAACATTAATTGCATGTTGCAATTCATTTATTTGGATGAATCTATATTAATTGTAACTCGCAATTAAAACAATTGGAATGCGCTTTTTTAATTGTTCTAAGAAACACTTAAAACTAACAATTAACCTATTTGACTTTACAGATATCAGATAAAAAAGATTGAGATATGATTATTGATTATTATGTATATTATTGATGATTGATGTGTCTTTTATTTGCTACTCATATACGTATTTCAATAGGTTACACATTTGTTCTGCGCCACTATACAATAATCAGTTTAAATTATTAGTTTTTAATCAAATACATTGAAAAGATTGAAAATTGATTAGTTTCAAATTGTGGACAGTCACGATTAACAAATGGTTAATTGTTAATTACGACTACAGCAATTAACAATTCATTCATTGTTAATCGTGAGTTTTCACAATTACAATTAATGAATTGTTAATTGTTATTGTCGTGATTAACAATTAATTCATTGTTAATCTTTAGTTACCCTAGCGATTAAATTTTGCCCAACACTGTCTTAGTTATACAAATTATATTACGTTTAATTTTAGTGGAAAATAAAAATTGAAGTTAAAAATATAGTTTTATTAGTTTTTTTTCTATAAAACCGAATACTTACTTTGTGACTCATTATTATCGCAAAACACTTCCTATAACTCAAAGTCATTTAGAGAATCATTGCAATTTAAAAAAAAAACGAAAGATATAATTTTGGTCGTCTAGATTGACAAAATACCCCTATGTGCGCCGGGTAGCTTCGGCGTTTTCTTGCGTCACGCAGCCTTCCCCCGAGCCAATACTCGGATGGGTGACCACTAAGAGGCGCTTTGGCCCTGCCGACTACCGAGCCGGAGACGGTTCTCTGGTTTCCAATGCCAACACACCTGAAACTATCAAATCCAGTCTCCCGTACCGACGCGGGTTTTTCTCAGTTACCCTGTGCCCCCGTGGAAGATTCAGTGGCCCAGGGAGGTCGCTCGAAAAAGGAAAAATGTAGAGCGACATTGGGTGAAAGTCAAAGGCCGTGGGATCGTGAAAACCCAAAAGAGCACACGAAGGAACATTGGAAATAAATAACACGTGTAGATTGTAGAATGGGCCAGTTGGGATAAATTCCACGTGCATAACGGAGGTATGAGACGTAAATTCCGGCGAATCGGTATTTCATGCAGAGACTGACATGTGCGATTTCATCGCAACGCCGTGTTTGCGGAGCCGGTGTATTTCGAAAGCAAATGCACCGCGGCTGTATACGGAAAGCTGAAACTTTTGGCTCGTCTCGTTATGAATACATGCGTACGAGCACGGTACACACGCACATGGATACGAAGCTGTTTTATCGCGACCATGTATACGCCAACGATAAGGACGAGTCGATATTCCGTTTGCTCGACGGTATTTATGTGTATTCGCGATAAAACACAAATAGTGTAGATTTAGCTGGACATAATTCCACGTCTTTGCCCGCATTGGTGCACTGGCAAGGATTTTTCTTTATTTTTTAAAACTCAACTCCCATGCATATATTTGTCATTCATATTACGGAATTCACCGAATAATTCTTTCGCTATGCGGAAAAAATGGATAAATTCCATTTTCGTTAGGGTTCGTCGACAATTTTATTTTTCAGCCATACAATACCGTAGAGCGGGGTTAAATTGACATTATGAGTAAGTTTGACAATTTTTGGGGCTACTTCAACACAGCGCCCAAATACGGTTTAAATGTGTGCGGCACTTTTTTTTCTATTCTTGCTCAAATTTGTTGTTCAGGTTTATTATAATGTTGCTAAAGTTGATTTTAATCTCAATTTTAATTGTAAAACTGACTAAGTGCCTTTAATAATACCCTAGGTATACTTGATATTTTTATGTGAAATGTTTCCTTAATAAAGATGACAATTTGATTGTAAAAAATCATTGTTTTTAATTCAATTCCATGTATAATGCATCCAATATTAAGGCGGGATATACATTTACAACGAGCAAAAAATCGATTTATTTTTTTTGTTTTCTTTAAACGATAGAACTATATATGAGGTATTCCACGTCACTTCAGCCAGTAAAAAAATCCACAAATAATTTTAAAAAATCGAGGTACTTTATTGAAAAATATTCACCGAGTGTCGACATTTTTTTTTAATTTCTGACGTTTTTTCTCGTTGATTACCATTTTTTAATATTTTTCCATTCAAATGGCCGGATCTTTGGCAGGATTTGACGTATTTACATTCATAAAAAACGCAAATGTATATCTTTTTCTAGCCTTCCAGACAAAAATTAATTTAGATTTCATTGAGCAAGTCGAACGTCCGTTTCAGGGCAAAATATGCAAAAATATTTTTTTTCTCAAGGAAAGACACTTGTTATTTTATTTTTAAGAATTTCCCCGAATTGTGAATACGAAAAACGGCTTTTTGGTATTTTTTATATTATGGGATTCCTAAACACCGTGAAGTAACAGCTATTTTTATTTTTTTAATTTTTAAATTAATATTCGATTGAAGAGTGTGGAGCACTCGCTGTATGTTTACCAGGTTTTTGAAATACATATGACATATATCTCATATGTCGTATGTATTGGAGCCTTGGAGTGCTCCACACTCTCCCAGCGAATATTAATTTAAAAATTAAAAATAAATAGCTGTTACTTCACGGTGTTTAGGAATCCCATAATATAAAAAATACTAAAAATCCGTTTTTCGTATTCACAATTCGGGGAAATTAAAAAAAATAAAATAACGAGTGTCTTTCCTTGAGAAAGAAAATATTTTTGCATATTTTGCCCGAAAACGGACGTTCGACTTGCTCAATAAAATCTAAATTAATTTTTTTGTCTGGAAGGCTAGAAAAAGACTGTAGAAGAAAATGTAAATACGTCAAATCCTGCCAAAGATACAGCAATTTGAATGGAAAAATGTTAAAAAATGGTAATCAACGAGAAAAAATGTCAGAAGTTTTTTAAATTTTCGACAGTCGGTGAATATTTTTCAATAAAGTAACTCGATTTTTCAAAATTATTTGTGGATTTTTTTCTACTGGCTGAAGTGACGTGGAATGCCTCATATGTAGAATATTTTCCCAAAGTTTCAAAGCGAAATCCGAAAACTTCAAACGTTACAGCCCGTCAACGCTGTGCCTCCCCGTTCAGATTCAGAGCGGGCGTGAACTTCAAACGCGTTTTTCTCAAAACTGCATTATCGAAATTGGCGTGCAGGATTACTCAAAAACTATTAAGCCGATTGGGTTGAAACTTGGCAGAAATGTTGATAATATTGATACCTTCTACTTGACGAGAATTGTTGGCGAAAAATTGAGAAAAAAAACTACTTTTTCATCCACATACCCGTGTAGAAATTTGAGTCGGGAAAAAGTACTGCCCCTGACCTGCCTTCCCGAGATAATATCAGGCTCTGGTCGGGCCTTCCACCCTGGAATAGGTTCGCAATGTAACGGGTCTAAGGTTAGGTCCCGATCCGCTTTTCCCTTTCTTGGCAACTGATCAGAAACGGGCCGGGGAACAAGCAGCAATTGGCCAGGAAATGTCGAGAAAACCAACCTCAAAATTACTTTTGTCGATATATAGAGGACAAGAAAAATGAAAAGAATTAACGTCGACGTCGTACTATATATATTAATAATTCACCGTGATAATGTGATTACATTTATTGTAATTATATCCTCCATCATATCAGCATATAATTTTTGTTGACTATCGTAATTTATTCTTTATAATAGCATTATCAGGCGTCGATTATAATTAAAGAAAATAATATGATGATAAAACGGAGTATACAATTACAATAAATGTAATCATATTATCACATTCAATTATTAATATCTTCGATGACGCAAAAAGTATTATTTAATAATAGGTTGGGATTTAATACTCAGGAAATGTCAATGTTCTCCCCAGGAAAAGGTTTTGTGATATTCCTAGTCTGTTCCACAAAAGGGCCCGGTTAGGTAAATCGTACGAGGCAAGCCAGGCCTGCACCAGACGTCAAGTCAGGAATGCCCGGTTACATTTCTGCACGGGATTTTACAGAAATGTTGCGTGAAATATTGATTTTTTTTGTAAATGCGTGCTATTTTCTTAAATTTTCATTTTCTTCATTTTAATTACCGTCACATAGAAACTATACATGTTCTAACGGAAAAAATGTTGGAACTTTTTTACAAATCAAAGTCTACGGGAAGCTAGACTGCACGCCGATTCGCAACTCCCGCGGCGACCTTGCTGTAACACTCTGCCACAGCTCCGTCATTTTGATGATAAATTAATTAAAAAAAATTGTATTGTATACTTAAATATACTATTAAAGTATACCTAAAATTTGATAATTGTAGAATAATCATTTCTTAGTCTTAAAAATCCCTCAATATTGCTTATTTTTTCCCGTCTAAATGTATATCTCGCCTTGAACTTTTTTATCAAAATCATGTCAAAGTTACCATCGATATTTGACATAAGTTGCATTTCAATGCGTTGTCAAAGAAACTCTACACGCAAGGTTATTTCGACACTTTTATAAATATTATATAATATTGTGGGGCGTAGTGGGGCTTGACTTTCTTATATATTTGATAGCCAATGGGCAAATTAAAATGACACAGGTTATTCCGGAGTAACATTGAGCTTCCGAGATAACACTAAGTTATTGAGGACTTACACGGAGCTGACATTTTTTTTAATATCGGTTTTCGGTTTTTGACAGATTCTGAAAATATTAACATTTCAAAAGGAGTCTCTGGAAACTTCAGGTAGGTTCCGCGGACCGACAAACTTTCGCTCAAAATGACTTTTTCAAAATCGGTGGCCTCGATATCGTAAAAATCACTGCCCCGATCAACTTTATATTTTACAAGCCTCTTTTACATATAAAAAAGCGGTGCTTGAGTGAAGGAATTTTTTTTTCGATGCATTTTTTTATCAATAGAAATAGATCGTTTGTTCACTGAAAGTCAATACTTTCACTTTGGACCGCGGCCGTTTTTTTTTAAATATCAATATTTTATTAATTCCTCTGTCCCAGCTCTTAGATAATTCCATGTAAAAACTAAATCCGTTTGATTTTTTTATTTCGGATGATTTATTTCCCAGCAACACCCAGGTAGGAAATCCAAAGGCTGACGATGGAAACAAGCTTGTGCGAGCCTTGTTTCACCGAGCCTGAGTGAGACAGACCTGGGCCAGGTTTCTTTGCATCGTTTGGAGCAGCCTGGAACCAAGACTGGCTGCTTAGCCTAAACTCAGGGTTATTTCAAGCTTTATTCAGCCGGTGAATTTTAAGGCTAAAAAATCAAGTCTGGATACAGGCTTGTTTCAGGTTGTGATAAAAAAAAGTTACAAATAATATTTTTTCTGTACTTTTATGAAAAAAAAATTAGCAATAAATGCGAGAACATTTTGAAATTGTGTATCTGCAAAAAAAAATTACGCTACTGACATTTTACTTCATCCTCTATCTTAATTTTCTAAATCAATTTGACGCAATAAACATTCTTTACAAATTTATTAAATTTACCCCGTTCTGGAATATAGAAAACTAAAAACAGGCCTCATATAGCCTCGAGAAGAGTTTGGGATAAGCCTGGTCATAAATGATGGTGAAGGCTTCATTAAGGCTCGTTTTGGGCCTTGTTGTTTCGTCTTTTCAGGCTTAGTACAGGCTTTTCTACCAGCCTTTGGTCAAGTCTGTGTGCAAGAGCCTGAAACCGCGTTATCATTCAGAGGTTCAGCTAGGCCTGAAATCAGGCTGATGCTGAGCCTGAATTAAAAAATGTGAGCCTTGTTTCAGAGCTTGGCGAGCCCTTTTTTCATCGTCAATTCCTACCTGGGCAGTGGCTACCGCGAAAAACGTTTTTCAAACAGCGTTCGGCACAAACCATTGCATCTACCACAATGATATATATTTTTTTAATACATAAATTGCAAAGGATAATTGAAAACCTCCACACCTTTTCCTAGAAAAAAATCACGAAATTTCCTTTATTTCCGGCCACGAGATAGGTGTAGCACGATCAGTTACTCATTTAAATATTCATTTAAATATGCCACCCCGTTATGGGGCCAACATTTTCGGGAATGATCACTGTAAATTGAAGGGTCGTAAAATTGTATCTCGTTGCAGCAGTGCTCGGATCGAGGCACGGATTTCCCGGCATGTTATTCGTGTCTTTGTCGAAACAATTTGATAATTCACGACTAACAAGGAACGTCACTTAAGGCGAGATATACATTTACAACGATCAAAAAATGGATTTCTTTTTTTTTCCTTAGACGATAGAATATTTTCCCGAAGTTTCAAAGTGAAATTCGAAAAACTTCAAACGTTACAGCCCGTCAACGTTGGGCCTCAACCCCGGATTTGGAGCGGGCGTAAACTTACAACACGCTTTTCTCAAAACTGCATTATCGAAATTGGCGTGCAGGATTACTCAAAAACTATTGAGCTGATTGACTTGAAACTTGGTAAAATATTGATAATATGCCTACCTTCTACTTGACGAGAATTGTTTTTGTAAAACTAGAAAAAAACCTACTTTCTTAATCCGAATTTTACAGGAATGTTGCGTGAAATGTTGATTTTTTTTGTAAATCCGTGCCATTCTACTAAATTTGCATTTTATTCATTTTAATTACCGTCAAGTAGAAACTATATATGTTCTAACTGAAAAAAAGTTTTTTTTGCACATCAAAGTCTACGCGAAGCTAAACTGCACGCCGATTCGCAGCTCCCGAGGGAACCTTGCTGCAACACTCTGCCACAGCTCCGCCATTTTCATGATAGATGAATTTTAAAAAATCGTTTTGTATGCTTAAATATACTATTACAGTACACCTATAGTTTGCTAATTGTAGAATAATTATTTCTCACAAGGTGCGGACACCAATCAGGACCTACCGATTTCGCCCAAACGGTGCGGGTAGAATGAGGTAGGTCCCCACTTAACGTTCCTAAAATATTTTTCAAATTATTGTGAATTTAAATTTAAAATACCGTTATATTATTTCTGATAATAAATAAAAAGCAGCGTACATAATTAATTCCAAGAATTTTCGGAATGTTTATTTTCATTAAAAACTTCACCTAATTATATACATTACCAGAAATTTAAATTCTTCAACAAATAGTTAAACATTACGAGAAATTAAAAAAATAATTTGATAGTAGCAGCGAGAATCGAATCCAAGCCATCCGGGACAGTAGTCAATGCGCTTTACTACTGACCAGGCAATGCGCTCAAGCTCCACTGGGAAATCTTTGGAAAGCATTTTACGCTTTCTTATCGCCCGCTCAGGATAAATATTTTAGGAACGTTAAGTGGCGAAATCGGTGGGTCCCGATTGGCGTCCTCCCCTGGTAGTTTAAAAAATCTCTCAAAATTGCTTATTTATTTCCCATCAAAATGTATATCCTGCCTTAAGTGTCCGCCATCGGCTTTGATGAAACTCATATATGCGATAAAGCATTGAAAACTATTAGACACTTACTTTTTTATATCGGCGGAAAATGCGTTTCAAGGGTGCTAACCACCCCTCAAAGAAACGCATGTCGAGGGGGGGGGGGGGGCGGATGATTTTGCAGTTTCACTCACAAGCAGTGCACCTGCATGAAACAAAAGCCAACATTCTTCTAATGTAAAGCGATGAAGAATCCACTATAGAAGTAATGAACAAAAAATAAATTAAGGGGTGACACGCCTTTCTTTAAGGGGTGGTTTCTCCCCTTAAAGTCGCTTTTCCGATGAAAAAAAAGATACGTGTCTAAAAGTTTTCAATGCTTTGTCACATATATGAGTTTCAGCAAAATTGAAAGCGGACACTAAAGTGACGTTCCTCGTAAGAGAATTCCGGGATTGACAAAAACGCACGGAGTACCGGATAGAAATTGTACTCGAAAGAGAACATTCGAATATCGAAACAATCGGGAGTAAGTACCCGTATAAAAATAAGGTCACGAAATGAGAGAGAGAGAGAGAGAGAGAGAGAGAGAGAGAGAGAGAGAGAGAGAGAGAGAGAGAGGGAGGGAGAGAGAATAGGGCGTGAGCTTTAAAAGAATCTCGATTGAATTGTCGCCTTTCTATTACCGACTCTACCGTGTATCGTGGGTGAATATATATGTATATATACATATACCCCATGTATATTGAAAATATATATACCGTCATAGAATTGATCGCCGATAGTGCTCACACACACATATATATATATATATATATATATATATTATATGCACATAATGTAGATAAAGTTTCGTGTCCTTTTTCCTGCAAGCTTCTATTTTTTTACCAGTTCTTCGCGAACTTTTTAATGAGAAATACTCTGGAACGAGATATTCACCGGACTTCGGCGGATTTTCCCAACGACCTGTGTACTTGCGCCCATTTGGAACAACGGACACCCGGAATAGCGAGAAAACTTCGCGGCGAGTGAAACGTGTTCTCCCGAATTTTAAGTGCTTTTATGGAAACTAGACATTCGCGCAGCCGTTCAAATCCATCTTGGCCAACTCTCGCGAAGATTTGTCGTCGCATGAAAATATATAAATAAATCTCCTTTCCACTCAGGACCATGACGTAGGGTGCATAACGGCATAGTTAGGCTCAAAAATTCGTTCTTTCGTGAGGATATTTTTGAGTCGATCACGGTGTAGCGGTCAAATGTGGTATATGCAGTTTAACCATTTTTTCTCTCAAATAATATTCCGTCAATTAATACGCAATAAACGGAATAATGATTTGAACCAAAATAATCAACGGTAGGTACAAGTTAACTTTTTCTAAACAAATTTATACAATTAATTGTGAATATATATATATATATATATATATATATATAATTAACCATTTATATAATTCATTGAATAACTAAAAATTAAATGCTAATATTATTTCAACAATTGAACAATTGAACGCCAATTTTAACTGAAAAATTAAACAGTGAATGCCAATATTAAGGGGTTACGCTACTGTGAAAATTTAAAAAAAATCGATAGTCGCTTGAGGCAACTCAATTTGAAGAGGAAGGTCCAACATATGGTGCAAGAATCGCAGATTGAAGGAAAATGTATTATTACAACTATATAAACCTGCACGTTAAACTTTGAACGCGTTTTTCTCGAAATGATGTTTCTCAAAACAGAGTAGACTATTTTTCGACATCTAATGAACGGATTAACTAAAAATTTACCACACTTATTCAGTGTAATAACAGTTTAGTTTTGACAGACATTTTTCTTCCTGGCATTTTTTTGTATTAGTTAACTACAATGATTCCATTTTTACTCGAAAAATCGACAAAATAATACAAATACTTTTCTTATGATTGAAACACAACAATAAAAAAAATTTCGGCCAAGTCTCGGCAAATAATATCTTTTACGAAAAGAAAACGAATTTTTTTCTGTTTCGTATCAAACGGATGGCCAAAATCAAGTACACCGTTGAATTCCTCACGTTCAAAGGCTCTTGACGGGATTCTTTATAACTTCTTAAATTATTAACATTTTTAACTGAAATATGGTACACAATTTTGTTAATGTACATAGCAATAAATGTCCAAACGATTTTCCAATCATCTCAGTCATGCTTTCGAAACTATTTTTTTCAAATACCCCTGACTTTCGCGTCGTCAGAGTAGCCTGACACCTTAATTGAATAATTGAAAATTGAACGTTACGTTTACAATGCCTTAAAAAGTGCCTCCAGTGTACTTTTTTATGTTCCTTCGATTGTGATCTACACGTAACGAGTTCGTAAATTTGAATAATAATCACATACTCATTTGTGTGTGACTATTCGTTGTTATTACCAATAACAGTTTGCAGTTGTAAAATAATAAAAAATAAAATAAAAACTTGTGTGTGTGTGTCGATCCATAAAACGCGAATCATCGAAAAATCGCGTGTATTCATTGTATCGTCCATGTATTCCATGTACCTCGCCGTGTTTCCCACGTGAACGCTTCGATAATGAATAGCGCGCAATATTCAATAGCTTTTTCAAACAATTCCACCCCGCTTGAACGGGTCTTCATTCTATAGCTCCCCATCATGTACAAGAGTTTACCATAACGGCGTCGACGTGGATTTCAACGGGACACGCGTAAACTGAACAAAACTTTTCCTTTTATATCGCAAGTCTGATCAAACGACAAAAGGTCACGCGGCTGTTTCAACGATAATGACTTTTTTTTTCAAAGCCACTATGACATTTTACCCGATAATCCAACATCCTCAACGACATAGAACGTGACGTATTTTAAGCTCGTCTTACCGATCGCCGTCAATATCCCTAGGATTCTCGTCAACACTGTCAAGTGCGTCTCGTTCGGTCTCGAGAAACTTGGCATCCCACTGCTTTCCGACGAGACACCAAAATCCTTCGCGTGGGTGAGCATCGCAACGATTCAAGCCTCAAACATTACCGAACATTTCTCATTATCGTTTTCTTCAAATACACAATTATTGTTCGTGGAAAGAAAAACTTAACGCGCCCGTATTGTTCTTTCCTTTTTTTTATCGATTCGAAGGTGTAATGTTATTATAACAAATTGTTATTATTAATCAAAATTGTTACGAAAGGTATTTATGCGAGGCTGCAACTTGACGCGTTCTACGTTATGCCCCTACGTATCACCGAACCTTAAGGGTGCATGGATATTACTGTGATGACATTTGATATTATGATTATTGTTATTATTGTTATTGTTAGAAAAGGAAACCTATAGCGATTTTTGTCTATTTTAGTTTTTTGTATCGCCGAGCTTTAAGGGTGGTTGCGCCACGTGGTGGACGCGTCACTCGATCGCGCGATACTGAGCGAATTGTTAAACCTGAGCTTTCGTTCTCTCGCAGCATCCCCCGTGTCTGGAGCTCGCTTCTGCGCTCGTCCGCGTCTCCCTTTCGCTCATATACTCGGAGGATTAGAGTGTGCGGAACTATCGCACACCCGGTCGCGTTTCTTCGGACCCAAACCTCCGCTTTATTACTTTGACCCCACCGCCAGTGATTTGAGACTTACGGGAATCTCCGTAACGACCATGAAGTCGTCCATGTGTATGTGTGTGTATATATATATATAGAATGATCTTCAAAGCCAAACGTCTTTAAAATCACCGTTTTCGAAGTTTTTGAAGACAATGTTGTTTTGAAGATAATATTGAGTATGGGGACAAGAGAGTGCTTCGCGGATGATATTCGAAGTCAAATTTGCCTTTAATATGTACAATGCCTATATATATATATATGCGGAAAGGGGATTTTGAAAACATTATAAATATACAAGGCAAATTGATTTTTCGCTAGTATATTTTGTGCTTATTAATAATTTCTCACGATAAATATATCTATGTACCTACTCAACGATTTTGAAGAATTTTAGTTATCGTCATCTTTCTTTAATTATCTACTCAATGACTTCAAAGATTTTTATTCACCTTTACCTTTCTTTATTTATCTACGCAACAATTTTGAAGAATTATATTCAACTTTATTTTTTGCAATTCATAAATGATGATTAAAAATCTCGTCTGGACTTTCCACCGTTCCCTCAATTTTTACTATATCTGATTGTTTTAACTGCATTTAAAAAAACCTATCGTTGATGTTGACAAAGGCACGTTTTTTAAAATAAAAATCTCTACAAAAGTAGGCTCACATTGTTCTCAATGTGATTTTAAAGACATTCGTGGATTTGTGGATATTTTCGCGTACAAATTTCACGGAATGTTCTTCAAATGACACTTAACAATGTACAAAAGGTTTCAATAAATTTACTCTATCCATATAGATGAAAAAAATGGCAAAAAAGTGTTTTTTTCACGCTGAAACCCTCTACCCTCTACCCTCTCCTTCAGCACGAAAAAAAGAATGGACGTAGTGTGGACAAGTTCAGTTTTGTTCGCCTGCTCCTCAATTTCAAGTCGATCCGTTGCTCCATTCTATGCATTTCTACGCGGTTTTTGCGAGGTGCAAAAAAATGTCTGTTTTTTGAAGTTTCAAGGAGCTTCATCGTTCCTGAGTCGCGATATTTGATACCAAAATTATCGACTTCTCATATATCGCCCGCAGCAACTATATCAAATGCTGACGCCAGTCCCGTTCTTCTAATATTACGACGAAGCGCGTGAATATATTTTCTTTAAAAAAAATACCGAGGCGGGTGACTTTCATCTTTCAACTTTCAACTTTCAGACATTCATGTCTTTTATTTCAGATGAGATAAAAAAAAAGATTGGCCCTTTTGTTTTCGCAATACATCCGCGAAGGGGATTAAATGATCACCAAGCTGCGTAAACTTGTGCGATCGTCACTCGGAAGAATAGTTTATAGTAGACGGGTGTGTCCGCATAGACAATTCTTTCGTGTGCAACAGCGATCCGAGCATAAACTCAATCAAAAGTTCAACGTGGAATGCTCCGCTGTCCCTATATTCAACCATGTGTCATGATAGAAACTTTGTTACAGTATGCACGAGAACTCCGTTACTATCTACGCAAGCCTCGCGAGCACAGCCGTCACAAATGTGACACTGTATTCAGGCGTTATCTAACTCCCTACACCTGATACATTATATCTCCTGGTTCTTTAATGGAATTTTTGGGTGTGACTTTCTCCTTGTTCCATAACGGCGGGGTAAAGTTAATTCGGCGAAAAAAGGCATGTTTTTAAGATTTTTTTTTGGCGTAACGAATAGTGTTCGTTTATTGAAAAATTTACATACAATAAAGTAACATTTGAACAACATTCTCCTAAATTTGCATTGCAAAATATTCAAAATTGAGCAAGTGAAAATTAAACCCCGGGGGCGCCTCGAAAAAAAGTTGGTTTGCGGTGTGCACCATAACTCGCAACAGAATCATTTGAAACAAAAAAATCAAAATGCATTTGTTAAAGGAGATGTTTCTCGAGGTAATGACGGGAGGATTTTTTTTTTTCGATTTTTCGATTTTTCGTAGCACTTGGGAGCCAAAAACCCGATTTTCGCTAAAAAAAATCGGCTAATTTGTTGTTGAAAAATTAGTAATTATTTAAAAAAAAAAACAAAAAAGCTCTCGACAATACCTGGTGAATTATGTGAAGAAGTACTGTGCAAAATTTCAAAGCGATTGGTCCAGTAGATTTTGAGTTATCGTGCACACGGACTTCAAATATGACAAGTCTCAGGAAAACGGTTTGAAAAACGCAGAAGAGATCGGCATGGAGCAATAGACGCTCAAATACTCATAACTTCGTCAATTTTACTCCGATCGACTTGAAATTTTAACACAATATTCTTGATATATTATGCATTCATTTAAAAAATTAAAAAATTAAAAAAAAATTAAAAAAAAATTTAAATACTTTACCCCGCCCATAATGTCCTTATTTTGATCCACCTTTGCTGTCTTTGTTTCATTTCTGCTCTATCTGCTCTATCTTTCGGCTACTTTAGAAGCCGAAAGTATAGGCTTTCGGGGATTTTTTTTCAGAAAAACTGCAAAATACAACGAGATTTCAAAAAAGGTTATTTATCATACATATCAGTGACTGTGTACAATAATTTTTTTGAAGCGATTCATTTCAAAGTGGCGGCTGTGCAGCGTTTATCTCAAAACTGCATTTTTAAGTTGGCCGGAAACATAACTCATACAATTTTCAACCGATTCACTTGAAATGTTAAATATATCTTGAAAAATACATTGTCTATGGAAGTACGGAGGATTTTTCTTTTATATTGCATAGTTCATTTGTTATTAACAATTATCTGACGATTTCTTTGGCAAATTTTTGGAAAGTGAAAAATGTCTGCGTGTGGCATTGAAGAACGGTATATCGACATCTTACTTAGCGCCTAAAAGTGGAGAAAAGGGAAGTTCTTTCCTGTTTTAAACATTGAGTACCAGTTCATTTTACATTAAGCTTGAAGCTGATACCTTACTACCATTATCTCCCACTACTGTGAAGAGCAGAGGGAAAATAGGCTAAAAGTTTCGACTCGAGATAATTTGCACCCTTCATGAGCGTGTATGTGTGTAGTGATATTGTGTCCAAGTGCAGTAAAATAAATAACAAACGATAATTACAGTGGATTTTCAGTAATGTGATTTTTAAATATACTGTTCCAAGTGATTTATACTTTTTTAAACATAAGGTCTATACTTTTTTTAATCCACTCATTTTGCAAATTTATATATTTAGTTTAGAAAATCCAACAAGCGGAATGCGATCGGGTCCATCAAGAACCGTATCAGATTCTGTTCGATAATGTGGGAATCCTTTAGGATTTAAATTGGATTCGTACATTCTAACGGAGAATCCCGATGAAAATCCAATGTACGAGCGTAACGGTTCAGCATAGGGATCTAATGCGAGTAGTAATCATTTTCGAATCCACGATAGATTAAAACTGATAAGATACGAAACTAATTATTCATTAATTTTATAATTATTCATCTTAACCCGTTGACACACTTATATTTAGACACGATTTTGACAACACTGGGATAATTTGACCAGATGGTACTTCATCCACCTGCCATTAACAACCTTTTAGTCGGTTTTTATTGAAAAAAATCGGGGATACACTTTAAACATTTATTAATATGTCTGCATAATTAAAATTCGAAAAATATAAAGTTGAAGAGTTTAAAAAAATTGTTGAAAATTTTCAATTTTGCCCAGTGGGCATTTTACTAAAAATTCTTCCGGGTCAAAATGACGCAGTGTGTCAACGTAGGGTTAATTTTGTAGGCAGGAAAATTAAGAATATTCATATACCAACAATTGTCACTGACGTTCGTAATCGGCAGCTGCTACGATTTGCACATGTTGAACATGTCAAGAGATAGTACATACTGCAAAATTGAAACAATGGCTGTAGCTAGGCGATAAATTTGAATTTGAACAATGGGCAGAGCTATCCACCCTCCCCTACAGTAATACGGTGTCTTCGAAAAATCCTTTCCCTACATAAATATGCGTAGTGTAATATACGCACACACATACGCGTGTGCGTATGTGTGTGCGTTTGCATTTTTCCCGTTGGCCCCCGCACCTCTCGTTAATATAAACGATCGTTTCAGAGGTTCGTCGATAAGTATTCCAAGACTTTGTACAGGCTAAATTGGTGATATTAAAAATTGCTTTGGAACTGTTGAATGCAACTGCAGCTATGGAACGACCCGATATGCAATGAATCTACTCTTTGCATTCGTTTCGGTCCCAATACTCATGCCCTTCAGAATTTATTCAACGAAATACCTACCTTGGGACATTATTGAAATGTGCAGCGCTGGCCAGAGGAATAAACGCCCGCACCCATGGACTGGTTTGTAAGCCGTTTAGGCATTGATTCAAATCAACATGTATAACACGAGGAATATATACAAATCGTTTCTTTTGACGTCGAGGACTCGAACCAAAACTCGACCTTTTAATCGCTGTGGAATTGCGGTCGCAAAAGTGGCGGGATTTATCCGATGAGGATTTTATCGTCGATTACTAATATCGCGGAGTTTTTGTCGGGAACTCGAAATTACGCCCGGTAAAGGCGAGAAACACTTTTGCGTAGACATTCGACGATTTTTAATAGAAATTGAGAGTTCGGGACCAACTAACGGAGAATTCTTATTCAGGGGGTCCTACATTATAGAGGTTTATATTCCTCATATTCCTTCATATCATATATGAATATATTCCTACATTGATAGAGGACTTGATAAAAAAATATATTAAAAATCCACATTGTTCAGCATCTCGGCCAAAATAAGTGTCTCCACTCAATCGCAGCACATTCCTTTTCCGTTTCGAGTTTAAACTCCGCTTTGTGTGCATTCTCTTCACAATCGTTTGCTCTAAAAAGTGCCGCTCGATTAAGGGGGGAGATGCCATTACGTGAGGAAAAAATTTGCTGATTTCCATTATTAAAAAAAAAAGATTTCTTCCTTATTTTTTAGATTTAGGATATGTTTTATTACTACTTTTTTTTTTAAATTAATCTTTAAAAACGGCGCTGGTATGGCACGGTCTTCTAAACTATGGTTTCAAAACTGGCGTGACGTATACCAAAAAAACTAATCGACCGATTCTGATGGAATTGGGTATAAATCTTTCTAACATTATTGCCTAAAGTATGACCCTAAATGTTTTTGAAAACTTCAAATAAAAGTATTTTTTATTGCAAAATTTAGTCATTTTATTCGAAAAATTCAATCTTTTTGTTTCAAAGCGTACCATTTCATCGATTTTCAACATTTCTCACTTTTTCTTAGTTTATATCCTGCGTATGAGTGTTAATGAAAGAAAAATGTTCGTTGGTTTGTCACGCCGTCTAACAACATCCGCCGCAACACATTTTGAAGATAAAGCCATACCTCCGCCATTTTTAGAGGTTAACAAACAACCAAAAGGTACCATGTAACATGTTTCCCTCGCCTGAAGGAATCTCCCCCCTTAAAAGGTTAGACTCTGTGGCGCCCCGAAAATGGAGGTTATTTAAGAAAATTAGTTTTGAAGAAATAAGTAAGATGATTAAAAAATCGTCTGGACTTTCATTTATATGTACATTAACAAATATGTATACCAAATTTCATTTAAAAATATAAATAATTAAGGAAAGTTATGAACAAACTCGTGAAGGACCTTTAAACGTGAGGGGCCCAACGGTGTACTTGATTTTGCCCACCTGGTTGATTTGAAACAAAAAAAACGAGTGTCTTTTTTTAAATAGATAATATCGGTTAAGGTCTTGACCGAACTGTTTTTTATCGTGTTTCAATCATCGAAAACAATTTTTGATTTGCTGTTTATTTTTTAAGGACAAATGACATTTTTAATAAGTAATGAAAAAAAGTGTTAAGAAGAAAAACATCGGTCAGACAAAAATTCTGTTATACTGAATAAGAGCGCCAAGTTTTGAGTCAATTCGTCCATTAGATATGAAGAAATCATCTCCATCGTTCAAAAAAAAATAGTTTTAAGAAAAACGGGTTCAAAATTTGACTAGCAGTTCTACCGTCATAATCATAAGTTTACCTTCAGTGTGCGATTCCTGCAACATATGTTGGATCTTCCTCTTCAGTTTGAGTTTCCTCAAGCCGCGAACGAGTGTTTCATTTTCTCAGTAGCCTAACCCTGCAATCGAGCTATGACTATTTTTGGATTTTTGACAGAATTTCAAAGTCGGACCATCGATTTTCGCGAGTTTTGCCACATTGCCTCTTTTTCGGCTATGTTTCAAGTGCACTTTTCGGAAAAACTAATCGACATATCAGGATAAACCGAGCGGCATTCTCTAAGTGTACAAAAATACCTTTCGAAAACTCCCCAACGAGTCTCCGTGAGTCAAATAGAACGACCGCTACGGCTGTTTAAAATTTCAGGACCTTGGCGATTTTGAAAAAGTGGCCAAAGCAACACGATAACCATAAGAAAAATATATCATTTATTTAATGAACGATACATCAATAGAATGTTTCGATGAGGTAACATCAGAATGTTCGTTTTTTTCGCAGTGTTCTATAGGTAATTATTTACAAAAGTAGAGTGCGTGTCGGATGACGCATTAGACTTGGGTCCCGTGTAGTAAGTACACCCATAATTGTAATTTTTTTCAAGCACGCTTACGCTGCAGATTTGTAATATTTTTCGTAGAATGTCGGAAATATGGCAGGTAAAACCTTGTGACAACTGTTTTTCTTCTGTTTTTTCGCGAAACTAATTATTTAATAGTGACCGTAATTATCTCACTTGAAAGTACCAAATGAACGCTACTTTCAATAATTATTTTCGATTTTTAAACCAAAAGACTATAGCAATACCAGGAGGGGACCCTCCGATAACAACTTTGGAGGCGCAGAGCGCACGACCAGGTCGGCGGAATTTTTAATAGCCCTCCACCGACGCATCAGTTTCCCTAACAATACCTTGGGGGAGATACCTTTAGGCGAGTAAAAAATTGCTGGTTTTCATAATTTTTTGTTAAGGAAACTTTCTAACATATTTAGGATTTAGGATATATTTTATTACTATTTTTGGCTGTTACATGGTATTTTTCTTATTAATCTTTTAAAATGTAGGATGTATGGCACGGTCTTCTAAATTGCATTTTCGTAAGTAGCGTGACGTGTAGCTGAAAACCTAATCGACCGATTCTGATGAAATTTGGGATACATCTTTCTCACCTTATTGTCTAAAACAGGACCAGTAAATGTTTTTAAAAAGACTTTTTTGTTCATTGCAAAATGTAGCCATTTTTTTTACGTAAAATTCAATGTTTTGTTTCAAAGCGTACCATTTCATCGACTTTCAACATTGCTCACTTTTCCTTGGTTCATATTCTGCGTATGAGCGTTGACGAAAGAAAAATGTTCGTTGGTATTTTTTCAGATTAATGCCGCCGACGCTACGTGGCACGTAGTCTGACAACATCCGCCGTAAACCCGTTTAGGAGACTGTTCCTTACCGCCGCCATTTTAGAAATAGAAAATAGAAATAGAAAATACCATGTAACAGTCAACAGTAATGAAACATACTCTATCTCTATAATCATACTCTATCATACTCTAACATACTCAGTCAATAGTAATGAAACATACCCTAAGTCTCAAAAATGGTGAAGAAATATTTCCTTTTTAAAAAAATAATGAAATTCAGCAATTTTTTCCTCGCCAAAGATATCTCGTATAACAATAAGGTATAACGCGTCTATCTTGAAAACAATTTCAGCAGTTTCCACTGGAAATAATGATCTTCCGAAGTTTCTGCAACGAAAATTGAACGGTTGTGTGTGCTTCATTTATTGTTGAAAGAGGCTAGCCGTTGTTGAACAAAAAATGTAGGTCTCTGGTGGCTCCGGATTCTTCAGGAAGGATTAATATCCTTGTATGCGAGTTTAAATGCCTTAAGGTAGTACCTCCACAGAAGAGTTGAATTAAGAAATGGTTGAAATTTGACATATATGTTATTTAATACATTATCCAAACATCTATGCAATTTGAATAAGTTTGACGACCCCAAACCTGAGATATTTGCACATAAAGTTGGCTTGATTTACACGTAACAAACGCTTTATGATGGGCAAAAAGAGCATCATTAATTCTACCGTCAAAACTAAAAATAAGAAATTGTTTTTAAAAAACGAGGATAAGCTAGAGTAAGATATCACGAATAGTGTGAAAAAAATGAGAATGATTCACCATCTAGTTTCCAAGATATAACCATGAGAAGCCCTTACAATTTTGGTGCAAAGCCTGAAAAAAAACAATTAGGGCAAAGCCTGGACAGTCCCGGCAAAAAGTTTCCTGGCAATGGTAGATCAAAAGCACAATATAAAATATATTTTACGGCAATAAATGATATCCATCGTATTATCTACTAGTACCGAGTCAATACTGCCTAGTTTTAAATTTTATTTATTACTAATTAAACCAATTATCAATTTTTTAAACATGAACATGGTATGTAAACTTTTGGTTGAGATTTTCACAGAGGAACTACCTCAAACAACGTTACCCCACTCGACGGGGTACGTGATTGGCCTTTCTTTTTCATTTCCGTCAATCCCGTGCAGAAAAAAGCAGTAAAAAAATAGTATTAACAAATTTATCGCCGTACATGACATCGCGTCGGCCCAAAGCGTTTGCCTGACCAATCATCTGCCTGCTAGTCGTAAAACTGTACGCAGGTTACGAAACTGTGACAGTCGAGAATGAACGGACGGTCATAACGAAATTAATAAGGGCTTATAGTGGCCTAGCACCCTTGAAGGGGAGAGACCCTTTTATAACGTAGAGAAGAGCTTATGGCTAAAAATGAACTCCACAAAGAAGCTGAGGGAGTACTTTATGGACCCGCAGATTAATCGGTAGGTCATTCAAGCACAACATTTTTGAGTCTTGGAACTTCAAACGCGTTTTCCTGAAAACCGCTTTTTCGTGAGCCTCGTACAAGATAGCTCAAAAACTATTTGATCGATTATTTTGAAATTTTGCACACTTCTAGATAACATAATTAATGTCTGTGTAAACCTAAAATTTCCCGAAAACTATTTTTTAAATCTACTTTTTCATTAACAAATAATATAGTAAACATTTCATGAAAAATTGAACATTTATCCAAGTTCAAACTCGTACCATTTTTCGAATTTTCACTTTTCTTTGATTTCTTCAATTTTCTTGACTTTACCAATTAATGTGCTATTTATTTGTGCGATTTTTTAAATCGCAAACTCGAACCATTTATCGAATTTTCACTTTTCTTTGATTTCTTCATTTTTCTTGATTTTAGCAGTTAATGTGCTATTCATTTGGGCGCATTTTTTATCGCAATTTGCATATTTATCTTTAGGCAAAATATACATTGCGACCTCACATGATGTGCAAGTACGGACGGAATGGGCTGCAATAGTAATGCGATGATATAGCCATACAATTTTCTAAATCGCTCTTTGTTATGGGTAGACGTGATTTTTGCGTTGCTTTTATACGCGCGACAAGATAATTTTTTATTTCTAAAAATTGATGACTACGCTTTTTTTATGGTAACGTATTTTGTGGTAACGCACAAGTTCAATGTATGTTTTCATACTTTACGCGCCTACTTCCGACAATTCCAACAAAGTTGGCATTTCGCGTAATTTATCATGGTAGGGAACGTATGCCTTTTTGGCAAGTTG
Organism: Ophion obscuratus; assembly: GCA_964007375.1. Lineage (NCBI taxonomy): Eukaryota > Metazoa > Arthropoda > Insecta > Hymenoptera > Ichneumonidae > Ophion > Ophion obscuratus. The sequence goes on along the minus strand of OZ023316.1, from coordinate 43,095,209 downwards.
AGTAAAACGTCAGTCAAATCGTTCGTCGATTGACTTTTTAGGTTCACATAGAGCGTGTGGGTCTTAGAAATCTAAAACTTCTTGGCGCTGGTGTTTCAGATCACTGTACCATACGCTCGGCGGTACGCCGTGGAACAACTCAGGCGGCAACCGTCTTCGAAGCTAGTCCCGTACGGCTGCCATTTTTAAATATAAACAAAATTTGTAAATTCAAAGATATAAAATGTACATGAAATTTAAATTATGCAAAGAAATAGTGTCCTCGAAAAAAAAAATCTTGAAAGTTCGGTATTTTTCGGCTGCCTTAAGGGACTCCCCCCGTAAGAACCGGGCGACTTGAGGGGCTATTTTCTATTATGAGATGAAAAAATCGTTTTTTTTTAATGTTTTGCATTTTCCAACATTATTTCATCATAGAATTGATATCCAATTACTGGTAAAGTCGATTTTCACGTTGTCGACTCAGTACAGCGCTTCAAAATAGACGCGCTCGGTGTGAGCGCTCTAGTACGGCTACCCGCTGCGCGTCCCTGGCAGCTGTTGGGAACAGCTGTTTTGAATTTATACCTCAATATACACATATATACGTATACTTCTATACATTTACTGTATAGTAGTAGTCTCCCTTTTCATGGTACAGTAAACTTTAAACGCGTTTTCCTCGAAACGACTTTTTTCACCTGACGTTGGTGATTTCGGAAAAACGGCTCACCCAATCGGGCTAAATTTTTTACTGCATGTGCAGCGTATGTGTGGCTATCGCCCGAAGTAGGATAACTAATTTGCGATTTTTTCAATTACGCCATCTTCATTTGCTTTAAGTTACAAGTTACGAGTTTTTTCGTGGTTAACATTTTTTCCCCAGATTCTTCATTTATATAACAAAAAAATTATGAAAAATTTTAATTCACGAGATTGGATTGTACGATTGGTACTTTAAAATGAATGTTTCGAACAGTAGCATGATTTTTTCAGAATTTTGGAAGTGCATTAAAGGGGTGAAAAGATGGCAGGACGCGAGACCCTCGTTTACAGACGGAATGTGCGTAAAAAACGTTTACAGACAAAGTGTTAAAAAATATTTATTTCAACTTATACTTTCGCCCGAATTATGACGAAAAAAACGTGTTTTTCGAAACCTTTTTGCAAAAAACGACGTCATTTTGTTATTTTACAATATAAAATAATAATTCTAGTTCGAGCGATAGCGACACTCATACAGATTAAGAATCTTTTTGAATTTTTTTGTTTCTGATTACCTGGAGGGCGCAAATCATCAACGTCAGCAACATACTTTTCTTCGTGCCTTTACAGGATTATAAATTGTTAAATAAATATACATTTATACGCAACAACAAAATATTGTTCTCTATTCTGTAAGAGTCCCGACTGGAAATGTTGTTCCGGCAGCCGAATCACTTATCAGGCAGGTTTGAAGATACGGTCCGGAATACCGTAGAAGCTGCCGCCTGATCTATGGTGGATATTTACTGGATCAGTGAATTTGGAGAACGGGTGTAATAAAGACAAACTGATCAGTCCTGAATCAGGTAATCTTGCGAGGATCTTGTTAGGGCGCCGAAGTCCATGACTGATCGGCGCCGTATGTCTGCCAGATCAGTAATACCCAGATACCGCTTTAAGAAGGCAGCATTAATCAAGCCCACATCAGACGAACCGCAAAGCGTCTCTCACATGGCTCTGTTAAGGTTACCTGTACAAGGCCTGATCGATTTTCCTTTTCCCATCCGTGCTCCGAGGTTGGCTAATCCAGTAGACACCCGGTGCTGATCCGCCATGCGCAAGTGTACGCCTGATTTGCGCCGCATGTCTACAGGATAACCTTATTCGGGGCCATCAAAGTAAACAACTGAGTTGCTGCGTGCATAACTTCGGCAAGATTCTAATAAAAGTAATATGGTGTCCACACCGACGTCGTCATCATCAAATCAAGATACAAAGAACGAATAAAAATAAATTTGAAGAATGCTACGCTTTTTTTCTTCCCTTTTCATTCGTTTATTTTTATCATAATCAAAAGGTAATCAATCAAATCAATAATATTAAATCATGCTGGCACAACTTGAAAAATTGTTTTTTATAAAATCATTATCAGAAGCCTTATTTGCAAATTCCGATCGTAACACTTTAATGCGAATATGCAAAAACGTGTGAGTTATTTTCACAGCCTAAATAGGCAGAAGAAATCCGGTAAAAAGAGAATTATTGTTGCATTGCAGCGATGCAATCTTCGACCCCATGATTAAAATTATTGCCGTTCTTTAGAATATAATAAAAAATAATAAAAATATGCACAAAAAAAAGTTTACACAAGTGTTGGAATGGCTAAATAGGTAGCGCGCTCAGCTCTAGAATTATAAGACGTAGGTTCAATGCCGAAGGGAGGTAAGTAAAAAAGTTCAACGAGGCAGGATACGTTTTATTCCAATTATCATATAGGCAGGATCATAAATAACGCACATGGAAACAAAAAATACTTCCAGAATTTTTTTATTCGTAATTTTTGGATTTTGTTTCATTTCAGGCATAGATACAGCAACAGGATCAGAACCTGAAAAGGTATACGGATCAGTTACGTTACCGGCATCCGCGTCATGGCCGGATTCAAAAAGCGTTCCACGCCCCACATAGGGGTATTTCACTAATCTAACCGGCCAAAAATATTTGTACGGTTTTTTAGGTTTAGAATGACGGAAATAAAAAAGACAAAAACATTTATTTCTTTTTAAAAATCGCAAAAAATGTTAATAACAAATTATTTATTTTTACCAATCAATTTATTTCATCCTCGCTTTCTGATTGAAATTCATCTGCTGGGTTTGGTGTAGCAGACAGAAGCATTTTTAATGTTTCAGGCAGAAACGAAGACATCTTTCTTTTTTTTTATAACCCTTGAAGCACTAGGAAAGGATCTGTCCTTAAGAGCTTAATGTACCTTCCAGCCAAAGATGGTTGTTTTTTAAAAAACACCTCTTCTTTTTTGTGAACTTTAATCCATCTTTTCTTCATTTCCGATGTAAAATATGCAAAATTGATTTTCAATTTATTTAACCGGTCTTCAGTAAGGTCATCACGAGTGAAAAGGTGCTCTCTCAAAAAACATAGTTTTTCTTCCAAATTGCGTAAATTTTCATTTTTCATAATATCGAACAAGGATTTACGAGTCACTATCCTCACTCCAGAGGTATCCACTATACCTGGAACAAGTAGATATTGTTTTTTAGACATAAATACTTCTTTCACAAATTTAGCTTTTTTTTACCGTGAAATTCAAAGTACTGCGCTTTTGCGCATCCGCGCTATTCCACGGCTAATTTATTTAGTATTCGTTACTTAAGCTTAAAGATCTACGGTTTTCATATGAATTACAAAAGTTGCCAGACCTACACGGATACTAAAACAACCATCTTTCTAAACATAAATTTCTTAGAAAAAATATCCTTATTTCAGACATTATTTCTCGATCACTAAAAGTATATTAAACGGAAACAAATTTGATCAAATATATTACATTTGTATTGTCACATACCTGTAGTCTCCGAATCCATTGCTATTTTGTACCAGGTAAACACAGAAAACTTCAGTTTAACTCACAAAGTTAATGCTTTCGCAAAATCGCCGAGAACAGACACGTACACAAGGTTCAATGATCAAGTTCCGATTAAATTTATTGGGTAACGCGCAACGGGAGAAGGGTGGGGCGGTGGCCTATTGTTCGTTGGAGTGTCCCCTGCTTCAGATAGTCAATGTAGACGTTTTTTTTTAACTTTATTATTTTGACTTTTGGCAGCGTAGATAATTAAAATATCCGTATGTGCGCCCGTGTGGTATCGTTGCCGTGGTACGGAATAGGGTATGCCGGAGGCAGCTCTAGTCTGCCCCGTGGCAACATTTCTAGTCGGGAGTGTACCATTAAGCAAAAAAAATGATTGTACCTATACATGCAACAGTTTTTAACGAATAAAAATATATAAAATATCTTGCTTTTTTAGCCGTCGCAGTAGAATAGCCCCTTGAAACAAACCGACCAACATTAATGCGATCCCCCAGGTTCGAGCTCTTCCTCGTTCGTAATTTTTTCTACGTGACTTCGCAGCTGTCCGCTCGTCATTGGATCGTACTCGTACATACTGTACTTGGTGCGAGCGAATTTGGCAACCGCGGCCAAAGTTTCCTCGCAAGCCTCGAAATCCTCGACCTGCACGATATAATCGACCAGGAGTACGATCTCACCGTTACGTTTAGCCAATGTACCGTATACCCTGACCGCGTCCCACGCATTCTGTAACAAGCGAGACGTGTTTACTCGAGTTTCAAGAGGTCCGCGAGGGTTGACCGGGAGACCTCGATGGGGTGGTGACGCGATGGATGGAATGCGAGGGTAGACATGGCTAGAGTTGGCAGGAGGGCGGAGGGTAGGATAGCGAGATTCGGGTATACCGGAACTGAAAGGCGGATAATGTAATTACAGTTGGAAGTCTCGTATCGATTTTATATACGTACTCGTAAACCACGACAAACACCGTTCGCCCCGATCGGATAAGCGTACTCGGTACATAAATGCCCAATTGCCAATTTCAGCGTACTCCTTGGATTCTCGATCGTCGTCGAGCGCAATAAAGCTGTGCTTGGGCCAACCGGCTCCAGAACCCCAATCGTCTCGATTTCCTTGATGCAGTCCTCCGCGTAATCGTCGAGTCTCGTGTACGCCGGGATGTTCCCTAGGGGCATTGGTATATAGGTACTTCCGATGTTTAAAAAATTTGGCTGACAACTCAGTCTCTTCGTCCATACGGGGGTGTCGCGATCGACCATAGGGGTGCTGAAAATACGAACGTCCGAGTGATGATCAACATGTCATTGCGCGGACCCAGAGGCGGGATGGCGGAAGGGTATTCCTTTCAGGGAGGGCCGTTTTTCCACGGGGTCATAAGCAGGGCTGTACTGAATCATTGGTAAATTACAGTGGCGTTTAAGGCGGGATATACATTTAGACAGGACATAAAGAAGCAATATTGGATGATTTTTTGAACTAAGAAATAATTATTCTACATTTAGACAGGACATAAAGAAACAATATTGGATGATTTTTTGAACTAAGAAATAATTATTCTACAATTGTAGAAAATGTGTACCAAGTTTAAAATAAATCGCTCATGTAGTTTCCAAATGGCAGTGAACACGGGGTCCAACTTTTGGTATACTTTAATAGTATATTTAAGTATACAAAACGATTTTTTTAAATTAATTAATCATCAAAATGGCGGAGCTATGGCATAGTGTCACAGCAAGATCACCGCGGGAGTTGCGAATCGGCGTGCAGTCTAGCTTCCCGTAGACTTTGATTTGCAAAAAAGTTCAAACATTTTTTTAGGTAGAACATGCATAGTTTCTATGTGACGGTAATTAAAATGAAGAAAATGCAAATTTAAGAAACAGGAACGCATTTACGAAAAAAAAGTTAACGTTTCACGCAACATTTCTATAAAATGTGGATTAAGAGGAGGGTAGGGGTTTCAGCGTGAAAAATAAACACTTTTTTGCGAATTTTTTCATCTATATGGATAGAGTAAATTTATTGAAACCTTATACATTATCAATGTATAAGGTACATTGTCAAGTGTACATTGTCAAGTGACATTTCAACAACATTCCGTAAAATTTGTACGCGAAAATATCCACAAACAAGCCAGCGCCGCGTTTTTCTCGAAACCACTTTTTCAAAGTCCGTGTTCACTGCCATTTGGAAACTACATGAGCGATTTATTTTAAACTTGGTACACATTTTCTACATATAAAATACCTCCCCCCAATGGTTAGTTTGAGATTTTTTTACATTGAGGGGGGTTTTCACCCCCAAAATGGCGGAATTTTTCGTGAAAAATACCACTTTTCACTTTACATGACCACCAAAAAATCAGAAATGAAAACAAAAATTATCAAAGACCGTTGGGGGGAGGATTTGATGGTACTTTGACTAAATTTTAATGGTACTGGATTTCAGATAATTTCTAGCTGAGATACAGTGAACACCGCAAATCATGTTTTTCCAAAGGCGTTCTTGGAAAACCTTTGTCACCGGCTTGTTTGTGAATATTTTCGTGTACAAATTTCACGGAATGTTCTTGAAATGACACTTAACAATGTACAAAAGGTTTCAATAAATTTACTCTATCCATATAGATGAAAAAAATTGGCAAAAAAGTTTTTTTTTTCACGCTGAAACAACCCCTACTCTTCCCGTAAATAATTAGTTTTTGTTCCAATTTTTCAAAAAAAAAATTTCATCAAGTAGACGGTACCAATATTATCATTTTTTCTACCAAGTTTCAACTCAATCGGCTTGATAGTTTTTGAGTAATTCTGCACGCCAATTTCGATAATGCAGTTTTGAGAAAAACGCGTTTGAAGTTCACGCCCGCTCCGAATCCGAGCAGTGAGACACAGCGTTGACGGGCTGTAACGTTTGAAGTTTTTCGAATTTCGCTTTGAAATTTTAGGAAAATATTCTACATATATAGTTCTATCGTTTAAAGAAAAAAAAAAGAAATCGATTTTTTGATCGTTGTAAATGCACGTCCTGCCTTAATGGTGCGTTCAATTGTTTCCTTGAGCGCCGGAATGGTCTGTGGATCATTGGCATGCACTTTTCGTTTCAGAAAACCCCTAAAAACGAAGTCCAATAGCGTTAAATCGCTAAATCTTGGTGGCCAATTCACATCGCCGTATCGCGAGATAACACGACCATGAAACTTGTCTGCAATAGCTGCATTGTTTCTGTACATTTCCACCATTTCTATGCTTTGCTCGATCGTGTAATTCTCACTGACTAAACCTCAATACTTTCCGATGTCAATTGTCAAATATTAGTACTCTATGTTCGCCACAAAAAAATGGCGCGTAATTTAAAATATCAGATCATTTCGAAACACTTTTTATTTATCTTTATGTTAAAAACAAATTATTAGTTTTTTGTTGTCGAAAATCGAGCTATTTTTACATCATGCTATTTTCAGAATCTTCGAAATTCGAATGAAGGATCTAGTTCTACGAAAGTTTCATCATTGTACTAAAAGAAAAGTTTTATATTTTCCATTTTGGATCACCCTAAAGGCCCACAGAAGCACCTACACCGATCGGCCATCCAGCAACGGCGCCACTACCTTTAAATAATAATTTCATTGTTTATAAATATTCTTCACTAGAAAAAATACTCAAATTTAGCAAGACTATATACTAATTATGTGTAAAATCCCGACCTCGGCATCACAATAGTCTCATCAGAAAAAACCATTGAAAATCGACCTGTTTTATGACGTTGAAGTTTGCATCGTTGGAACGTAACGAAAATGAATTCTTTCTAATTGCTCAATTTTTTTTGCCGATTTAAGCTTTTAAGATTATTGAAACGTTTCTATATATTCTTATTAAAGATTTACGACATCAATTTGCAAAAGAAGTCGTCCGATAATGATAAAAATAAAAAAACGGAAAATTGAAGAAGAGACCTTAAACGTCATTCTGTATAAAAAATGAATCAAAGAAGTGTGCGGTCGTGTAGGTGACAAGAGATCGTTAAGGATTCGGCTTCGGTACGGCCAGTAAAGGTTTTCCAAGGTTATCGATGGAAATAAGATGTTTTTCTTAACGTTTCGGCCCTCTGGTTCGGGTCCTCTTCAGAATATATATATTTTTTTCCTGTATAAATGATCATACACAGTTTTTAACAATCACGTTTAAAAAAAAAAAGTTGTACACATGAGCGTTGTGTGTCATGGTTTGGTTATCTAAATGTTGGGTTATTTTGTGTAATAATCATGTTAGTTCTGTTTTAATTATAATTATATAAATAAAGTATGGATGATTTCCTATATTGCGTTACTTATTGTTATGTGTATGCATAGATGTGTGAAATGTACGAAGCGTGGAAATATAAAGAAATGAGGTATGATAATTAACTAACCTCGAAGTAGTGGTATTTCGGGTTTTTTGCACATATTTGGAAAGATGTTATAACCCAAAACATTATTTACGAATATGAATGATGTTTTGTGAGAAGATGCTCAATAGATGGAGTTTTTATCGCTTATGGGCGATTTTTTTCCTGATCTCTAATGGATCTGTGTATGATCATTTATACAGGAAAAAAATATATATATTCTGAAGAGGACCCGAACCAGAGGGCCGAAACGTTAAGAAAAACATCTTCTTATTTCCATCGATAACCTTGGAAAACCTTCACTGACCGGACCGAAGCCGAATCCTTAACGATCTCTTGTCATTCTGTATTTCGCTGCCTCTAACTACAGAATTCCGTACGATTTTAATCCCCGAAATCCCTGGATCACGTTACTGCCTTAAGGAGGTACGGTGATTGGAGCGAGTCCAAGATAAAAGCCCGATTTTTTAAAATAACATTGTCGAGAGCTTCGTCCATGCGTATGCGGAGTTTCCACGAGATTTACCGTACAGTTTCCGAGTTATTAATTGTTAAAGTTGGTCAATTAGTCACACGTAGACGACAAAATGTGCCTGTCCTCTCATATATCGATTTTTTTGTGCTACTTGGAGCCAAGACACACGTAAAAAAACTGACGATTGCGTTCGTTGGTTCGTTGTGATCAATAAGGCAACTTGAATTGGAAAGCTCACCGCAGAAATAAGCAATAAATTTAGAAATAAAGTCGCGAAAAACCGAAGTATTCGGCGAGACAGACGTCTCGTGACGTAACCGCAGCCATCTTGCTCGAAGTGTGGCAACGCCGAATACCCGCGCAAATTTGATTCTTCTATCGGATGTTTTCAACGCGAATTTAAAACATGGTTGTGTGAAGCCGTACGTTTTTTAATCGATTATAAAAGGCCTTTCGTCGATATTTACTCAAAGTTCTTTTATGTATAGCTAAGGCATCTCAATCTTTCTGGTGACATGTATACAACGCATTTATATGTAAATTCAGCATGGAAAAACCGTCATATAAAATGAACGTTCGTTTTTATATCTGCAAATGTTGTGAAAATTAGGAAAGGGAAAAATAACATAACAATCGATGAAATATGTTTTGACTTCGGACAGATTGGACATTGGATATTGAGGTTAACGTCAACGCGACGTTTTTCATTTGCATTCGCAATATCATCTTTTCACTCTCTAATTCTTGTCCGACAGAATCTACCTTTGTCTCCAAACTGGACTTCAGGTACAATTCTGTTACTCTCTTGATAAACTTTTACAGTACTTATTTTCATTCTCCATGTTTACCGGCTACCAAACATAATAAGCCGAGCGCGTGGGACCGATGACAGCTATCGAAAATGCAACGATGCTAAACGTCGACGATATGGCGTACTACTGAAGTCGAGTAGTAGATTATTACGTTTGTTTTCATATTATAAAAATAATAAGTAGCTTGAAATTCAATACTTAAAAAATATTTCTCGAAATATAGGCCACACACATATGTCTAAAACGTAGCGGTATTATGGCGAAAAATAGACTCTTACTTTACTAGCGTGGTCATCACCGTACCTCCTTAAACCAGTCGACTGTTTGAGAGAAAAGGGAGGAAGAAAAGGGAGAGAAAGCCATCTCAAATATTGCACATCGAACAATTTATGACGTTTTTTTTTCTCTTCGTCTTATACATTCGCATTATTACAAAAATACATGGTACAACTGTACACGCGTCGAGGCGAACTATTGTCGCACCCGTAACAATGATTATACATTCGACAGGGTCGTAAAAACACATAGCCTAGCCGGATTACGAGATTCCACACAACGTGTATGAATCGTTTAAAAACATCATATCGTAGACACAGGAGGTAGAGACGATTCTTTTGCAACGAATAACACTCTTGAACCGCCTAACCGCGGCAGAGAACTGTCTTTTTTATTATTTAAAAAATATATATATATGTACCTACAGCTAAAACCCGATCGGTCCAAACGGAGCTGGTGTTGAGTATGTTTGGGTTTGGTTGAGTTCGGTTAGGCTTGATTGCTTCGATTTGATTGTTTGCGTTTGTCTGTTCATTGGGTTGGAAACTGGTTCTGACCAACCTCAACGGATTCTAGCACAATGTACGTGTGCATGTGTGTGTGTGTGAGCATATATACATGACGCTGAAGTTTGCATCGTTGGAGCGCAACAAAAGGACTTTTTTTTATTTTTATTTCTTCTTTTTTATCACGATCTATAATTTTTTGTCGAGATTAAGCTCGTGAATCTCTAGTGAAAATAAGACAAACAGTCTAGTGGTTTTCGCACCCCCTTAAACGGCAGAGAAGCTGTGAGCAGTCGAAAAAAAATTGACTTACGTTGCGTGCCAACGATGCAAACTTGATAGATATACATGCTGCAGTTAAAACCGCAGCTGCCCAGTCGATACTAGTTTGAGTGTTTGTGGGTTTGATTGAGTTTGTTTGTTTTAATTGCATTGTTGCGAATGATTCGTTCGTTATTTGATTCCGAGCTGGTTTACGATGTTGAAGTCTCCGTCGTTGGAACGCAACGGAGATTCTTTTTTATCTTTTGATTTCCTCATTTTCATTATCATCCAAAATGTGTCCTTGCATATTTAGGCTGATCTTTAAGGAGTTTCGATACCAAAATCGAAATGGTTATAGACGATTGAAATTAATATCACTGGGAGATTAATTTAGGATGCATTAACTGTCCAAAAATGAATCTTTCTCACCACATAGTTTCGGAGATTTTTAAGGTTCAAGTTGAGTTTTGTTCGAGTATTATTAATGAACCGCTTAATTTTTTAACACGGCATTCCTGACACTAATCGCAGTTTGTTCAGTTTTTTTTAAATTTAAATCGAAGCATTATTTTAACCCCTACAGCCCTATAACTAGTGTTTACGAGGTGCCATGTGTATTACCAAATGGATGAAGGTTCACGTTGAGCAGTCATGGCACGCGGCATTTCGTAAACACTAGTTATAGGGCTGTGGGGGTTAAAATAATGCTTCGATTTAAATGAAAAAAATTAACAAACTGCGATTAGTTTCAGGAATCTTGTGTTAAAAAATTAAGGGATTTCTCCACTTGGTTCATTAATAATACTCGAACAAAACTCAACTTGAACCTTCAAAATCTCCGAAACTATGTGGTGAAACGGATTAATTTTTGGGCAGTTAACGCATCCTAAATTAATCTCTCGGTGATATGAATTTCAATCGTCTACAATCATTTCGATTTTGATATCGAAACTCCTTAATAAGGATCCTGAAAAACTTTTAAGTGATTTTAAAGGTCTAAATGTGCCAAAATGAAATTTAGCTACGAAACTTTCGTTGCGTTCCAACGATGCAAACTACAATGTCATGCAAATTTTTACTAGGACGAACCGAGTCTAATACGATATAACGATGTTGAAGTTTGCGTCGTTGGAACGAAAGTTCATCTATATATTTTAATTTTCTTATTATTACTATTATGCGAAATCCGTTTTTTTACATATTTATGTTGTAGAGCTCTGAGTAGGTGACGTAAAAAAAAGTAAGGAATTTTTGTAGGCAAAATTTGCGGAAAAAAATTTAAATAAATACACAAGTATTTATTTTCATTGCATCCCAACGATGCAAACTTCAATCTCGTGAAGTTTGCATCGTTGGAATACAACGAAAATTCGTATATGATTTTTTTAAATTCCTCATCTTCATTGTCTTCCAAAATGTTTTGTTACATTTTTAGACTGTAGATCTCTAGTGAGAATTGTGAAAAATATTTGAGGAATTTTGGACGACTAAGTGCCCAAAAAGTGGGCTACGAAACGTTCGTTGCGTTTCAACGATGCAAACTTCAATATCAAACACTATATACGTACGCACACACAGTTAAAACCCAATTTGCCTAGAAAAGGTAGTTTTAATGTTTGAATTTATTGGGATTTAGTAGTTGTGGTTTGTTCGTTGAGTCTGAAACTAATTTTGTCTGAAATGAACGAGTTCTAGTGTATATATATATTATTTGCTGGTGCGCGCACAGATACCTACAAATATTGCTATTTGTGAAACATGAACGTTAGACACGAACGCGTGCATTTGTTTTCTTTTTCATTCCATATATCGCAGAATTATCACGTTGCGAATTGTATTGCGGGACAGTCATTTCTTTTTTTTGTTTTGAATTTTCATTTTTACTTTATCAATTTATTTTTCTCTATCGATTCGCACAGCTCGAGCTTTATTGCGGGCGTTCTTTAAATTTCTGGGACTGCACTCCCAGCCGCCGGTCTTTGGAGGATTTTTCTTCGGCGATCGCGTGACAATTTGCTTTCCCTGAATCTCGAGACCCTCGAGGCTGTTGTTTCGCCGATTGGCGGCCGCCGATGTCGCTGGCTTGGCAGGTCGCAGAATCGGACTCAGGGAATTCCTATTTCTGTGAGGCAAAGCAGCCATCGAGTCGATCGACGAGCTGCGCAAGAGCGAATTGCGATGTCAGAAAACGAAAAGATCGCTGCTCGAGGGGTGCTTTTTTTAGGGTGCTCGGTTAACACGCGTTACAGTGTGGCGGAATTAATTTGTTGAAATACATACACTACCGGTTGAGAGTATTGGTACACTCTTTACGGTTAGTCAACTAGAAACAGTTATAACAACATTTCTAAAATATGGATTTTTTTAAAACGCTTCTCGATATTTTTTTAACGCACTTTCGAACTTTCTTTTTATTAATCGAATCAGAGGGCATCAGGCTAAATCTGCAAAAAAAATTGATGCTGGTATGAACGATGAAAAAAAAAACTAACGAACTTTTTTGCCTTCCAAAGATGCAAACTTCAGCGCCATTTTTTTTTTATTTTGTAGTTTGCATCGTTGAAATGCAACAAAAATTCTTAATTTTTTTATTCCTTCAGTTTTCTTGATCATCCGAATTGTTATCCTGCAAACTTAGGCTGTAGATTTGTTATGAGGATCGTAAAAAACCGCTCGAGTGATTTTTATAGTCTAAATATGCAAAAAAAAAGTTCGGTCTACTAAACTTTCGCTGCGTTCCAACGATTCAAACTTGAATATCATATTTTTGGTTGAGATCTATAATTTTTCGGCTCGATTGAATATTTGCAAGGAGTACCCATACTTTCCGCCGGTAGCATATATTGCCAATAGCGAAACGAAGTTCACTCCTTTTACCGATTATTTCGCTCGTTTCATAGTGCTCTTTTACGGAGAATAAAAATGGTCTTAAAGTTTGCATCATTGAAATGCAACGAAAATTCTTCTTTATATTTCCATTTCCTTATTGTCATCGTTCAACAAATTTTTGTTTGCAGATTTACATCATATGCTCGTAGACAAGCAACTTAAAAAATTGTTAATGCCTTAGGCCACAGTAACGGGTATAAAAACATGTGCGAATTTAACCATTTTTTCGTATGAAAAGTGTTTCACTCATAAGATCAATTACACATCTATTTAGTATGAATATCAAGCTGCTAGAAAATACGTATATTTTATTTTCGATGTACAAAAATGTACATCGAATGTACTATTCGAAACTTCACAAAACAACTTTTTTCCAATTGGCGTGACAAATAACGTCAACAATTTTCACTCGATCTAATTCAAATTTAAAAGTTATGTTCCTAATTGCATTTCGCAGTACGTACGAAATTTCTGATTAATCGAAAACTTTTCATTTTATTAGCAGTTTATGAGCAGTTATAACAAAATTTTTCACTGAAAATTCATTTCTTAAGTTCAAATACCTACAACTTTTGAAAAAAAAAATATTTTTTAAATTCCGTACGTACTTCTCTGGGTATTCTAATATAGATTGACGAGAATTTTTATTTTTTGTTGTAGGTAAAAAATTGTGGATGCTAAATGTCACGCCGCGGAGCGCCTAAAAAAGAGATAACAAAAGAAAATATTAGTAGTCGACCATTATCTACATCGAAAAAAAAATATATGTATTTTCTAACAGCGTGATATTCGTACTAAATAGATGTGTAATTAATTTTATAAGTGAATGACTTTGTCATACGAAAAAAAAATTGTTAAATACGCACATGATTTTATACCCGTTACTGTGGCCTTAAAGGATTTCCGTCGCTAAGATATGGCAGGAGAAATTTCAGCAATTAAAAAAGAATCATTTTCGTTACATTCCAACTACGCAAACTTCGATTTCACGAATCAAAATAGTCCGCTCTTCTACTTTCTACAGTGCATTATGGTGTGCTCACACCTGCATGCAGCTATGAATTGAATAATGTGCATTATCGAATTGATCCGATATGGCAATGAAGCACTATTGATAACGTGCAGATTTTACGCTTGGCGTTCATTACCGATTTTTGCTACTCGGAAGTCTGGCGGGGTCGATCGGTGCGAGTTTTATGTTCTTTGGCCAAACCGTCGGGCACACGGGTGCCTGCCAGGCCGAATGAATCTGCGATACTCTGGACGGGGCAACTCTATGTCCCGAAATCATCGTTGACGCTGAATTCATGTATCTACCCAGTCCTGTCGAATTTGTTTCTGTTAGGCAACTATGCGTGCGAATCGTGGCACTATAAGGCTGATCATACATGCTTTTGCATAGCGTAGCATAACCTAACATAAGAAAGATGTTTCGACCAATCACATAGGTCGATGAGCGTATATATAGTACAACGCATAGTGGCTACAGCATAGCATAGCGTAAGGTTGAAAAATCCATATCGTCGAAATTTTACATTGTCCTATGCCAACGGATCTACGGACAGCCAATCACATGCGAGCAGCTTGTCATAGCAACAACGTCTCGCGTCACAGCCTAGAGATGTCAGGTGACCACCCAGAAATCCTTGTACCAAGCCAGCCCCCTGACACTGGTAGATAAATGCTGTTCGCAAAACGTCCTTGCCGCACTGTGGCGCTAGTAGTCGTGTGACAGGCATGTATATATATGTATGTTGCGCCGGTGTTTCGAATATCTTACATGAATAAAAATGTATTTATATATTTAGAATGATTTTCCGTTCTAATGATTTTCCTCTTGTACACAATAAATGACGTCACCATAACGATAACAGGCGAGAGCCACGAAAGTATCGAATCGTTCAGCTGATCGGAGTATTTAGAGCCGAAGGCTGTCACACAACAGCCAACGCTAGGCAGTGGCGATTTCAAGAACTAAAAAACCGGGACAAAACGCGTTTCCGTTTATCGTATAGGAATAGTAGGCCAATATCAGGGGGCTGTACCAAGCTCGCCAAAAGCTGGTACTAGAGACGAAAAGCTAGTATGCCCGTGCTCCGCTGTGGCGCTGACATCGCTAATACAAGCTATGTCGACAATCGCACCCCAGAGGCACAAATTATATTTTAGTGTCTCATGCCATTACTAGAGGGCAGTAATCAGCGGACGAAAAAAAGTACCTTTTTATGCGAGATTTGAAAGAAAATGTGTCGTTCATATTATTTCGTTCTGATGTTATATCGCATTTTCGATGCACAATGTAAATTATATTGAAAAAAAGTAATAAATGATTCTTATTGGGGATTTTTATCTGAAACGAGGGTTCGGTAACTTGAGTAAAGACCGGAAAAATTGTCAAAGTTAGACACATTTAGAACCCGGAAAAATATTTTCATACTGATGACAGTATTTTACAAATCTTACGTAGAAGTTAAAAAAACCCAAGACAAACGGATTCTTGGCATAAATGTTGTTTAATGTCCTTATTCCGAGCTTTATTTTTTTCTGTTTCTATTTGTCATAACCATATGACAGCGTAATAAAATTTTCGTTTTTCATTCAATATTATTCGTTGAGGATTCTCAAATGCAAATTATTTCTTTTAATATGCCAGTGAAATGATCGAGCGATACTTCTTTTGTTGCCGTATTTATTCTCGTAAGCCATATGAAGTAATGAATAAGTAATGTAATCGTTGTTTGTTATCGACGGGTATAACAAATTATTAAAATATTAACTTAAGAATCCGAACTTAATAAATCTAGACCTTTTTATGGAATAATATTCTCCACTAATATTGGCATTACTGTCGGTTAACGGCCAATCTTAGTATTTTTGCGTACAAGGACAGAATCATCTTGGTACATGGTACGTGATTCTAAAAACTAGTATGTTTACCAACAAGTCGGTACGTCTGACATCCCTATCACAGCCACGGTCTTATGTAGAGGTCTTGAAACGGCAGTAGTGGTGGAAAGTTCGCTTAGCGACCAGTTTTTGCTTCAATTTTCGGCCGCATGGTGCGCATTGGAAAGAGTGTGTCATGTGCGAAGGAGAAAGCAATATCATATGCCCCTGTCTTGCATACAGACTATAATGTCTCGTTATAAGGGTTCTCATTTCTTTTTTGTAAAAAATTTCCATTACACGGAAGGTAAACAAAAAACGTATGTATTTGCATGCTAAAATGAACAAATTAATACATGCATGCTTTAAAATATAACGAAGCGTATATTAATCGCGTGCGAAACTCGAGTGACTATGATTATAGTGATTCATATTTTGTTCTTTGCATTGCGATGGTAGTTGAGCTGAACGGTTGCACTGCGCACTCGGAACCCGAAAGTTCTAGATTATCACTGAATTAAGTTGTCGATGACAGCTATTTAGGCATATCCAACTTCTTTTTATACGCGTAACGATGTGCAACTGTTATACGCACATACGCCTATACGAGGGAACATTTTCTGATCGGTTTAGGTTAGTCTCATGATACCCCGCGATCACAACGACACACGGTGGCGACGGATAAGAAAAACAGCTTGGAGAAGCTACCCAGCCCACTCGCCGCCTATCAAATACGACCGTTGTTTCAAGACCTGTATGTAAGACCGTGGTCACAGCAGTAAACGCGACATAACCTTAAAATCGTCGAAAATAAAAGTAGTGCACGTGGTTGCTAGGCACATGTTCTATGTGCTTGTGTGTCTTGAGCAGGGGGCTGGCATCTTTCAGAATTTTTGCTACGCAAAATATCCTACGTTTGTAGTGTCCTACTCTGCCACCCGCAGCGCTAGTTGTTCTCGAACAATCCTGATGCGTGCGCAGGGGCTATGTATGTATACACACACACGTAAACATATAATTCGAAGACTTTCCATAGCTACGAATGCGAGGATTGGCTGAAAAATTGGGTGAAAAATGCACCTTTTTAGGATTACGCGGATACCCTGAGGTACAATCGTGCACAACACACGGCATTAGCGTACTAGTATAAGTAATTTCGGCAATTTCATGAATACCGCACCGCGGCTTAAACTCTAAACATCAAAAGAGTCGTAGTCCGCGTCGGGGTGGTTAAGGGCATGTACAAGGTCAACATAACCTCACAATTTTCCAACCCAATTTTCTCATAGATGGTCAAATTTTCTAGGACAAACAAAGCATTAGGCTCTGGAGAATTCCCTGATGCAGAGCTTGATGATTTCCTTTTGCCCTAAATATGATTCATCTCTGAGAAATATCAGTTCGAAAATTTCAGCTATCTCTCTCGCACTCATATGTCACGTGGTAGATCTTCTACTTCGTCTCAAGTACGCCGTGCGGGCCTCGCGCCTGCGCAATAATAATATTGGCAGTGACCTACTAGCGCTACGGGGAGAGGTAGAACTAAATAAAGTGGCCAAAAGGCGTAGCATTTTTATATACGGTAAGGGATAGGAGGTGCCAGCCCCCTGGTCTTGAGTCACGTCAAAATGTTTATTACGCTAGGTTATGCTATGCTATGCAAAAGCGTGTGTGATCGGCTTAAGCGTGAGAAAACGACGAAAAACGAAGATCGATGCAAATCGGCACGGATCGGTGCAACACCAACAGAGGAAATGGCTGCAGTGTGGCGAGAAGTGCCGAAATGGCGGTGACCATTAGCGCTAACAGCCAATTATCTCCACATTTATACCGAACGCATGCTGTTGAGGGCTGTCGTGAAAAATCGGCAGTGCAAAAAATCGGACGTTCTAAGAATCGACAGAGCGCGGGTCGGACCACGCAGCGAATAAGGGTCGGCACATAATTGTCATATTGACGTACAACCTAGACCCAATCTGCAGTAATTAGAAAAAGCCGATTTTTTGTCGCTTTATCCGATAGTAGTATTCCAAAAAATATATCCGTGAAATTTTGAAGCAACATTTGGGGTGTTAAAGCATAAATGAGGACTGACGGTTTAGCTTCAAATGATGATTTTTTCGAATTAAAAAAAACGGTGCTTGCTCGAAATGCGGAACAAATATGAGATTGATGTTTGCATCGTTGGAATGCAATGAAAATTAGTACATGTGAATTTCTTTTTATTTCTTTCGGCTAATTTTTAATACAAAAATCCTTCAAAACGTTGCGTTTCAACGATGGAACATCATGGAGGAAATATTCTTCCGAATTTCAAAACGATCAGTTCAAACTCACAGAACATTTTTTATCTTCACCAATTTTTCAGCGTCCTACTCTACATTCCGCTCGAAATTACTTTCGTAAAAATGTGCAACTTTGAATAGTATTAAAATTTACAACATTGGAATGCAACGAAACTTCTTTAAATATTAATTTCATTATTTTTATTATGGTGCAAAATCGTTTTTTGTATATTTATATCTTAGATCTGCGAAAATGTAGATCTACAATATAAATGTAATTGATATTACATTTATATACCTTCATTTCTTTATAAAACACTTATTCATGCGTCGCAAAAAGTAATCAAGGGATGTTTGCAGGCCAATTTTGCCAAAATAAATAAAAAGAAATTTACAAGTTTTCATTTTCATTACATTCGACGATGCAAACTTCAATCTCGTAGATTTGATCGTTCAACGACAGTATTTTATCAACACCGATAACTATCAATTTTAACATGTAAAGTTTTTTTTTAAGCGTTGAAAGTATGGGGAATGAACGATTCTCGAATTGTAGAAAATTTGTCTTATTTTGCTTTCGAAAGTAATTACTTTACGGTGACAACAATCATTTCACTACGCAGTGCTCGCTGAATGTTATTTTTATGGAGTATTTCGGAATTTCGAGCGTAAGGGCTGCAAGAAAAGAGAGGAAACACATTGCTAACGATTTCCAGGGCTCGCAGCCCATTTTTGTTTCTTTGCACGAAACGAGACGAGACTCATTATACACTAGAAGAAATGTGAATTTTTATCGCCAAGAATTTTGTAAGACGTGACGGATGCATGTGTGTGTAAAAAATGGAGTTTTTACTCTCTATGTATCGAATAACGTATAATAAACATTAAAAAATGCATAATTATTTTTAATATCCCATTCTCTTGCATGCCGCAAAGACTGTAATTTTTTAAATATCGTTGCACAACATTTTCAATGCTTTTTCCAACGAAATTCCATTCAACTGGATACTGGATTATTAATGGATCATCACAGTCTAAAATATTCAAAAAAATTGATTTTTTGCATTATCCGAGAGCAGAGACGGTTATCAACATGCTGTTCAATTTTCGGCGCGAAATTCGAATTATTACGGTTGTTATAGCCTATCTCAGCAAAAAGGGATTCGACCAGCTGCGTCAGACCTAGTGCGGACGGATGCGTTTTTTCTCGAAATGTCGTTTTATTAAACGGCGTACACTCTGAAAGGAAGAGTTTTCAAGCTATCCGTCTCAAATTTTGACACAACATTCTCCACGCCATTCTTTATCTTGCGATGAAAACTTTTTTTCAATCCTCATTTTTTTTAACGAAAACTGTCGAAAAAATAGCCTAAATTCCATACTTTTTTAAACCGCAGCTGTTTTGTCAATTTTGATTTTTAAAAAACTCCATAGCACGATAGCGGCTTTCATACTGATTAGTAATCTCTTTACACATTTTGTTTCAGATAATATTTACGGCCACAACCGTCCACACTAGGGTAGCGCAATTTTCAGCTTTTTTTTTTCTTTTTCTCACCATCCAATTATTTTCTTAAAGGGGCTATTCCAGTGTGACACTTTCAAAAGATCGATTTTTTTTCTTCGCCTTTTCCGACAGTTTATACTTTCAAGAATATCGTGTAAAAATTTCAAAGCCGT
Organism: Ophion obscuratus; assembly: GCA_964007375.1. NCBI lineage: Eukaryota > Metazoa > Arthropoda > Insecta > Hymenoptera > Ichneumonidae > Ophion > Ophion obscuratus. The sequence continues at coordinate 43,075,176 of OZ023316.1, read as the reverse complement.
ATCTTTATCATTTTATCTTGCAAAAATCGATAGTTAAATCTCCAAGGGGCTATAATACCAGTGTGACACTTTCAAAAAATCGTTTTTTCTTGCCTTTTTCGACAGTTTATACTTTCAAGAATATCCTGAAAAAATTTCAAAGCCGTATCGCTATAATTTTATTTTGCAAAAATCGATAGTTAAATCTTTAACGGCGTTTTTCTCGAAATGAGATTTTTCAAATTTGCTGACATTGTAACTCAAAGAGCAATTATCCGATTGACTTGAAATTTGAACTGAGTACTCTTGAATATATTTACTCTACAACGACGTAGGATATTTTTGATTGGATGAAAATTGACGATTTGGCATTGAAAAAAAACGACCATTTTATAGGCAAGAAAATAGACGTTTTTTCATGACTACGCCATTTTGTTAGATTTTGATATTTTTGAGATTTTGATATATTTTTAGGTAATATAGGTCAAATGTAGCAAAAATATATTCTTAATTTTCTAAAACATTTAATTGAGTAGTTTTTTTCCAAAAAATTCCCGAGAATCACCCAAATTTTCAGCGTTAACACTGTTGTAGCCCCTTTAAAAATCAGGCGTATTTTAAGCATGGAAAAAAAAATCGCGAAAATCAGCTATCTTTCGACCCGTGACACTGTGATGATCGCTCAATTTGTCCTTTTATCGAGTTTATTCCGTTCGAAAGAACATATCCAAAAAAGATAATTGCCAAATGAATTCCCGTATAGGACAAACGACGACGAAGAAGTTGTGGAGATTTTCAGTGCGACATCGTACTCGTGACAAAAAAAGCTCGCAGAAGGACGTCGAGCTCACCTTCGGAGGACGAGATCTTGAAGTTTTGTGTTCGAAAGCTGATGGGCGTGGTGCGAAGTGTGGTGAAGCTTTCCCGAGTCGACAGTACGAACGGTACTGGACTGACGACGATTTTTTCATTGAAGACCGTGCCGAGTTTGTTCCTCGCGACTCGAAGCTTTTCCGTCGTGCTCTCGTCAACCCGAGCGCCACCGTCGCCGTTTTCCGTTCGATCTGCCGGCGTTTCCCGCGAGGCCGGATCCGGCTCATTGGACGGTCCGTCCAGAGCTGAGCCTTTCCCGTTGGCACTGGCTCGACGACTTTCGCCGTTTTCCCGCTTCTTTCGACCGTTAGTCCTCCATTTCCTTCCGCTGTAAGTGGGCGCTGGTGTTATTCGCAGTACCTCGTCGAGATCCTGGCCCAACGAGTCCTTGTTCTCGTCCCTCCTTCTCGCCAACTCGTTGCAAACGTGCTCCAACAGCTGATCGAAAACTTCTCCCTGATTCTCGACGAGACGAAGCTGGGCGGCGTTCCCAATCGATCCCTCGGACCGATAAACGCTGTCCTCCACAAGTGTCTGCGCGATGTCGGGATCATCGTTCGTTCCGGATCTTCGAGCGGATTCCTCGTTGCTGCCGCCCGACGCGTTCGTCGCTTCGTTGGCTTGCCGATTCGCCAACGAGCTCGAACCCTTGCCGATCACCCTCAGATGAATCAACTGGCTTCTCCACTGATTGCACTCTTCCGCGGACGGCTCGGAGGTTACTTCCGGCTCGCTCTCGCCGTAGATGTTGCGCTCTATCGCGTACCAGAGCTGGAGAATCTTTCGGGTCGCGGCGACTTCCGCTTCACCGGGCCAGGACGACGAAGTGACCCTGCTGTTACGGTCCCAGCTCGGCGAATCGTTCTCCATCGCGGCGGGCCAATGACCCTTCGTCGATGGACTGGCCGAGGGATAGCAGACCTCGCGAGCCTCCTCGGTCCTCCGCGGCACCGTCATCCTCGAAACACACCCCGACGATCCGATCTTCCGCGGCGACGTGCTACAGGTTTGTTCGTTTTCTTTTCAGCTTTTTTGTTCGCCAATTGCTTTCGATATTGTGGCTTTGCTCGGGTGTAGAGGGAACGGAGGGTGGAGTTTCCGATTAAGGCCTCAGGCCACAGTAACGGGTATAAAATCAGGTGCGAATTTAACCATTTTTTTTGGGTGAAAAAGTGATTCACTCGTAAAATTAATTACACATCTATTTAGTATAAATGTCAAGCTGTTTGAGAATATATACTACTGTGTCCAAAAAAAAAGGTGACATTGTATTTATTTAAAAAATTCTTTATTTATTTTTCCAAATCAATTTCATCCCCTTCAAAGTAATCCCCTCCCGATGCAATGCACTTATGCCAACGGATTTTCCAATCTTCGAAACACTGACTGCAGTCACTTTCCGGGATGGCCTTCAGTTCCGTCTTCGCTGCGGCTTGAATCTCCTCTATCGTATCAAAACGGTGTCCCCGGAGCGATCTTTTGAGCTTGCTGAACAGCCAGAAGTCGCACGGCGCCAGATCAGGTGAATACGGTGGTTGCGGAACGATATGGGTTGAGTTTTTGGCGCCGTGCGACTTCTGGCTGTTCAGCAAGCTCAAAAGATCGCTCCGGGGACACCGTTTTGATACGATAGAGGAGATTCAAGCCGCAGCGAAGACGGAACTGAAGGCCATCCCGGAAAGTGACTACAATCAGTGTTTCGAAGATTGGAAAATCCGTTGGCATAAGTGCATTGCATCGGGAGGGGATTACTTTGAAGGGGATGAAATTGATTTGGAAAAATAAATAAAGAATTTTCGAAATAAATACAATGTCACCTTATTTTTTGGACACAGTAGTATATATATTTTTTTTCGATGGACTAAATGGCCGACTACTCGAAACTTCTCGAAACAGCTTTTTTCAAATTGGCGTGACAAATAACTTCAACAATTTTTACTCGATTTACTTCAAATTTAAAATTTATGTTCCTAGTTGCATTTCACAGAGAAGTACGTACGGAATTTCTGATCAATCGAAAACTTTTCATTTTGTGAGCAGTTTATGAGCAGCTATAACGAAATTTTTCACTGAAAATTCATTTCTTAAGTTCAAATACCTACAACTTTTGAATAGAAGAATATTTTTTTAATTCCGTACGTACTTCTCTAGGTATTCTAATGTAGATTAACGAGAATTTCTGTTTTTTGTTCTAGGTAAAAAATTGTGGATGCTAAATGTCACGCCGCGGAGCGCCTAAAAAAGATAACAAAAGAAAATATTAGTGGTCAACGATGTTGAAGTTTGCACCGTTGCAACGAAAATTTTTTAAACATTTTTTTATTTCCTCATTTACATTATCATCCAAAAACTTTTCTAACATATTTAGGCTGAATATCTCTAATGAGGACCCCCGAAAACATTTGAGTCATTTGGGAGGGCTGAATGTGCCAAAAAAAAATTGGGCTCCGAAACTTCCATTGCGTTCCAACGATGCAAACTTCAACATCATAGTAGTCGGCCATTTTGTAGATCGAAAAAAATATATATATATATATTTAACAACATGATATTCATACCGAATAGATGTGTAATTAATTTTATAAGTGAATCACCTTTTCATACGAAAAAAATTGTTAAATTCGCACATGATTTTTTACTCGTTACTGTGGCCTAAGGCCTTAAGGCTCATAGGGATATACATTTACAACGATCCAAAAATTGATTTCTTTTTTTTTAACGACAGAACTATATATGTAGAATATTTTCCTAAAGTTTCAAAGCGATATTCGAAAAACTTCAAACGTTACAGCCCGTCAATGCTGTGCCTTACCGCTCGGATTTGGAGCGTGCGTGAACTTCAAACACATTTTTCTCAACACTGCATTATCGAAATTGGCGTGCAGGATTACTCAAAAACTATTAAGCCGATTGAGTTGAAACTTGGTAGAAATATTGATAATATTGCTACCTTCTTCTTGACGAGAATTGTTTTTAAAAAATTGGGAAAAAAACTACTTTTTTAATCCACATTTTACGTTTTTGTTGCGTGAAATGTTGATTTGTTTTCAGGGTGTCTTAATTGTGACCAGAACTGAAATTGCATGACATTTAAGGATTTTTAGGGCGAGGAATGGGGATTTTTTCATGACTCTTAGTATGCCTTTCTGGCATAGAAGTATACTTAATGATTCTACAGTGCGACCGATTTTCTAGATTTTTATATTTTTATTTTGCTCTTTCAAACAGATGTGTGTTGTATGCCAATAAAAAGTATACGGAATAAACGAAAAGTCGCCAAACTGTACAATTCCATATGTCGTAAAAAATGTGAGACAAACATAATTTCAAGATTGCTGTAAAGAAATATATTTTGGGAACATTTAGAAAAATATTACATACATTTAGGAACTTTGAGTAATATCATCTAGTCGCTTTACACGAATAACAAAGAAAAACTAATATATGTTGAGATAACGCATCATTTTCTTTCACTTTCTTCTATTTTATTTTCTATCGATTCGATATTCGCTTCTCTATCGACAAGTACCACAAAGTTAATTCATATTGAATATAGACTCAACGATAATTTAGTAGAATATAATAATTCAGGTAGACTGGTACTTTTTCATGACATTTCATGACTTTTTCAGGGTCGAGTTTAATTTCATGACATTTAAGATTTTTCATGACTTTTCCGGTCGGTAGACACCCTGTTTTTGTAAATGCGTGCCATTTTCTTAAGTTTGCATTTTCTTCATTTTAATTACCGTCACATAGAAACTATACATGTTCTAACTGAAAACATGTTTGAACTTTTTTGCAAATCAAAGTCTACGGGAAGCTAGACTGCATTCCGATTCGCTACTCCCGCGGCGACCTTGCTGTAACACTCTGCCACAGCTCGGTCATTTTGATGAATAATTCATTTAAAAAAATTGTTTTATATACTTAAATATACTATTAAAGTATACCTAAAGTTTGATAATTGTAGAATAATTATTTCTTAGTTTAAAAAATCCCCCAATATTGGTTAGTCTTCTCCTGTCTAAGTATATATCCCGCCTTAAATGTGCCGGAAGTAGAGCTCAAGCGTAAAAGATGCAGACAAAGGCTCAATATGGGAGATTTTGGGCGAGGAAAAATTTGCTCATTGTCGTGATTTTTTTTTGTGGAAAGATTTTTTCACCATTTTTAAGACTTGGGGTATGTTTTAATGATGTTGAACTTGGCATCGTTGAAATGCAACGAAAGTTAACTTTTCTTCGGTTGCTAACATTTTTTTTGCTCATTTAGTGTGCAAAGATCATCCAAACGGTTTTTTTTATCTTTACTTCCTAGACCTTAATCTCTAATAAAAAAATCATAGATCATGATAAAAACGAAGAAATGGAAAGATGGAAAAGACTTTCGTTGCATTCCAACGATGCAAACTCCAATCCCATAACGATATGACGTTGAAGTTTGCATCGTAGGAACGCAACGAAAGTTAATTTTTTTTTCAATTGCACGAATTTAAGTTGTTTAAGCTGTGCAAATCATTCTAGCATTTTAACGTATTCTTATTAGACCTTGAGGAACGCAGCTTGCAAAAAAGATTTGGATAACGATAAAAATAAAGAAATGAAAAATGAAAACAAATCGTTGCATTCTCACGATGCGAACATCAGCGTCGTATGTTTTATTACTACGTTTGGCTGTTACATGGTATTTTTTTATTCTCAATCTTCAAAAATGGCGGAGGTATGGCACGGTCTTCTAAACTGCATTTTTTAAACTGGCGAGACGTATAGCTAAAAAACGAATCGACCGATTCCGATGAAATTTGGTAAAAACCTTTCCAACCTTATTGCATAAAACATGACCTTAAATGCTTTGAAAATATTTAACAATAGTAATTTATTAAGTTGCGTTGGAGATTCGGCTTCAGTCCGGCCAATAGACCAATAGGTTTTCCAAGGTCAGCGATGGGAATAAATGATGTTTTTCTTTTCTTTACGTTTCGGCGATAGTATTTTATTATTGCAAAGTTCAGCCATCTTTTCGGAATATTCAATCTCATTGTTTCAAAGCGTACCATTTCATCGATTATCAACATTTCTCACCTTTTCTTCGTTCATGTTCTGCGTATGAGTCTTTATGAAAGAAAAATCGTCGTTGGTTTTTTTGTTTAGATTAATATCGCCGACGCTACGTATCACGCCTTATGTCAACGTCCGCCGCAACCCGTTTAAAAGACCGTGCCATACCTCCGCCATTTTCAAACGTTAATTTGAAAAATACTATATAAGCGCCAAACGTAGTAATAAAACATACTCTAACAAGGAACATCCCTCAGGTGACACCCTTCGGTTTTGTTGAAATTTGGATATGTTATAAAGCACCGAAAAGTAAGCGATACGTATTTTTTTTATCGGCGGAAAAACGGTTTCAAGGGGTGGAACCACCCCTCGAAAAAAGGCATCTCCAGGGGTAATATAGCAGTTTCACACACAAGGAGTCCACCGATTTTAATGAAACAAAAACGAAAATTTCTTCTAATCCGAAGCAATGAAAAATCAACTATATCGACATTGTAAAAAAATTAAGGGGTGAACCACCCCTATATTTGATTTTTCGATGGATGATTTCACCCCTTGGAACCGTTTTTCCACAGATAAAAAAAAAATACGTATCGCTTACTTTTCGGTGTATTATAACATATCCAAATTTCATCTAAATCGAAGGGGGTCACCTGAGGGATGTTCCTTGTAAGTCTCGAAAATGGTGAAGAAATCTTTCCTTAAAAAAAAATCATGAAAATCAGAAATTTTTTCCTCACCTAAAGGTATCTTCTCCCGTAAGGAGGACCGAGCATTTCACTAATAAATCTTGAAAGATAATGATTTTTTTTTGGCTGCAGCTAATTTCTCTTGCTGACATTTTTACTGCGCTCGTCGTCAACAAAACTCCAGCTCATGAGCAATAGTGATAAATTATGTAGCATTGAATTTTCCATTGGTGGAATGTGACGAAAAATATGTTTTATTCTCTTATTTCCTTATATTTATTATTATACAAAACTGTTTTGTGCATATGTCGACCTTATTTGCAAAGAAGTATCTTCGAAGATATTTGAGCAATTATTCTAGCAAAAAACTGATAAAATAAATATGAGGAAGTGAAAAAAAAACCGTTTTTACTGCACTCCAACGATGTAAACTTCAGTCACATTACATGTCGTTGAAGTTTGCATCGTTACAATGTAACGGAAATTAATTCTTTTCAATTGTTCAATTTCGTTTCGGCCCCTCCAGTCTGTCAAAATCACTTAAACTTTTTTACGTATTCTTATTAGGAATTCCAGGCCTCAATGTACAAAAAAATGTCTTTGGATAAGAATAAAAATGAAGAAACGAAAAATAAACGAACAAAAATCGTTGCATTCCAACAATGCAAACTTTGACGTCATCACATTACACCGTGAATGTTTTATTATTCTTCATTCTCGAAAACGAGCATTGATCCCTCTAGTATTTATCGATGGAACCCTCTCGGAAGGAAAAACTTTGAGTGTTTTTCCGAAGAATTATCAGATAAAGTAATAAATGGATGGAAATAAACAAAACAATGGTGTTGAAATTCACAACCCAGGCTCTTTAGTATGTTTCGTCGCTACATTTTCCTTCTTATGCCAAATGTTTTCATACAGGATTCAGTTGTACATCTTGAATAAGGATCCTAAGAACCGTTCGAGTCATTATCGTAGCATAGATCAACGTTTTAACTGTCCTCATTAGAAACTTACGATCTCTATGTATAAAAAAACGCTTTGGACAATAAAAATAAAGGAATAAAAAAAGAAGGGAAAACATATCTTTGCTTTTCAACTATGGAAACTTTGTTATCCATTCTTACTAATTTGTCCAGCCCGATGTGGTTGAAGTTTTCATCTTTGGAATGCAATGAAAATCAATTGTTTAATTTCTTTTGGCAGATTTCGTCTACCAAAATCTCTCAACCGTTATTTAAGATACTTATCTAGCGATCTACAAATATAAATTTACAAAAAAAGAATTTCTGTGACAATAAAAATGAGGAAAATAAAATATATAAAAGAACTTTCGTTGCGCTCTAACGAAAGCAAGGGCATGGATGGTATCCAAACTTCGATACCATCCATGCTCTTGCAACGATGTTGAAGTTTGCATCGTTGGGCTGCAACGCATTTAATTTTTTTTAGTAGATTTTGCTGACAAAAGTGCTTTAACCGATTTTTGAAATACTCATTTAGCGATCTACATGACAAATCTATAAAAAGAGATCACCTATAATAATAAAAGTATAGAAAATAAAATGTAGAACAGAATTTTCGTTGTATCCCAACGATGCAAACTTCAACACTATGCCCTTACAATCCGCCGCTCACTTGCGTTGTACATCTTTCATCAATCTGGTTTTTCAGAATTTTCATATCTCTGTTACTCTCTATTACTTTTCTCTACTTGGTGCCCGTGTGAGCCGAGGCATGCAAACCCATCTCTCATGTGTTCTAATTTGGAAGTAATTATTTTAGTGATACATAACTACCTGTATTACAAGGCATCGCTCGATTACTCAATTCATACAAATCCTCATTCGCAGTATAGTGCTTCCTCTAAAATCTCAACGTCTCATTTATTTCAGTTATTCGGGTATCACTCACATGCTCGGGGATTTTCTTGTGGAAATTCCATCGTATTCGGCATTTGCACGGGGCCGATATTTGTCTCTACCTGAATGGAGGTTCAAAATAATATCTGAAAAAACTAGGTACAGTCCACTGTGTTCGTTGTATGATAATTATGACTTAAAAGTTTGCATCGTTGGAAAGCAACGGAAATTCTTTTCTTTTTTTTTAATTTCCTCATTTTCATTATCATCAAAAATCTTTTCTTACACATTTCAGCTGAATATCTCTAATAAGGATCCTGATAAACATTTGAGTGACTTTGGGGGGCTAAATATGTCGGAAAAAATTTGGCTACAGACTTTCGTTACATTCCAACAATGCAAACTTCAATATCATGATAATTATGACTTCGAAGTTTACACCGTTCAAATGCAACACTATTCACTCATTATATCTATTTTTTTCTTATATTTTTGGATGCCTTTTTGGCTCAATCTACAAAAAAAGATTTTATATTATGACAAAAATAAAAGCGAAAAATAAGGAAGAATTTTCGTAGAATCCTAACGATGTAAACTTCAAGGTCATTGATGATTGGACATGATAATAATGAATTTGTGCGAATATATGAGCAAAAATACACAATGGAACAGCGAAAAAAGGAAGTTGCAGTTTACATTGTTGAAATGCAACGAAAGTGATTCTTTTCTTGTATTGCTCATATTTCCTTTGCTGATTTAGGGTACTAAAATCACCCAAACAGTTTTTCTCACCATTACTATAGATCTTCATTTATTCAAAAAATTATAGATCATGATGAAAATAAAGAAACTGAAAAAATAGAAAAGAATTTTCGTTGCGTTCTGCCAAGGCAAACTTCAACGCCATGCAAAAAGAATCTCTATGAGCAATAAAACTGCAGGGTGTTGAAGTTTGCATAGTTGGAATGCAACAAAAATTATTCTCAATTCTTTATTTCTCCATTTTCACCGATATCTCAACCCTTTTTTTGCAAGTGCAAGTTATCGAACTCTAATAAGCATATTTTTAAATGGCTCAGTGGTTTCCGTTACTTGAATGAGCAGAAAGAATTAGGGAACAGGAGAAAAAACTTTGATTGCATTCCAACGATGCGAGCTTCAATACCATAAAACTGCAGGCTCCACCGTCAAATATTTCGATTGACACAAACGAAATTGATGCCTGTTGCAGTGCTGGACAAGGTACCGTTTTCCAAATAGAATTTCTCGCGTGACTAACCTAACTTTACAACGCCCTTGATGTAAAGTAAACATATACGTATTTCATAGCCAATTAGTTGCACGAATTCAAGATCGTAAAAAACTCGTTATAGTCTTCGTTTACCGAGATGTGCACGAATGAATGGACTCTGAACGACCGCGTATTTATCGATTATTCTACGTGCCATACGGCGTTGAATACTTGACATTTGCGTGCTACATCGTCCTGCAAAACGGAACTTTTTCTCTCAAAACTATCATCCTTCAATTTGGTCACGATTTTTGTTTTGTTTTTCACCCAATTTTAGTTTTGTTTTTAATTCGTTTTATTTTCTTGGATTAGAATTTGTTCAATAAAGGATTCACGCGCGATTTTTTGCGAGATGCATTCGCGGTAAGGAACCGTTGGAACGCATAGGCCGGCTGTATCTTCGTTTGCTCAACTGCGATTGTTCGCTCGTGGGAATCGAGCTTTTATACGCTATTTCACGAAAAACCGTGTCGCGTGTGCTCTCGATAAAACCAAGGCCACCTATATAAGTATACATTGTTTTATAGCGCAGTTTTGCCTCTGGGGATCTGATTAACTCGCAAGCCGCACTTACGTTCGTTTTCTTTGCGTGCGATGTTGCAAGTCACAATCTATCCGTTGGGATCTCAAGACGCGGTGGCACGAACGAGATATTTTTTCTCGTCTTCCCGCCCGCCAGCGCGAACTTTATACGGATTACGTTAATTGCGACCGCCATCGACGCTGGTCGAGCTACGACTGTTTTGTTTATACGGGAATGCCGGGTGTACTCGTGCCTCGCTGTGGCACTTGGGTCATTTGTATACATAATACATTTTTCAAGTTAGGAGACATTGCGTACGCGTATGCGCGCGTCGCCGAAACGATCCGCGGGAGTCTTTTTAATTGGACGCTCCGATAATTACGTGCGACTTTCTTCGTCCTACCGCGAGTTATGAGTTTTTACCCGCGTTTATGTTACTCCGTTTTTGAAAGTTTCTTTACCGACGCAGACATCGCGATTTCAAGATGATGCCGAATTCCGCCGCTACGCGACGCGGTCACCCGCGCGGCTGCTACGGCGAGAGTTGGAACACAAAAACCGTTTGTCAATTTTCAAAAGCTAAAGCGATTCGTTTGGGCTTTGTAGCTGTCGGTTGGATGGAAAGAATCGCGGGAAAAAATGGACGAGTATTTCAGCAAGCTGAGGATTTCGGGGGAAAAGATCGACTCTGATATACGCAAGTTGGAGAAAACATGGGAAACGCCGCACCTTCTCATGAGCGGCCACGGTGACAATATCGAGGAGGCGATTCCGTACGTCGAAGGTTTTTTTGGTACACTTAAAGAAATACAGGTAAATTACTCATTGATAATCAATTATCGAAGACCAAGATGTAGACGTTGAGTAGTTTTTTTTTCCGTTATGCACTATACCTCTTTTTCCATGCATAATTTGTTCAAAATTGACACTGCAATTGCTGCTCATGATAATACTTTATCCGATACGAGTGTTTCGGCATCTTCCACACAGACAACTCTTATCATCCCTTGGACCAAAATTTGGTACACTGTTGTGGCACGAGACCGTGTTGAATTTTGCATTTATTCACATCACGTATCTTTGAAAAACAGGATCAGCTGATAAAAGACCAAGAAGCACGGGCAAGGGAAATAGCCAACACCGAAGAATATTTGTTGAACGTGGACGGTTTTTATCAAACTATGAAGCAGCATTGCGAAGAAGTTGAGATGTTGCTCATTGAGAATGGTTATGAACCAATGCCAAAATCCTCCGAGCGGTAAGATTCAATAATCTACACGTGGATAATCTCAGATGTTTCGATGATGAAGTTTGCATTGTAGAATACAATGCAAAATCTTTGCAATTTTTCTTGCAGATTTACAGTATAGACCTTCAATTAAAAAAAAAAAAAAAAACTAAAAAAAACGGTAAGGTGATTCTTTTTTCCGAAATCAACCAAAAAATACTGGGAATTGAGAGATAAGGAAGGTTATAGCATTCTGATGATGCAAACTTCAACGTCATGTATTTCAGAGTATACTGAATTGCAGTAACGAATGAAATTTAAAAAATTGGTATTGGCTATCACTGGTTGGTATTAAAAATCAATTCAATTATTTGAACCGTTTGTCTAAGAAAGGTCAATTCTCCACTGACAGCGAGAATGTCCCTTTATTGGAATCAAGATTTCTCCATTCTTCAAGAGTACCTAAAGAGAAAGAAAAGAAGTCCTCACTGTGTACACGGTTGTGGACGTAAATATTAACTCAAACAAAATTTTAAAAAAGATTATTAATGAAGAAAAAAAGTCAAGAAAAAAAAATTCCGTCAAGACTAAAATTACACCGATTCAAAAAACATAGTTACGAGAAAAATGCGTTAAAAGTTTTACTGGTGGTTTTATCGTTGTAATCATAAATTCACCTTCTATTTGCGATTCCTGCACCATACGTTGGACCTTTTCCTTCAATTTGAGTTGCATGAAGCGACGAACGAGCGTCCGTCATTTTCACAGTAGCCTAACACCTTAAGAAACAACTCAAAAACTTTACTGCACATCTACAATTGGTGCCTCAAAACATGAGAACAAAGAATACAAGGACCGTTTTTTTTTTTTTTTCAATTTGTCAAAAAACTAAATTTGTAAAATGCTCCTGGAATTCTTCAAAAGTACGAAAATTTTACTGACGATGAGACAAATCCAAACATCACACCTATCTGTTGATATCGCTGAGCTAGCACGACTTCCAGACGCACCGTTTTTTGGTATTCACAGTTCGTCAATGATAGAATCCGAAACCGAAACGAGTATTCTCACCCCGGAGCAGATGGAAAATAGCATAACGTCGCCGGGATCGCTTTGCGCCGACAGTGACAACGTATTGGACACGTTCAAGTCGCTCACAATTAATAATCAGCTGAGAAGTACCGCCCGTCCGAGATGTGCGTCCATCAGCGAAACAAACGTGTTATCGCCAATTTGAGCACCTCTAAACGAATTCAGTTTTCCGCATCATGGCAGTAGATTGAAAGCATCTTCCAACGTAACTGTAGTCATTTTAAATTTGCAAATAATAATATTTATAGTAGCCATTTTTCTTAACCATTTTTCTTATTTATGCACTGAAAAAAAAATCGCCTAATTTTAGATGTTTACAGTGGTGTTACCCCTTAAATTACAAAACTTTCTGTACCACACCATTTTTTGCATTCACTTTCTTAGAAAAGTCATTAAGAAGAATTCAATTTACGGACCCGTCATTTTTCTATGATGTTGACGAATACATTATGCATTCTTCGGCCAAATTGGAGCTACAATGACCGTTCAGTTTTTTTGTAATAAAATTGCAAAATCGAGCACTTTAAGGGGCCAGTCCACTTTGGAGCCACGAAAAAAGGCTGTTTCCGCGATTTTTTAAAAGGATTTTATAAAAGATATGAATTTAAAAGTTGTTGGGCTTGATAAATAAAGTCTTGAAATACATAAAAAAATGTTTTTATTCATTTTTATTCATTTTTAAGTACAAAAACTATAGTTTAACGTAACGCCTCAAAAATAGGTGGGCTAGGCAGCTCCATCACAACTCGACAACGGCTTCTCTGAGACAAAAAAATCCAAGTCCATTAGATTCAGTATGACACCAGCTACAAAATGACCCTCGGATATAAAGTTTTATCAAAAAATAAAAAAATGGTAGATGAAAAACGAAAAAAGTAAAAAAACGCGTTTTTTTGCGGTTTTTCGCAAAAAAAAAGAGTAAAAATCAAATTTTTCAAACCATCGAGGGTCATCTTGTTGCGAATTACGTTTACAATATGTGGTTCAAATTTCAAAAGAATCGATTCATTAGTTTTAGAGATACGGTGGAGCTAGATTTTAAAAACGTTTCGAGAAAAACGCGTTCGAAGTTTATACTATGAAAAACTCTTACTAAAACTCAATCGGCAATTCCTGCACCGTACGAAATCCCTCCTGATTGCTCATCATCGTCGATTTCTTCAAGTCTTGCTAGCTTTCGATTTTTTGAAATTTTCAAAGCGGACTGGCCCCTTAAGGTAATGAAGCACGTCGTCTTATAACGTTGATCGACCGGAAGTACGGTGATCCCAGTTTTGCTGCTGACGCATCCAACTAAGATTGTTGGAAAACCGATATTTGATAAATTATACATAATATATTTTGTAAAAAATCGAAAATTCAAGCTACTTCGTATAGTTCAAGCACTACATTATGAAAAGATGTCAATTTCCGGTCGAAAATTATCAGAACAACGAAATAGCACCCACTAACTTGGCAACGTCGGGCGTACCACCTGATGCTTTTGGCGAGCATCTAATTTATCAGTTTTTATTAATTACGCAATAAATACAACGTTTACAACAATCGGAACAACTTTCCGTTAACCCTGAAGAACTAGTCGCACCTCATTAACCATGGCTTCAACTGCCAAGGTCATGTGAAGGTCACCGTTCAAATTTTGAATGAGAACACACATTTTTCCAGTGTCTATTCTCTTATAGTTGCTCTCGAGAGCTTTTCAATACACTACTACGAAAAATTGAACACAAGTGTATTAAAAATCCGCCGCCGCTCTGCCTTATCGACGGAGTCTCTGACCGAGAGCGCCCCATCGCCACGACAGCTTACACTAAATACGTAAACAAACGGCTACGGTAAATAATCCACTCCTACAAGATTCGTTCCTAACCTATATAAAAATGTTCAAAAATCAGCGGCACAAACACCGAAAAAAATTGCGTCCATAAATGAATAAACTCACTGACCGAGGACGAAACCGAGATGAATTCAATCGAGGCAAAATTGTGTCAAGGAAAAGACGTTTTCGAGAGGATGAATTACTTGTATCAGGTAAATAAGAATTGCCCGGGTAAATTTGATATTCCGTTGAGAAACAAAAGCCGTGAACGAGATTGTTTATTGCAGGCGAGTCGTTTCGTCGCTACGAGCAGTGAAGTCGCCGCTTCGCACTATGGAAATATCCTGATCAGTTGCGCCAAAAAGGCTGTACTGAGGATGTAAGTCGGCGTGGCGTACGGATCTTGAAAGAATTATCGTTTTTCAAAGAACTCCGAATGTTTCCCCGATTAATGTTAAAGAATACTCATTTTTAAGCCTAAACTTGTCCAAGAAGAGAAGCACTCGATAATGTTGTTTTCTTTTGCCTTGTCCGGACTATTTTTTTTATAAAAATGAAGTGATCGATACCCTACGTAGGGTTAATACCTAATGCTGTGGGGTAGAAATGGTAAAGCATTGAGAAATTCCACAGACATTAGAGTTCTTTCCATCCCCTATAAATATGAATGAAGTCTGTCAAACACGAGCCATTCCCGTGAAACTAAAGTAGAACCTCGATAATGAACACCATTTGGGACTAAACCTGGTTCGAATAATCAAAACGTGATTTTTTCCTCAAGGGATAATATAAAACAGAAATTGATATAGCTACACAATCTCAATTGAAGATATATATATATATATATATATTTATTTATTTATTTATTTATTTAACCTCTTTTAAATATTGAATGCTTATTTGATTTTTGTGATTTTATATAGTCGTCCATCGTCGCCTGCTGAACAGCTGCTACATGTGCTTGGACAGCTAAATATCGCAGATATTTAAAAAGCTGTACCTATATAGAGCAATACTCCATTTGTTTCTTGAACTGCTCGTACCCTGTCTCGAAAGCAGTATTATCCATTTTACTTGCAAAAGTCGTGTCTCGATTTATCTCTCGATTGGAGATCGTGGCTTTTCCAGCCTCATAGACGTACAACAGCTGGCTGGCTTTACCCTCTTCTAGCTTCGAACAAATTACTCAAGGTTGTTACGCATACGAAAACAGGGAAACCTGGGACAACTTAGGGAATTTCTTTCCTCCTGGAATAATCAGGGAAAAGTCAGGAAATTTCGCAAATTCTCTGGAATTTTCTCAGAATTTACTATTTGCAAGAATTACGAAAATTGGAAACGACTTGACAAAAGAACTGGAGAATATAAAAATAGATATTCTTGTATACTTTTAATATTTATATTATTCTTAATTATATACAAAAAAAAGTTACGTCAGTGTCAAACATTGAAATTTCAAAAAACTTAAAACTAGTTTACTGTAAAGCTCTATACATTTGCATTTGATCTGTCGATACACAACCACATCATTATTATTATCATAGATAAGTGTTTACATTCATTTTTTATTTATTGTCATCGGCATACAAATTTCTGTTTATAATAAAGAACAGGTTCTGTATTTGCTTTTAATGGATTTTTTTACTTCACAATGTTTAAATTATTTTTCGAATACCAGTTTAAAAAAACATTTATTTCAATTTTTAACATTTCCATATATTTGTTTAAAAAAAAATTATTTCATCTAGTTCAATATCATTTTTCAATAAAAGGATCGAATTGGGAATTTCCTTTGTTTTTTCAAGTCGGTTGAAAATGTTTTTTTTTTTTCACAAAAATAATTCGTTTTTTTTTGTTTTTTTTGTTTTTTTTTTCACAAAAATGTTTCATTGCTATTTACGTATATACGTACGTATATAATTTTTCCTGCATAGTTTGTTACGTTTACAAATACTAGTATGATTGAAACCAGACTCAACTTATGGTCTGTAACTTGAAAAAATATATACATTCGAAGTTCGATATAACGCACCTCGATATAACCAAGATCTGTCCATTCCCTTCCTATAGACACCCGAAACCTTGACACAGCGACATAATCATATACATTATACTCTAATTGCTAATTGCTTGTAAAAAAAATTCTATTAAAATTTAAATAACGAATTTATAACACGATATTTATAACACGAATATATTTTTTAAAGAACATTTTAAGGAACATGACTTCGGTATAACGAAACCGCAATATAACGAAAACTCGATATAACGAACTTCCCTTGAGATTCGTTATATCGAAGTTCGACTATATTTGATGAAAACAGTGTTCTTTATTTGACCCCAATCTGGGTAATTTGCAAAGCCTCGAATTTGTGCAAAACCTGTATGGAACGCCTGGAAAACTCAGGGAATTTCTGAGTCAGTAATGCGTAACAACCCTGATTACTAATTTCTTCTCCAACGTAAGAACATTACGTTTACGCTTAGGAATCGAAAGAGTTGGAATTGAAATTCTAACACATACAAACTACGCGAAATGAATGGCATGGAAACAATTTGCATCAATTCACATTTATCTGTACGCGTTGGAAGGAACGAATGAAAGTTGCCAGATAGAAGCCAGTGTGCAAATGAGCGAACACTGTAAGACGAAAAACTCTGTCGAACCCGCGCGATTCTTGCAAGACCACAGCGTATATTTCGTGCCACCGTTCGGATAATCGAGGTTCTACTGTACCCTAAATACTTTGAAGGAGCTTATAGAATTATGTACCATGCGGTAGCCAATAGGGAACCTTACTGCTAATTTCTCCTGCTAGAGGAGACTTTAGTGAGGTTTAAGGGGGGCTTTAGGAGGTTTAGTGAGATTCTCTTTGGTTCTGCCCCTATTGTTAGGACTACTGTTGAATTTTCTTTAAATAATCCGCTTGTCGTGAATACATTGTGAGCAATGCATCAGTGTTGTGCAATTGGATGCAGAAACGAAGGCGTTTATTTATTTCCTAAAAACGAAAAACTTCGCAAGCAATGGGAAATTACTATACGTCGCAAGCACTTTACAGCCACAAGACATTCAAGCCTATATTCTGATTATTTTAGATCTGCAGTCCATAGAAATGAAGGATTTGTTACAGCTCATTGCATAAACATAATATTCTTGCCGCTATTTACTTCTAAAAGTATATTGTAAAGTAATTAATCATCATAACGTAGAAAATTCAATTGAAATATTTGCACTTTTTTAACCTGGTATTATTTTATAGCATAATACTTACCTACCTCATTTTCATTCTTTACGGAGATGAAACTGAGCCGGAAAATATTGAAAAAAAAGGGGTTAAACCTTCCCTGTTTGTTTGGAGCAAAAAAGAAAATTTAAAAGATAAACACAGAAGAAAAAGAGTATAAACCGTGTTTTCAATTCCGATATAGTCAAATATCCGTAATTATTGTCCATGATGTCCGTTCATATCATTTTAGTACAAGACAGACACCGTGAAAATGTACTTTTGTTTACGTTATGTTTGTGTAGCGCCATCTGCGCTGAGCTTTGCGTAAGGTTCCCTATTATTGGTCAGTCATGGACTAGCACTTGGATAATGTTTCGCTTAATTATGATTCCTCGACAGGGAGCCAGCGATAAAAAGAACGATATGCAAAGGCTGTCACTCGCCCCTCATACCGGGTGAAACTGCCAGGATCAGGCTAACGTCGAAGCCTGTCAAGGCTGTCAAGTGGACGTGTCTAGCGTGCGATACTCAACGGAAAATTCCATACAACAAATCCTACAAACTGTGGTGCGATCAACCCGAATCTCTAGTACAAATGTACGACTATACTCCCAAGAAGGTGAAACCACTTCCGGCTGCTTCTGTCGAAATTCAATCGAAGGAAGAGCGAAAAGAGCGTCGTTCGATCGAGTCGAACATTCCACTGGAAGAAACTCAGGAATATTCAGTACCGATGCAAGTGAACGAGACTTGACGAACGTTTCTTAACTCAACTGGAGTAAGTTAAGGGATCATCACAGTGTACATTTTTTTTCAATCGATTTTTTTGCATCATCCGATGGTATAGATGGTTATAAAGATGCTGTTCAATTTTTGAGGCGAAATTCGAATAATTACGTTCGCTACAGCCTTTCTTAGAGAAAGTTCGAAACTTTAAAGGCGTTTTTCTCGAAATATCGTTTTTAAAAAAAGGACGAGTTTCCAAGCTATCCGTCTTAAATGTTGACACATTCTTCACGCCATTCTTTATCTTACTATGGAAGCTTTTTTCGTAATCTTCATATTTTTATCATACTATAAAATATGCATACTTCATACTATAAAAATGTAAAAAAAATGAAAGTAAACGTTTAAAAATTGATTTTCTGTTCTTCATGAATGCTTTGATTTGACATAAAAAAAATCAGACATCGTATTTTAACCATCGAAAACAAAAATCGCGAAAATGAACTATTTTTCGCCACGTTACACTGTGATGATCCCTTAATAAACTCGACTAGGAGTAGCCGCGCCGAAAGAAATAAACACGAATGCGAGATCGTTTTTCATTTTGAGTACGAATATTTTATAATAATCGCTTACATAAAATATGTTACAATATTACAATGAATTTGTAATCAATAAACAGACAATATTTTTTTGTTCTAACTCGAGTGATAATAACCATCTAGTTCGTGTCGGGGAAGGAAGGAGGGAAAAGGAGAAAGGGGGCGACGACAATATAATATTAATATTATATTTAAACGTTTCTCACGTAAATAACTTGACCAAATTCGATTACGTGATACATATCCCGAAGTTCGTTGCGAATCTATCCACTTGCGAGTATCGCACACTTCCTCTTTGACCTTCTTTTTTTTAATCGTTAACCTTAAATATGATATGACTAAGTCCGCCCTTTGCCCGCGAATCCATCCAAATACTATTATTAATCATTGAATCTTAACATCGATAAATTCAACAACGTATTCATATTAACGAGACATAATCACAGATCGAAAGAAGATACGAAGAAAAGAAAACGGAAATGCGCACAGATTGTCATGTTCAGAAGTGCCTGGCTAGTGTTAATGATCCGCGTTGAATCGTCATAAATAATAACTAATGACTTACTAATCGCGCTCTACAGCGTTGTTTACACTTATGGTCGTTATTATATATATTTATAATATGGACGTATGTATAATTTTGTCGGATTGTGCATGCCCCGTCATTATTCGCGCGGGGGCAAAACACTCCGACGTTATCGTTGGAATCGTCGAATTGTAATTTTCTAGCCATCACTAACACCCCTTCAACGGGGACAAGTACAAAAATGCAAATCATATACGCAAGTAGAAACAAAAATCAGAATCGCGAGAAAACAAAACTAACGGAAAAAAAAAAACGTAGGAATATCAGAGTACTGCGTGTGACGAAAGAGCAATGAAGACCTGGGCTGGACGGAATCTACACATTCACTTATATACATACTATATTTGTCGTGCCAAGCTCCGGTCGTCACTGTATATTCTTGCGACAAATATATCCGTCCTCAGTACAATTCCACTAATTTATCCATTGATGCGATACAAGTCTTTTTTTTTGCTCCTGGGTCAACCCTTCGACGAATCGTTATACTCGCACAAATCTCGAGTTTCCGGACCCAAAAGTTTGGCAACGTACACGTATATTAATTCGCACGCTTTTTTGTTCTACGGGGAAAGGAGGGGGGCAATAACGGGAAGTCGGGGAATTATACTCTATTAACAACTAATGTCGATCGTCGATATTCTCCGTTTTGCCGCGATTGCCCTTAAGTGTGTGTGTGTGTATGTATGTGCGTGTATATATATATATATATATATATATATATATATATATATATATATATATACACGCACATACATACACGTGCATATTACTTCATTTACTTGTAAAACGAGTATTTCAATGGCAAATATTTGCATTGAAGAGGCAAAACACTCTCGTTGCGTAGGGACCCGAAAATATGTTCTCTTCACAGATGGTCCGCTTGACGGGAATTGTTGTTCGACGCGATGTCAGGACTCATTTTAAGGAGGAACATTATCATGTTAGGCCGACAACGGACATGGGGACTTCCACATTGATTTAAACACAATTAATAAGCCTTAAGGGGGAGGTACCTGAGTGAACGGCGAGAAAAACAGGTAAACTTCGGGAATTTTTATCCCGAAAACTAATGTTTCGATGGGATCCGGGTTTTTTCAATTGGAAAATATGTCCATTGAGGTATGTTTAGGAACTTTTTAAAATAAATTCGTTGACTGGAAGCGATTCAAACGCGATTATGTCGAAACATAGTTTTCAAAGTCGGTGCCAGATGTATCTCGAAAACGGCTTGTCCGATTTTGTCCCAATTTGGATACAATATTCTTCGATAGTTTTTCTCGTTCGCCACGTAGGATTTTTTTGAAATTTTCATTTTTGACCGAATTGCGACCGTTTTAATTTAACGTTCGCTTTTCGTTCGCAATTTCCGACCATTTTGGATTGCATACACATTGCATAAAAAAGCAATGGTTCAATCAAATGAAAAACCCCTACGTGGCGAACGAGAAAAACTATCGAAGAATATTGTATCCAAATTTGGACAAAATCGGACAAGCCGTTATCGAGATACATCTGGCACCGACTTTGAAAACTATGTCTCGAGATAATCGCGTTTAAACATACCTCAATGGACATATTTTCCAATTAAAAAAAAACCCGGATCCAATCAAAACATTAGTTTTTGAGATAAAAATTCCCGAAGTTTACCTGCTTTTCTCGCTGTTTACTCAGGTACCTCCCCTTAAAAAGAGACCATGTCCCTATTCAAGGTTCTTTGCTAATACCTTACGACAGCGATACACATTTCATCTATACAATTTCCAGACAATATGTAGGTACTTGAAAAAAATCTTTTATAGAAATTATTGAAATTGTATAGGAAATCAACGTAGGGCCTCTCTTGTTACGTGCGACGTTTGCCAGAGCAGTAATTCAACCGGAGCGAATCAGTGTGAAGGGATGAAATATATTTTCAGTTTTTTGATTAAGTTCCGTCATTAGAATACTCGTTTTAATTGAAGTATATATATATATACATACATACCTATATATATATATATATATATATATATATATATATATATATATATATATATATATAGGTATGGATGTATGTATGTGCGGCACGGTTGAACGATCGAGCTATCTACCATGACCGATGAGAAATGATTGGGATGAGCATATATATATGTATTTCTTCTTCCAATATCGTTTCTTTCATCTTCTCGCGAATGGTTCTCTCCCCCGTTCGATTCGCCCATGCTTCTTCACGGCGTCAACTCGCACGCTGACCAAACCATATTATCCAGTTATTGTCGAGGCCGTGCATCCGTGCGAGTGCCAGCAGAGCGCTTTCATTTTTTCTCTTTAATTTTATCTTCAATCATGTTCGGCATTCTCTTTCATGAATGGCGTCTCGGTATGAAGATCGTAACGAAGGACAATCACATGAAAACGAACGAAACGGAAAGCAAACGTATTTTCGTTTAAACTGACAGCCACGATTCACAATTACTAAATTACACGTATGGATTATGAACGAGACTCGCATTATAGTCTTTTCACTTGGCTCTCTCTTTCTCTTTGTCTCAGAGGCGGAGGACCCGAACGAAAATTGGTTTAAGTTTGATCAAAAATCGTTTCAAACGAAAAAAAAACACCTGCCACGTTTGAACCGATTTCATTTTACTTGCGATTTTCACTAGTGCTTGAGGGATGAAGCCGTTACGTTGGCCCGAAAAATGATATAGTAGCTGGGGGAAGTCGATTGAAAAAAATCGATGAATTTTAACGAAATTTCACAATTGACTCGTGGTTGTACACAATGTACACAAAAAAACCAGAATTTTTTCACGTTTTTCTTTTAATCCAAAATGGCAACACACTAGCAGTATCTCGAACCATTCTTCGCTGAAGATTTTCGCGATGTGTTTTCCTTTCACTCACAAAACTCACCGCGATGTGTTTTCCTTTCACTCAAAAAACTCACCGCGAAAATCTTCGCTGAAGATTTTCGCGGTGAGTTTTTTGGACTGAAAGTAGCGCGATACCAAAGCGTTTCTCAATGTAGATACAAAACACAAGCGAAATATCAATTTCGCCAAATAAAGAAATAACTTTTTGGCATGACGATTTTTTTTTAAGTTTCATGCAAACAAATCATTATCTCAAAAATCAGTATTGTTTTTAAATTCTGATACTTTTGGAGTGTTTTACATCTACGGAGAAACGCTTTGGTATTTATTTCCCGGTGTAATTTCAAAACCTTGGAAAAGCACCACGGAATGCACCAGCAAAAAATACGGTTTAGAACACACTGCTAGAGCGTTTTATAAATAGTAAAAAAAAAAAACTTTAAACGTTAAATACTTTTGTTTCGTGTATATTTAGGCTTATTGTAATTGTTCACCAAACTTCGTTAATTTTTTCCAAATCAACATCATAGTCCCGTCATGTGTTTCCGAGCCAACGTGTTTTACTACTTAAGGGGGTCGTCTAGTGTGTCAGATCAAAAGAAGAGAAAACGGCCTTGCATGACTTCTTTGCAGAAGAGGAAGCTGTACTCTGGTCAGACATAACAGATTGATGGCGAGACCACTTTTTTATCATGAATTATATACAACAACTTTCAAACGCGTTTTCCGCAAAACACGATTTTTTCAAACTGCTGCCATGATATCTCAAAAACTATTTGATTGATTCTGCTCAAATTTATACAGTATCTTTAGTACATATATAACTACAAGTTGAACTAAAGTAATTAATATTGCTTCGTTAGTTTTCTTTTTATCAGCTATATAGACCCCAAAAAAAAACGAAAAATTGAATTTTTTTCTAAAGCGTAAAACATATTTTTTGGAATTCTAACTTTATTTTAGTTCCATGTAGAGCCTCAAGTTTCACGATTAAAATTGCGTTTGGTTTTTTGATTTCCGATAAGCAGAACGGCCGGAATCATGGCAGCAGTGGAGCACCTCTTTTTATATATGTGTTCCCGTTGGGCGGTGTATCTCCGACTATATTCTATATGACTTCTACAAATTCACAAAGTTTGTTTATATGTTAATAAAAATGATATACAATGTATAAATTATTTTATTTTAATGGTCTGTCAAAAAAAAAATCCTCAAAAGAGCATTAAAAACGGCCTTCACACTAGACGACCCCGTTAAGTAATGATAAATCTTCGTCAGGCCCACAAATAGGAAAAAAAAATCGTCTGGGAACGGCGTCGCGTGGTATCGCGACAAATGCGTCGTTTTTGCTGCACCGATAAGACCGATGATCGGTAACTCGAAGTCCTGCACCCTGTCTATTCGTAACCCCCGTAATCCTCAGTACCACTCTGTTTCTCTGTCACTCCCGCTCACTCGAGAGCCGAAACAAATTGGGGCTGTCCGTCGCGATCGAGGGTGAGTTGGGGGTTGGCCGATGGTTGAAAGGTCGAGCCTTGAAAGCCCATCGCGGACTCGTAAAGATTGTTATGATTGCCGGGTAACGTTGTGTAGTCGGGTGTCGTTGGTCGATGTCGATTCGACGGTAACGGATGTTGTATGGTTGCGTACGTGTTGTCCTGCGAGGTGTCGCCGATACCCACGCTGACACCGCTGCCTCGTCTGTCCTGAACGAGGCCGGACTCGGGCTCGCTGAATACCTGCATCGTCAATTCCTGTTCCTCGTAGAGTTTCAACTTTTGCTCGATCCACAATGGATTCTCCGTCGTGTTGAGCTCGTCGATAATTTGTTTCTTGATAAGGCCGTCCTTCTTGCGTATGTCATTGGGCACGGTGATAATCCAGTGTCGCAGGCAGCAGCAAACGACGGTGACGGTTACCGCGCCGACGAGCAAAACGACCAAAAGTGCGATGAGAGCGGCCAACGCGGGATCGAAAGGTTCCTCCTGTTTGCCGGCGAACGCCGGTACGACGTTTTCGATCGCGAAACCCGCGTAATAATCCTTCAAGAAGTCGTATTTCGCGTCGATGATCCTGAGTACCTGAGGTATAGGCGTGATAGTTTGGGTCTTCGTGTCGACCACGTGAAGATACATGTCGCACCATTCGCGCCTGATGTGACCGGACGAGTCGACGTGATAGCGTATATCGTCGACGACGACGCGGCTGTGCGTGGCGTTCGAGAGCTCGCCGATGATCTCGTCACGGGCGCGATTGACCTCCTCGGGCGGACGCGACAGTATGACGCGTATGAGCTGCGATGTCTCGAAGACCCAAACGTGAACGCGCGTGATGGCGTATCTCTCGGGTGGCGCGGTCTCCTTAGCCACGATCTCCACGGAGAATCTGTCGTGTTTGTATTCCTCCATGTCGCCGCTGGTGACGAGCTTGCCATCCTGCGTGACGTTGAAGGGGCTCGGTATTATGGAACCGCTCGACTTCAACGAGCCGTACTTGTACAGATAAGCGCCCGCTACGTAATAATGAAGTGTACCGTTGTCGCCGAGATCGAGATCCGAGGCTGTCACTTTAGCGACGAAATCGTTTATATTGGCCATCGAATTGATACCGGCGTAATAATCGGTACGCTCGAAGATCGGCGAACAGTCGTTCTCGTCGAGTATACTTATGGTTACGTTGGCGTGACCGTGCTCGGGATTGGCAGTCGAGCCGAGGGACCTCGGTGCCACGTAAAGATCGGGATCGTTAGCTCCGAGTATCGTGAGAACGTAACTGTCGCGTGCTTCTCGATCGAACGATCGATTCGTGTATATCGTACCGTCCGATTTGTCGATGTAAAATGCCCCGTCCACGTTGCCCGCTTCGATGTAATAATAAACACGCGCGTGTCTACCCTCGTCCTTGTCCTCGGCGGTGACACGACCAACGGTGTAATCCTTCGGACGATTCTCCGGCACGTAAAAGCTGTAATCTTCGGTAAATTCGGGCACGTTGTCGTTCGTGTCGACGAGTAAAATCGTTAGGAGACGAAGCGTCTCGTAATACGTCGGACTACCGTGATCCGAGGCTACAAGTACCAGCTCGAATTTACTCTTTATCTCACGATCCAGTATAATCTTCGCTCTCAATTCACCGGTCTCACGATCGATCGAGAATTCCTCGTTCTCTTGTACATTACGATTGCCAACTTTAAGATGATAACTGACGCGTCCGTTCTCACCGGGATCGTGATCGATCGCTTTGACCGTCATCACGAGGTAATTCGGCACGCCCGCATTTTCGGGCACTTCGACAGTCGCGTTTGGCAATTCGGGCATCACGAATTCCGGCTTGTGCTGATTCACCGGTATGACGCGCACGTCGACGTAACATCGATCCGCGTGGAGACCAGTGCCAGCCCCGTCGCGAGCTTCGACCTCGATCCTATAAGAGCCCGCGCGACCGAGCAGAGCAACAGCCGGATACAAAAAACCGGTCTCCGGATTCAACGAGAACGAACCGTTCTCGTTGCCGCTGACGATTTTGTACCAGACCTGTCCGTTGGCACCCTCGTCCTCGTCGACCGCGCGCACCTGGAGTATCGTCGCGGGTGGATTTATCGAGAGATTCTCCGCCACCGAGGCCACGTAACTGTGCTGCGTGAATATCGGTTTGTTGTCGTTCACGTCGAGGAGATTTATGACGACCGGGACGGTGGTGGAACGACGAGAATTCAGAGGACCACCGTCACTCGCCATTACCGTTATCGTTATCTCGGGTGTTTCCTCGCGATCCAAAACCGTCGCGCTGCCCACTGTGATCTCACCGGTCTCGTGGCCTATGTTGAAATCCGAGGCGTGCTCGCCTATCAGACTGTAGCTCACTTGTCCGAATTGACCCTCGTCCTCGTCCGTCGCCTTTACTACGGTCACGTGAGTACCCGGCGGCGAATTTTCCTCCACCGAGACTACGTAGGAGCTTCTCTCGAACTTTGGCTCTTGGTCGTTCACGTTTATAATCGACACGGTCACTCTGGCCGTTGCCGATAATCTCGGCACACCCGAGTCATACGCCACCACTGTGAAATTCAGCTGCTTCGTTTCCTCGTAATCGATCACCTGACTCGTTCGCACGATACCTGCGCCAAGAGAGGAATACAAAGTTATGAGGGGAAGAATAGGCCTTATTGATCAGTTTGATCAGTTAAGAGGCCAGAACACTTTGAAAATTTCAACAAATCGAAAGCAAGCAAGACTTGAAGAAGTCGACGATGATGAGTAATCAGAAGGGATTTTGTACGGTGCAGGAATTGCCGATTGAGTTTAGGTAAGAGTTTTTCATAGTATAAACTTCAAACGCGTCTTTCTCGAAACAACGTTTTCAAAATCTAGCTTCATCGTATCTGTAAACCTAATACACCGATTCTCTTGAAATTTGAACCACATATTGTAAACATGATTCGCAAGAAGATGACCCTCGATGATTTTAAAATTTTGATATTTACTCTTTTTTTTGCGAAAAACTGCGAAAAAATGCCTTTTTTAAAATACTTTTTTCGTTTTTCATCTGCCATTTTTTTATTGTTTGATAAAACTTTATATCCGCGGGTCATTTTGTAGCTGGTGTCATACTGAATCTAATGTACAATCAATTGAAACAATTTTTTTGTTACAAAACTACAGTTAAACTATAGTTTTTGTACTTGAAAATGACTAAAAATGAATTACATTTTTTAAATGTATTTCAAGACTATTCATCAAGCTCAAGAACTTTTATATTCATTTCTTTTATAAAATCCTCAAAAAAAAACGCGAATATAGTCTTTTTTTCGTGGCTCCAAAGTGGACTGGCATCTTAAGGCCTTAGGCCACAGTAACGGGTATAAAATTATGTGCGAATTTAACAATTTTTTTTCGTATGAAAAAGTGATTCACTCATAAAACTAATTACACATCTATTTAGTATGAATATCAAGCTGTTAGATTTTTTTTATGTACAAAATGGCCGACTACTAATATTTTCTTTTGTTATCTTTTTTTTAGGTGCTCCGCGGCGTGACATTTAGCATCCACAATTTTTTACCTAGAACAAAAATTCTCGTCAATCTACATTAGAATGCCTAGAGAAGTGCGTACGGAATTTAAAAATATTGTTTTATTCAAAAGTTGTAGGTATTTGAACTTAAAAAATTGAAAAAATTCACTGAATTTACAGTGAAAAATTTCGTTATAACTGTTCATAAACTGCTCATAAAATGAAAAGTTTGATAAATTTGAAGTAAACCGAGTGAAAATTGTTGAAGTTATTGGTCACGCCAATTGGAAAAAAGCTCTTTCGAGAAGTTTCGAGTAGTCGGCCATTTTGTACATGGAAAAATATATATATATATATATATTTTTTCTAACAGCTCGATATTCATACTCAATAGATGTGTAATTAATATTATGAGTGAATCACTTTTTTATACGAAAAAAATGGTTAAATTCGCACATGATTTTATACCCGTTACTGTGGCCTAAGGCCTTAAAATATAAACCATAGAGTCGTTTTTCGTGTCGAAAACTGATGAGATCGATTACGGCTCATAAATCGGTACTATCGATTTCCAAATTGATGATTTCGAATCGGGATTCGTACAGCTAAGTCGTCCAATCCTGCAACTACACGCGAACTTGATTTTTCGCAATATCCGCTGCAAGCCTGAAACTTGCCCAGTTAACAGTCACGTGCGAAGGCAAACCCAGCCGTTTTCCAATCAAAGAAATACGTGAACCTGTTTTTCACTATGCCGTGAAAAGTGAAGTGAAAAATCCCATCACAGCCTCCACTGGTGACCGAAGCACCCTCTGGAGGGTTCTTTCGTCACCAGCGTAACAGCCGGGCTAAACATTTCGCTTTCGAGCTGTACTTCGACACTCCCTCTCGAAAACCGTTCAAAGAGGGTATTTTCAGGCGCCATACTAACTGAACGATAACGATTTTCTAGGGTCTGAGCTCAGCTTTTGATTCAGCGAACCAAATAAACTCTGGGATACCGAGTTTTATCCGATGTCCGCGTATGTGCACCATGACCAGCTTTGACACGAGAATTTTAGGCGCCTATAGTTAACTGTTCGGCCAAAGGAAGACGCGCACTTACCGGTTACGTTGTAAATAGTGAAGTACGGACTCGGTGGTTCGATCGCGTAACCAGCTATATTGCTGTCGGCGTCGGTAGCCGGAAAAGCACCGACTACCGCTCCCGTTGGTTGTTCCTCTTGCATCTCGATCGTGTATTCGGGCTTCTCGCGTGTCCAAGGCTTCAGGAATTCCGGCGCCATGCGATTAACGTCGATTATCGTGACTACGAGGGTACCTGCAAATCCATGTCCACGTAAATAAGGGCGAACGGAAGGAAACAACTGTTGCGATCGTTATTTTTATTCATCTCGAAAATCCCGCGTCCACATTTAAAGCCGCATGCACAGAAAAAGACCTATTCACGAAACTCTATCTTCAGACGCGTGGAAAAATGTCCGATTAGTTTTCCTGATTTCAGTACACACGATAGCCAGCCGGAAATGTTTGAATGATCTCGTTGAATTTTCGAAGTTGAACAATTCTACGGAACATCACGATGTTAACAGACCACCCGTGTATTTGGTGACAGAAATTTTATCAATAATTATTTTTCAACATTGTTCGGCGTTGCTGCATGGGTGAATCGAATCCAAAAGGTTTTTTTGAGGATACTGAGAATAGATATCGATAAACAAATTTGAAAAACCAGGTTTCTTCCGGCCGCTTTCATGACAGGGCTGAATTGCTTACTAGATATGTGAAGTTCTTCGAACAGGAATGACAAGGAACCGTAATGAGAATTGTCCTTATCGTGTTATTTTCTCAACGAGAGAGTTTCTTGAGCGAATGCAATTTTATTGATTGAATTATTATATTGTACAAACTGACAAATGCACATAACTAAAATGGGCATCTGTGATCTTGTGAAGGATCCTCCAAGGATGGACTCGAAGCTTGCATTCGTGGAATGCAATGAAAATTTGTTTCAATTACTCGTATTAAGGCCTTATATACGCGAAAAATTTCAATTTTATTTTTGATTCCCTTATTCTGAACGGTTAGGAATATTTTAAGCTTTACAGAATTGAAAAATTCCAAAAATTGTTAAAGTTGCAGCAATTAGAGCGTATTGCACATACCGCGCGGCGCGCCCGACCGCCAACTTCAAAGCCGTTTTTCCACGATTCACTTTTTTGAACCTTGTGAATATTCTAACTATTGAACGAAGGTTCAGATCGCTTTGAAATTTTTACAACATAATCTTAGTATCATCACCTATCGTGTGAACCACGGAAATAAAAATTTCAATGACACAAAAAAATATAAAAAATACCGACACAAAATTCAGTAAAAAAAATGTAAAGTTTTGAATTTTTATTATAATAATTTTTTAAATAATATTTTTGGTTCACACCAAAGATACATTCATTATGCAATTATAAATATGTTCATTTTTTTTCAGACACCCACATCGATGCCGAGAACTTTCACCATCAACGAACGCGCAAAAAAATACATTGCTTTATTATGTTACATCTCCGTCATTTGTGAATATTTCTGATTCTTTTTACATATGTGCAAAACCATGTTCATAAATGATCATATTTTTCATACTTATGATCAAATATGATCATAAATATGAAATTTTCATATTTATGATCAAAATTTCAAAATATGATCAATGATCATATTTTTTACATATGTGCAACCATGTGCATAAATGATCTGCAAAAAATATGTCAATGTATGCGTCATTTTTTTTTAACCGCGTCAAGGAAAGTACCTTGGAAAATCGGCGAAATTGCGTATATAAGGCTTTAAAAAGAATTATTATCGAAAATCATATTTTGTAAATTGACTTTTAGTACAGTCGTGCTGTATATTGGAATCGGAAAAAATTAGAAGAAGGCTAGTTTTTTGACAGGTGATTTTGTAGGTAGCACGGGGGCTAAAACCAAGTTTGCCTAAAAATCGGGGGGTAGGGTTGTTTTTGGGGGATGGGGGTGGTTTAATGCCAAACTACAACCTCCACAAGGTCGGCGCCGGGAGACAAAATGTTCATAAAAATCCGGGTTTTATTTTTGTCCATAGCGCCGAAGTCGTGGAAGTTCATTTTGGGGGTGAAAAAGTGGGGTGAAATTTTGAAAAATCAGTTTTCATTCGATAACTCTTTAGGACATAGTCATTCAATTTTTGTTCAAATGGAAACGTTGTAGCCCGTGAAAAGACGCGTCGATCGAGTATTCGATCAACGCTCTCCAATAACATCTTCACCCCCAAAAGAATTGTTGAAGAATTAACAAAAAGATTGTTTATTGAATAACTCAAAAACAATCGATTTTTCGGGGATGGTTCAAATGTACGAAATGTAGAGAATAATTTTCTCTATATTTTCGTTCCTATGCACAACTGTTGAATTTTGCTTTTTCGAACCCCTCTCAGGGGTTGAAAATTCAAAATGAAATTCTGGGAAAACTATTGACCGAAACTAAAGAGATACGAGTTTGGCGCTGTGGACAAAAATGTAGCTGAGGGTTGAAGCTACAAATTCTTTCACAGCGGCGAATTGGTGCCGTCAACAGCTTTCCCAGAATTTCATTTTGAAAATTCAACCCCCGAGAGGGGTTGGAAAATCAAAATTCAAGGGTGGTCCATAGCAACGAAAATATGGAGAAAATTATTCTCTACATTTCGTACATTTGAACCATACTCGAAAAACCGATTGTTTTTGAGTTATTCAATAAACTATTTTTTTGTTTTGTTTCTTAACCATTTTTTGGGGGTGAAAATATTATCGGAGAGTGATGATCGAATACTCGATCGACGCGTCTTTTCAAGGGCTACAACGTTCTCATTTGAACAAAAAACGTACGATTTTTTTCTAAAGCGTTATTGAATTAAAACCGATTTTTCAACATTTCACCCCACTTTTTCACCCTCAAAATGAACTTCCACGACTTCGGCGCTGTGGACAAAACTAAAGCCCGGATTTTTCTGAACATTTTGTCTCACGGCGCCGACCTCGTAGGGGTTGTAGTTTGGCATTAATCCACCCCCATCTCCTTTCATCCCCTAAAAAAGAACCCTACACCCCGATTTTTAGGCAAACTTGGATTTAGCACCCGCGGCACCTACAAAATCACCTGTCAAAAAACTAGCCTTCTTCTAATTTTCTCCGATTCCGGGTTTTTTTAGCGACAGCACGACTGTACTATTTGTAGATCTCCTAATGAGAGTCCTAAAATAGCTTTTTGTCAATTTCAATGCTCGTATTTTCGAACGAAAATTGAGGAAATTTAGAGAAAAATATTCGTTGCATTTCAACATTGCCATCAATCTTTGGATTTCAATTTTCAATATTTGAATGGTATTGAAGTTTGCACCCTTGGAATGCAACGATTTTTTTGCACATTTAGGCTACAAATATCATTGAATTTTTTTTTTTGAGGATCCGTATTAAGCATCCATAACCTACAACTGCAAAATAAGACATTGGATAGGAATGAAAAATCAAGAAACGGAAGATAAAGGATAAGTTTGATTGCATTCCAACGTATGCACTTTTGTAGAACTCGATTTACCTGCGCCCTGTTGCAAATTCGGTGCTGTGGTATCGGTGACGACGACGTTTATGCTGACGGTCGCGGCCACGTCGCGATCGAGGGCCCTCACAACGGAAACCTGACCGGTCTTACGATCGACGGCGAAGAAACTCTTGTAGGAAGTCGAATTATCACTGACTTGTTGGCCCTTGCGATCGATCGCTGTTATGGGCTCGGATATGGCAAAATTAAGTGCCTTGGGGTCCGAACTGTCGGGATCGGTTGCTTTGAGGGTCGTGAAGACTGTACCGATCGCCGTGTCCTCCGTTACTTGAGCCCTTTGCGTAGGTGGCGTGAAATACGGCGCTTTGTCGTTGCTGTTCTCCACCTTTATCATGAGAGTCGCTGTGCCCGTGAGACTGGGAGAACCTAAAGAGTTTATACGAAAATTGCGATTACGAAATGACTATAGTGATATGTTGATCGCCTTAGTATCAGAGTTGTAAAAAAATTATTATTATTATTATCATTCTACTCGGTAGATAGCGGTGGCGGAATGCATGTATTTTTATTTTGTAGAATTGTTTTATTAAGGGCTCTGCGTAAGCTTCAAGTTTAAAAAATTCTTATTGCATCGTGGTGAAAAACATTACGATAATAAAAATCGTAATTTCCAATTAAGACCTTAGGCTATAGGCTAGAGTCATAATTTAAATTTGCAACGAAGATTTTTTAAATATTCCCCTTTGACATCTTCCCTTCGTTCTTTTGCGTTTTCTCGAAATTATGTTTGATGACACGGTAAAAGGCGTCTCTCAAAATTGATTCGTCTGATTCACTTCAAATTCAGACGGAGCATGCTTCATAACATTCTCTATCCGATGACCGAGTCATATAAAAAAAAAAACTTTGTTTATCCTCTATTAATCACAAATGATTAAAGCTGTTTTGTTTTCTCGAAGATCGAACTTCTTTTTTCTACAGCTTGTTTTTCCTACACCATTTTCGTAATTGTCAAATTTCAAAAGAGTATCCGGTCATACGGAAGTTCTATTGTTACGCTAAAAATGTATTTTTCAATAATTCATTCCAGATTAGCCTACTTGCCATCAGCTATACCGGTTGGACAGGTAGCAACGGCAGTACTTCGTGTAAATGATAATACCTTCATTGTTTAGAAATATTTTTCAAGAAAAAACGAACTCACACGCGGAAAGACTATGTATCAATCGTGCGTAAAATCCTGACCTCGTCATCCCAATACTCTCATTAAAAAAAATTGACAACCGACGTTTTGTGGGGTAACTCAAATTGAAGATGAAGGTCCAACACATGGTGCAGGAATTGCAGATTGAAGGCAAACTCATGGTTACAACGATAGAACTGCTAATAAAACTTTAAACGTGTCTATCACGAAACTATGTTTTTCAAAACGGTGTGCACGATTTCTCAACCTCTGATAAACGGATTGACTTGAAATGTCCTACACTTATTCAGTGTACCAGTAGTTTAGTCTCGAACGATGCTTTTATCAACATTTTTCAAAATTAGTTATTAACAATAATGTTAATTTTCAACGAAAGATCGAACAAAAAAATTCAAACAGTTTTTTGATGATTACATCACGATATCAAAAAAGCTCGATCAAGTCTTAGCCAATATTATCTATTTTAAGGGAAAAAAAACTTGTTTTTTGGTTCCGATCAACCGGGTGGCCAAAATCAGGTACACCGTTGAGCCTCTCATGTTCAAAGGTCCCTTACTAGATGGTTTATCATTTCTTTAATTATTAACATTTTTTATTAAATTCAGTAGACACTGAATTTAATAAATGTACATAAAAATGAATGTGCACATGATTTTTTCAATCACCTTAGTTTTCCCTTCGAAATAAAAAGATTAAAATAACCTTGATTTTCTGGTCGTCACTGCAGCCTAATTCCTTAACCAAGTTATAACTTTATTTTATTCTTACTTTTATTTAATATTATTGTTATTATTATGGATAGTATATTTAATACATGAATATATACATATGTGTGTGTGTGTGTATATATATATATATATATATATATATATATATATATATATATATATATATATATATGTATATATATATGTATATGTATGTATATATATATGCAGGGTGTTTAACACATGGACCGATACAATCTTTTGGGGTTTGGTCATATAAATAATTTATTATGTGATCAAAATAAAGAGAAAATTTTGTTTTTCAATGAATTTAGAAGTTAACATTTTTCATACATTTACACATTTTTATGACTGGAAGCTCAAGAGTCATTTTCTTGAAACCAATTGTATCATATAATGATTTATTTTAAATAAACATACATTGCAGAATACAACAACGGTTATTTCGTGCTATTACAATCACAAACCAAAAAGTTATGATGATTTAAAGGCGAAATTTCGGGCAATTAAAAAAAATCATATGTCAATTATCGTGGCACTTAGGACATACGGTCGAGGGGTGAAAAAAATAGCCATGACCTGTATATATGTATCTATGTATATAAATGGTTTCGTTGGATTACTAACCCTTATCCAGTGCGATAACTTCCACGTGATAAGTGTTTCTCTCATCGTAATCGAGCTTTCTAGATACGGTGACAATGCCCGTTGTCTCGTTTATAGAAAAGTCGTCAAAGGCTCCTTTCTGAATTCGATAGAGAAGTTCAGCATTCACACCACTGTCGGCATCGGTAGCCATCATTTCCTCCACAATGGTCCCTTTGCAAGAAAAATCAATCTCGTTAGAAGTAGACCTCGGAAGAAAATGATCTTTCCATATAAACAAATGCCATCACTCTACCAGGCACTGATATTTCCGGTACGCTCGCTGTATAAACGTCCTGAGGGAAAATGGGCGCGTTATTGTTCACGTCGCGAATGGTGACGTTGACGATCGCAGAATCGAAGAATTTGCCGTCGTTCGCTTGAACCGTCAGAGCTATCCAGTCCTGGCTAGAATTCGTCATGTCGACGGGTCCTCTCTCAACGATCGTAATTTCACCGGAATTCGGGTCGATCGCGAAAAAGCCCATGTCGTTGCCGTTCACGATAGAGTAAGTGATTTTCGAAGTTTTGTCCTTATCACGGGCCTGAACTTTCAGCTGGGGCTCGAACTTTTCGGCACCCTCGTCAACGACGGCGCGATACTTTTCCTGAAGAAAGTGCGGCGGGCTGTCGTTAGCATCGCCGAGACTCACGCGCAAGGATACGCTCGTTGTCTGTCCCTTGCCGTCATCATCGGTCGCCTGTTTGGGACAAAACGATGTTGTATAAGGTGTATATATTGATAGATGTAAGTGATATTGTATACGATTAATAAATTTGAAAAAAATGTATTTTATTGTCTAAACTACACTGAGCCTTTATGAATTTTTTGAAATTACTCCATCACAAAACGCCACAGATAAAAAATAATTTAATGTATGTAGTTTTACGTACGGCTACATCGGCAAGACGTTCACGCTACGGGTGATGTTATTTTTTTTGGGTATTCAGCACCAAGGTAAACCATTTCTAACGGATTAAGGAGGTTGGAGCGATTCAGTTGAGTCAAATGACGGTTTATTAATTATTTTTTTTCTTCAATTAACTTAAAAAAATGCATACGAGGTACAGATTTATTCTGTATATGCTAATTTTTTTAAATATATAATTAACGGGCAAAATTATGCATTTTAATATTTTTATTACGTAAAGTAGAAAAACTTTTGTGTTATTACCAACTTGAAAAAGTATAACATTATCGATGATTATTATATAAAAAACCACGACAACGAATGTTTTATACAATTCACAATGAAATTTTGAGTAATTTATAATTATGCCTATTCATATTTACGTCATGAGATTATTGGCCGATGGTTTACGATGAGCAGGATAAGGATTTTTTTTCTTAATGTTTACAAAGGTTCAGTTTGCGTTAATCCGTTGTCATAGGTGGTTTAACTTGGTGCTAAATAACAAAAAAAAAATTACATAACCTTTAGTGTGAAAGTCTTGCCCATCTAACCGCACGTTAAATTACATCCATCAAACTATTTTTGATCTATGTTGTTTGGTGGTGAAAAAAGTTTAAAAAATTCGTAACGATTTAGTATAGTCTAAACAATAACATGTATTTTATAAATTAAGTTTAACCTTGGATTGTGACTAACGCTCCAACCTCCTTAACGCAAACTAAACCTTTGTAAACATTTGGAAGAAAAAAATTCATCTTGCTCATCGTAAACCATATATATTCAATATTGAACCATCAAGGTTTCCTCAATGCCCGTGTAGTTGCCATATTTCGGTAACACTTAATATTAATTAATGGTAATAATAGATAATCTCATGAAATAAATATAAATAGGCATAGTTATAAATTACTCGAAATTTCATTCTGAGCTGTGCAAAACATTCGCTAACGTAGTTTTTTCACAATAATCATCCATAATTTTATACTTTTTCAGGTTTGTAGTCACACAAAAGTTTTTTCTTATTTAAGTAAAAAAAATATAAAAAATGCATAAGTTTTCCCGTTAATTATATATTTTATGAAAATTAGCATCTACACGACAAATCTATACCTCGTATGCATTTTTATGAGGATCATTGAAAAAAAATCATAAACCGTCATTGGAGTCAACTGGACCACTCCAACCTTCTTGAAGGTCATTTCAAGGATTCCAAAATCGACAATGTGTTTGAAGAAATTCAAGGACCATCCCCAACATAATGAGATGTGCTCATAGTGAGCTTTACATAAACTAAGTGGGTTTAAGGGCTCACCACAGTGTAAAATTTTCAAAAAATCGATTCTTTTCACATTATCCGATAATATAGACTGTTATAAACATGCTGTTCAATTTTTGGGGTAAAACTCGATTTATTCCGATTGCTACATTTTCTTATAGAATTCTTATATTATTTATTTCTTGTATAATTAAATTATATTTAAAAAATTATAAATTATATAATACATTTTTTTAATCTCTCACAGCGTTTTTCCGATAAAGTGATTCGACCAGCTGCGTGAGATCTGGCGCGGACGGACGTATTATTCTCGCAATGTCGTTTTTAAAAACGGTATTCTCAAAGGACGAGTTTTCAAACTATCCGTCTCAAATTTCGACACAACATTCCTCACGCCATTCTTTATCTTGCGATGAAAACTTTTTTTACGAAATCTTCATATTTTTTTAACGAAATTAATAATCTGATTATTAAGAATTAAGCCTGATCAATAATTTTTACAAATTTCGTTTCAGAGAATATTTGAGGCCCCAACCGTGTACACCGCTAGGACGTCTTTTTTCGGCGACATTTTTAAACGTTTAAAAAATGTAACAACAAAATATAAACGTTTAAAAATTTATTTTCTGTTCTTGACGAGTGCTTAAATTTGACACAAAAAAATGAGTCTGATTAGCGTATTTTAACAATTGCAAAAAAAATCTCAAAAATGATCCCTTAAAATATACTGTCCACATATTTACCTTGTAATTGAGAAAATATTCGCTCTGTTCCTCGTAGTCCAGACACGGCGCAGTGCCGGGTGTGAGACACGGAGCCACGGTGATGGTGCCGTTACGTTTGTCAACGGCAAAATGATCGGAGCCCTGGCCGAGTAACTGATAAATTATTCCGGCAGTTCCGAATCTACCGCTGTCACGATCTTTAGCTCTTATGGTGACGATCGGTGTACCGGGCAACGCGGTTTCGGACACGAGAGCCGTATAAGTTGGACTACCGAATGAGGGTGCATTGTCGTTCGTGTCGGTGATCGTCACCGTAACCGTAGCCGTCGACAGGAGTCTCGGATTCGTGTCCACTTCCTCGGCAACTACGAGTATTATAAATTTTTGCTGATTCGGATTCTCATAGTCGAGAGAGCCGTTGGTCACCCGTATGTTGACTGATGTACTTCCGGTCGCGATCGTCGGTTCGACCGTGAACGCACCCGTTATGTCCTCCAGTCGCAGAGAAAAAACGGAGTTGGAACCCTTTGGAAAATTAAAAAAAAAGTTTAAACCTACCGATCTTTCGCTTTTTAATTTGCATCTCGCTCTTTCGAAAAACTTGGTCGGCTCGAATCGATTGGCCCTTGATGTAGTATCAATCAGTTCGAATTCGATATGGTAAAGTTAAATCGGTTTTTTTCTTTTTTGATCATGCATTTGATACATTAAGCAGGATATACATTTAGACAGGAAAAACATAAGCAATATTGAGGGATTTTTTAAACTAAGAAATAATTATTCTTCATTTATCAAACTTTACGTATACTTTAATAGTATATTTAAGTATACAAAAGAATTTTTTTAAATTAATTCATCAGCTGCTCGTCTACCTATTCGTTTGGCAAAGTTTCGACGGGATCTCTGAAGAGCCGTTTCATATAGTTTTGGGCATCTATAATTGTTCTACCATACCGACCGCGATGAGGTGTCATTCCGTCTTAAATATCTCCATTCCACAATCTTCCGTGTCCGAAACTTTTCTATTCTTAAATATCTGTATTCTTCAAAATCTCATGTGACATCCAAAATTGTCAATCTGTATTCCGAATATTTTGCTTCATTATATCTCTCTTTCGGAACATTTAAATTCCATTCGTAATATTGCATTTATTATATTGGCCATGAATAAAACAAGTGCAACGCAGAGGCTCTTGGAATACAGATGTTTTGGAAGAGAGATATTGTGAGATGAAATTGTCGGAATACAGATGTTATGGATGTCACATGCAATTTTGAAGAATACAGATATTTAAGAATAGAAGAGTTTCGGATATGAAAGATTGTAGAATGGAGACATTTAAGAGCAGTAATATTTCAGGATTGAATTATTATTATTATTGTGGAATTATTTTGGAATAGAGATGTTTCTAATTAAACCCGCTCTAGAATAGAGATATTTAAGAAAAGAGATGTCTGAGAATGGAAAAATAAAGAATAGAGTTGCTATCCTACCAAAATGAAGCCATTTTTTTCATAAAATTAAATCTTTTTGTTTTAAAGCGTACCATTTGAGTGTCGCGTTGTACAATAACATCCGTCGCAACCCGTTTAGACGACTGTGCCATACCTCCGCCATTTTTTAAGATCAATAAAAAATACCATATAACAGCCAAAACTAGTAATAAAACATACCCCAAGTCTCAAAAATGGTGAAAAAATCTTGCCTTTGAAAAACAAACCCAAAAACCAGCCATTTTTTCTGCCTAAACGTATCTCCCCCCTTAAAAAAAGCAATCAACCTTTTCCCTAACCCTACATTGTGGAATATTTGATTATGCATAAATATCTTCAAGCGAAAGTGGTTTTTTTTTCTATTTATGTTGCTGTATCGAAGTATCAACCGGTCCGAATTGTCGTGAAAAAACTCACAACATCGGGATCTTTGACCGTCATGTCGAGATGCGGTAACGGAGTGCCGTCGGGCACATTTTCCGGTATCTCTATGTTGTACTCCCGTCGATTGAAAGAGGGCGGCTCGTCGTTGACGTCTTTGATGGTGACCGTCGCCTCGGCCATCGAAACCGTCGAATTGTCTTTGCCGGGTGTTCCGTTGACGACCTCGCGAGCTTTCACCTTGAGAGTGAGCACACCCGTGGAATCCTCGAGTGCTTCGCGATCGAGGGGTTTGGCAGTTCGCAACTCGCCGCTCTCCGAATCCAGCAGAAAATAATCGAAGGGATCTGTCGAGAGAGTCATTGAAAATAAGTAATATTTAGTAAATCGAGATTGAAGATGATGGGAATATTTGTATCACGCGATATCAGGCTTCGTTCGCACAAAGAAACGAGTTTTTCGAAATTTTTATTGGAGTTTTTGATAATTCCAGCACATTTTGCGATTCTCCATAAAATACTGTTGAATTGTCTAGATTTTAATGTTTTTTTTGTTGTCAAACATTTTTGGAACTGATGGATACTCAAGTTTCTAATACATGTGATTACACTTCCCAGTGGATTCAACTGATGAAAAACCGAATTAAGGGACCATTTCGGCGTAACATTTTTTGAAAATCGTTTTTTTTTTTCATTATCAAAAAATATGAACTTTCATAAACATGCTGTTGAATTTTGGTCGTGAAATTCAAATTATTCGGGCCGGTTGTTATTACAAGCAACATCATTTTGGTGTCCTTCGATTTTGTTGAAACTTTTTTATGTGGAAGAGTATCAAAAACTAAGAGACACGTATTTTTTCTTATCGGCTCAAGAACGGCTTTAAGGGATGAAACGCACCCTCGAAAATAGGGGTGTTTTTCTTTTTTCGTCGATGACGTTATCGTTCTCATCTCCAATGTATACTACACAAAAAATAAACATTGTCGCAATTTGAAATTTTTAAAAAAGCTTGTATTGTTAAAACGTTATCGACGAAAAACGATAAACATCCCCATTTTTGAGGGTGCGTTTCACCCCTTAAAACGGTTTTTCCACAGATAAAAAAAAATACGTGTCGCTTAGTTTTTGATACTCTTCCACATGCAAAAGTTTCAACAAAATCGGAGGACACCAAAGTGATGTTCCTTGTTAGAAAAAGGGATTCGATCGGCTGTGTGAGACCTGGCGCGCCTTTTCTCGAAACGTCGTTTTTGAAAATGGTGCAAGATTTTAAACGAAGAGTTTTCAAGCTATTTGCCACAAATTTGGCCACATGTTCCTTCACGCCATTCCTTAACGTCGTACAGAAGCGTTCATTTCGTTTTTCAGTTGAAAAATTCACATTTTTAAACGAAAACTTGTCGTAAAAAGGCCTAATTTGGCCTTTACGCCTTGTAGGGGCATTTTAAAGGGTAAAGGGCATTTTACGCCTTGTACGCCATTGTACGCCATTGTACGCCTCTACAGTTGTTCAATGGTATTGAAGTTTGCATCGTTGGAATACAACGAAAATTCTTCTTTGTATTTTCATTTCCTCATTTTTATCATTCTACAATATCTTTTTTTTCCCAGATGTCGATAATAGATTTCTAAATGAGCAATTTAAAAAATTGTTCAGGGATTTTTGTTGCCAAGATATGCCAAAAGAAATTTGAGCAGTTGAAAAAGAATCATTTTCGTTGCAAACTTCGATCTCATGTTTTCCCCACTGATTAATAATCTCTCTGATTTTTGTTTTCTTTCAGACAATCTTTGGAGCACGAATTTCCACCGTCAGGTGCTATTTTTTTAGGCATAATTTTGCAGTGTCCAAAAAACTATATAAAAAATAAAACTGAAGCATTAAAAAATACTTTTATGTACAACATAAGTCACTTAAATGAACGGAAAAAAAATCGGACTGATTATCGAATTTTATTTCTTTTTTATTGTGAAAATCAGCCATTTTCAAGCCAGTCACACTGAAATGGTCTCTTAAAAAAATGAAAAACAGGTGAGATAATATTTCCGGCGAACTTGACGATTCATAAAGGACCTTCTATTTTTATTGGCTAATTAAACGTAATTCTTTTTTAGAATGTATCGTGGTACGTACTTGTGTCGAGTTCGTAGATGATTTTTCTCGGCATTCCGCGATCGCCGTCGCGCGCTTTGACGGTCATCACGAGGGTTCCAATTGGATCGTCCTCCTTCACGACCCCGGTCAACGAGTCCAAAAATTCCGGCGGACTGTTCTGTATGTCTTTCACTTTGATCTCTACTCCCGTTGTTTCGTTGTTCGTACCGTCCTGCACCGGCCACCAAACAGTTCATTGTTCAGTCAAACATTTACCCAATAAACAATAAATGCGCGACATATCCTTCGGCAAACATCCAGCAATTCATTATTGCCATTCGGAGTAAGTAAAATTATTCCGATGAGCTCAGGAAAATGGGAAAACACTTTGTTAAGTTCAAACTTTTTTTCGGGCGTGAAAATTGTTTCGAAAAACCAAAGAAAAATGTAATTGCGATAAAAACTTTTCCCATAGAGCGTTAAATGAACATAAAAGGATCGGCCGTTTCTCAAAGGTGGCGTAAATGCCCCGAGGCAGTCTGGCCCGACGAGAAATGGGTACAACAATTTTTCTCGTTATCTGTGAATTCATTGCGAGCATCGAGAAAGTGCCGAGAGGTACACTCTCTCTCTCTCTCTCTCTCTCTCTCTCTCTCTCTCTTTCGGTTTGATTTAAGGGGGGAAATACCTTCAGGCGAGGGAAAAATGGCTGATTTTCATGATTTTTTTTAAAGGAAAGATTTCTTCATCATTTTTTTAGGCTGAGCGTATGTTTTATGACGACTTTTGGCTGCGACATGGTATTTGTTTTTATTAATGTTTAAAAATGGCCGAGGTATGGAACGATCTTCTCAACTGCGTGTTCAAAACTGGCGTGATAGATTTATTCCAGATTTAATCAGAATCGGTTAATTAGTTTTTTAGCTATACGTGTAGCTAAAAAACTAATTGACCCGGCGGAAGGATTCTGATGAAATTTGATATAAATCTTTCTAACCTTGTTGTGTAAAACATGACCCTACATGTTTTCGAAAATTAACAATAATGTATTTTTTATTGCAAAATATGTAGCCATATTTTTCGAAAAATTAAATCCTTCTGCTGTAACGCGTTTTTTTTAGCTATACGTATAGCGAAAAAACTATTTGTGCCGGTGGAAAAGGATTCTGATGAAAGGCCATAGCCGGGTAAGTAGGGAAAAATTGCCCCCCCCCCCCCAGCCATTTTTTCCAGCGAAATTTGGAGTATATTCTGAGGTATAAAAAAAAAACTAATTTTCTGAAAATTTCATGCCCGTCAACGCAATGGTTTTAGAAAAATGATTTTTTTTTAAATATCAAAAGAATTTTTTTTTCCAGAAACGGTACAGTGGATCGATTTGATTTTTTTTTGGTTCTTGTTCCGATCAAACGTGTTACGAAATAAAATTATAGAACATCTTGCAAAAGATTGAGGTTTGAAAAAAAAGTTATGTTCCTTGTTTTATTTTTTTTACTATAATCCACTTGGGGTACAATAGCGAATTTTTTTTCATATAATCTTTGGGCACCTTATTAGATTATATAATTTTTTCAAAATGATCGGTTTGGTACGCCACAGTGAAAAAAAAAGAAATACACTTTATTGATATGTTTTAGTTATATAGATACATAACTAAAATATATCAATAAAGTCTGTTTCTATTTTTTTCACTGTGGCGTACCAAACGATCATTTTGAAAAAATTATATAATCTAATAAGGTGCCCAAAGATTATATGAAAAAAATTTCGCTATTGTACCCCAAGTGGATTATAGTAAAAAAAATAAAACAAGGAACATTATTTTTTTTAAACCTTAATCTTTCGCAAGATGTTCTATAATTTTATTTCGTAACAAGTTTGATCGTAACAAGTACCAAAAAAAATCGAATCGATCCACTGAAACGTTTCCGGAATTTTTTTTTTTATTAAAAAAAAATTCATTTTTCCAAAACCATAGCGTTGACGGGGATGAAATTTTCAGAATTTTTTTTTTTTTTTTTTATACCTCAGAATATACTCCTAATTTCGCTGGAGAAAATGCGGGGGCAATTTTTCCCTACTTACTCGGCTACGGCCTTTGGTATAAATCTTTCTAAACTTGTTGTCTAAATTGTGACCCTATATGTGTGTGGAAATTAGAAGGAAACAATATTTTTTT
This sequence comes from Ophion obscuratus, assembly GCA_964007375.1. Classification (NCBI taxonomy): domain Eukaryota; kingdom Metazoa; phylum Arthropoda; class Insecta; order Hymenoptera; family Ichneumonidae; genus Ophion; species Ophion obscuratus. Next base: position 43,031,534 of record OZ023316.1, on the reverse strand, counting down.
GCAAAAAAGCCATTTTTTCGGAAAATTCAATCTTTTTGTTGAAAAGCGTGTTCATCGATTATCGAGATATTTCTCACTTTTCCTGGTTCGTATTCTGCGTATAAGTGTGAAGTGAAAGAAAAATGTTTGTTGCTTTTTTTCAGATTAATTCCGCTGACACTCATAGGGGTATCTCTGCTAATTAGGCGGCTAAAAATAGAATTCCCCAAATTTGTTCCAGGTGATAAAAACTGCTAACTGAGAATGTTGAAGAGACACCGAACAATGGGGATGACCCCTCCCGTTGCCCAACTGGGGCGATTTGTAATATATATTATAATGAAAATAATATTGGCCGCCTAATTAGCTTAAATACCCCTATGTGCGACGGTACATGTCACGCCGCCAATTTTTAAAGAGTAATAAAATAAATACTTTGTAAACCATTTTGACTATCGAAAAAAATTCGCGAAAATTAGCTTTTTTCGACCCGTTACACTGTGATGATCCCTTAAGCCGGGATATACATTTACAACGATCAAAAAATGGATTTTTTCCTCGCCTGAAGGTATCCCCCCCCCCCCCCTTACAACCATTATTTTTTCTCCATTTCTCGTCGAACTTTTTCTCCTTATTTTTGCTGTTTTTTTTGGCCGTCTACAATTATAACTCACGCTGGCGAGTAATAGCATTTGATAGAAGGGCCGTTGCTTGTAGTCGAGGGGTTGACGCAGAACGAGCGCACCGACGTACGTCTTCTCGCTCTTCTCGACGTCGACGATACCGAATTTGGTGCAGGCGTCCAGAAACTGTAACAACCACACGTGAGTTTTAGCAACTCAAATGACTATCTCTCTCTCTCTCTCTCTCTCTCTCTCTCTCTCTCTCTTCGATATTCATCGATGCCGCCCATCGCTCGTTCACTCGGCCAGAAGGGCGTGTGGCTTTTGTCGCGGACGTTGTGTTGATCGAGTTCTGGACGAACTAGATAAATATTTGTCGCTGAATAGTAAAAAGTGGCGAGCCTCGGACAGGTGTTGCGAGATAGTACGGAACACGATCGCGTCGAGGAGGCATGCAAATTTGGTTTCATGTGTGGCTAATTGGGTTCAGTTACATCGTCAATCCAGATAATTGGAAACTCGACATCGAAGGATGCAATACACGAAGAGGTGACTCGAAAATCGTAACGTTAAAACGGTTTTTTTGTGGTTCTTGTGTAAAAATAGTATAGAAACGTTTTCCTCAAAACAACGATGTTGAAGTTTGCATAATCAAAATGCACCGAAAATGCTTTTTAATTTTTTTATAGCCTCGAGTTCATCGTCATCCAAAATCTTTCCTTACATACTTAGAGGCTGACGATCTCTAATGAGAGCGCTGAGAAATGTTTCGATGATTTGAGAGGCCTAAATTGAGCCACGAAACTTTCGTTGTGTTCCAACGATGGAAACTTCAATTGAGCCATTGGACTTTTGATCACGTGAAATAAACTGCCTGCGAAGACATGCTCGCACTGAGAAAAAAGAATCGTTGAATGTGCAAAATGCATTTTGTTGTCTCGAAATATTGTTGTTTTGACAGTTGCTCAGACATGCTATATAAGCTACAGTTCATACCACTATACTATTTTACCACTGGATGGATGAACGAATTTTGTTTTTCAGTGCGTATATTATGAATTTTATTCTTTTCGTGTTTGTATTTCGAAAACAGAACGGGCAACAATTCCATTGAGGGAGAACACCACTGTGACGGGCTGAAAAATGTCATTTTTCTGAATTTTTGTTGCCTACTTGATTATTCATTTGGGAATTGGGAAAGAAGGTACGTTATTAAGCATACATTAAAGTTATTTCGTGTAAACTTTAATTTAAAAACAATTATTAACTACGTTATTGAGGTATGATAGAGCCTCTGTATAAAAAATGTGGTCCAATTGCCGGATCGATAACTTGACAATGGTTGGTCTAACAAAGAAAAATAACAATGTTTTATAGTCTAGATAAATGTGGTTCACGTTATACGTAGCCATCTATCGATAAAAATCACAAAATCGTGGGTGTTAAAAAAAGCGTAATTTCGGGCAAATTTTTACTTATTTTCGGAGTCCTGAAAATACTAATTAAAAAAAACAACTACGTACAATGATAGCTACTGCAATTATAGAAATATTTGGTTTTTTAAAATTGAGAATCGATCAATTATGGCTAGAATTATAATGGAAAGGGAAAAAGTCGTTTCGAGAAAAACGCGATTGAAAGTTCTAGTATACGTAATTCCTGTCCTACCTGTTCGCACTAAATCGTTGGTATTGAAGTTTGCATCGTTGAAATTCGACGAAATCGTATTTTGTTCGTATTGCCGTATTTTTTTTTAGTACATTAAAGCGAAGAAATTTATCGAAACATTTTTTAGAATCCTTATTAAAAATTTGTAACCAAAAATTGTAAAAAAAAAATTGTTTATAGAAAACTAGAGAAATGGAAAATTCAAGAGAAATTTGTATAGCCTTCCAACGATGCAAACTGCAACAGCAACTAAATCGTCTGTACCTTGGGCAATTTTCAATATTTTAACTTGAATTTATTTTCACATGTTCATAAGTATGAATACGTTTATAAAATGCAAAAAAAATGATTTTTTTTTACCCGTCACAGTAATGTCCCGCCTCAAGCTGCGAAACTCCCTCAAGCGTTTTTTTTCGGATCCTTATCTACGACATTATCTAGAGATCTACGACTTAAATCCACGCTCAAATATTTTGGACGAAAATAAAAATAAAACGAAATTATAATTTCATCCTGCAGACTTGAAGACTTACTTCAAAAATATATATAGATATCTTTTTTAGCCTGGCAAGTGACAATAACAGACTTTTTTAAATGCCAAGCGCGTACTCTCATCGCTACATACAAGATACCGATAAAAATTAACTGCTCTTTTCTACGAGCCCAAACAAAAATTGAAACGTTCCGAAAACCCTTTTAATTTTCATTCATTTTGTTGAACGCGAAAACGAAAGTTTTTTTTTTTCCATTTCGAAACTAACGGACGTAGCCAGCATTCGGCAAGCGATCATCGGTGCAACTTTGTGTTAATCGCGACATTTGTTAAGCTCAACCACGAGTATCGGGCAAAACGAGTTTCGCTGGGAGGGCGATATATTTTCTCGCGTACCAAACGCAGAACATTAAAATTCGCCTCTGTACGCGGAAATTCTGTACGCCCGCAGCAGGCGTTTGTGTACACGAAGCTGTGTACATGTAAATCATTAGTTAAAGGGCTTCGAGGCTTTATCGGGCTGATGTAAAACTGGGGAACGGTGGATCGTTGCAGGAATATTGAAATTTATCGAGCGAGTCCGGTGGCGGCGTGTATATGTGCGATTTAGCAAATCCGGCGTTTGTTGTTATTACTGAATTCTCCTCTCGATATTCTTAATCACGTGAAACCGAAATTATGGCTGACCGGTTGCGCAAATTTTTATTCGTATTATTTATTCGACGATGTTCGCGAAATGTACAATTGGTGGCAAAAGTAGTTTTGCAACTGGAATTTGAAATTTGGGAAATGTTCAATTTCCCAAAATTGGCAAAAATTGACGGAATTTGGAAATTTCGGGAACAATTTCCCAAAAGTGGTCAAAATTGGCGGAATTTGGAAAGTTCGGGAACAATTTCCCAAAAGTGGCAAAAATTGGCGGAATTTGGAAATTTCGGGAACAATTTCCCAAAATTGGCGGAAGTTGAAATTTTCAAATATATGTTCCCTAGAGGTAATAGTCAGTTGAAAGTCGCGGTCTGTGCCGAGCCATAACATTTTCCACATCAAAATTGCCGAAATTTTCCATTCGTATACGTTTTTGAAAATTAAAAAAATTTGGAAATTTTTTGGATTTGGAAAATCAATTTGGATTTTTTATAATATGAATTAGCATACACATCTTAAATACAGAAAAAATGACGTTGAAGTTTGCATAGTTGGAATGCAACAAATTTTTCATTCCTTTATTTTTACCGTTAGCCAAAGCCGTTTTTTGCAAATTGAACTCGTAAATCTCCAATAAGAATACGTATAAACATTTCGGTGCCTTTCCCAGCCTAAATAGGCAAAAATTGAAAACATTAAAAAAAATTTTAAGCGACGCAGACGGAACATCATCAAATTTTGTTCAATCAAAACATATTGTTTTTCAATGTTCAAAATGTTTCATCAAAACATCATTTTTCATGAAACATCAACATCATCAAACACCAACATCATGCAAGAAAACAAATAACTGCGATGAAGAACTTCAAGTAAGGGGTGGTTTATCCCCTGAAGGTTGCTATCTGGCAACAATGCAAAAATACGTAAACTTCCATTCTGTCACCTCTTTAAAGTGTAACACGTTACGTTCAATTCAACGCACCCCTTTTAAATGTGAGGCGGGAGAAAGAAAAGTAAAGGGGTGGTTCATCCCTCAGCTTTTGTTCTTTACAATGTGGCTACCGTGGATTTCCGATCGTTTTGCATCAGAGGAATGTTCGTTTTTGTTTCACTAAAATCGGTGAACTGCTTGCGGGTAAAACTGGAAAATTAGCCCTTGACATGCTTCACTCTAAGGGGTGTTTGCACCCCTTAAAACCGTTTTCCCGGCGATAAAAAAAAAACACGTGTCTCGTCCACATACATGAGTTTCAAAAAAATCGAACGCGGACTCCAAAGTGAAGTTCCTAGAGAGAGTAAAAGAGGGGATCCAAAAATGGGCAAGAAGTTTGCATCGTTAGAATGCAACCATTTTTTTTTATTTCCTTATTTTTATAATTATTGAAAATTATATTATGTAGTCTTGGGTTGTAGATCGCTAAATAAGAAGCCTAAAAAAGGATCGCATGATTTTTGTAGCTTGAATCTGTGAAAAAAATTTAGAACTGGAGAAATTACGGAATTAAAAGGATTATAATTGTAAGCTTGAAGTTTGCTTCGTTGAAATGCAATGGATGTTAATATTTCTGTATTCCTTTAATTTATCTTCGCCGATTTTGCATAGAGACAAGAATCCTTCAACCATTTGTTACCATACTCTTTTAACGATCTATAATAGAAATCTATAACAAAAATTTAGTATAATAATGAAAAAAAGGAAATCAACAACAAAAAATCTTCTGCACAATTTGCATTCGAAGTAACAATGTATCCAATTTTTATCGCCACGGTAGAATTTTCGTAGCTACTATGCATCCTGAAAAAAAAATGAAAAGAAGGTAAACTGCAATAGTAATTTTATTTTTGCTCTCACCTGCTCTTGCGGTATGCAGGAAATCTCAATATTATCACCAATCAAATCGGGATCGGTCACTCGGATACCGGGCAACACCGTGTTCCCCAGTTCTTCGTCCTCGGCAACCGTGGCCTCGTAAGGTGTGCCGAAAAAACTCGGTGGATTGTCATTAACGTCGAGGACGATCACGTACGCGTCTACCCCGACGATGTTCGGTTGTTGTCCCTCGGGCACTTCATCCTCGAGCGTGACGAAAAAACGTATCGTGTCGTTTTTCTAATCGAGATAAAACAAAGAAACAAATATTAACAAATCACTATCGTCCTTCTTACATTTTTCCGCGATCATTGTGGAGACTGCGGAGCAAACATAATTTTTTCTCCTATTATTACTGAAACATTAAAAATAATCATTGTTATTATTGTTTTTCACGATTATTGGGCCTGCGAAGCATCCATTTCTATGCATTCTTTCCCTAAGCAGATCCAAACAGACCGATCGTTTCTACAATTTATTACGCGACTGTCAAAGAGGCAGTTAAGGGGTTAGGCTCCTGTGAAAATTTCAAAAACTCATTCAGCTATTTTTCGACCGTTACACTGTGATGATCCCTTAGGGCCTTAGGCCACAGTAACGGGTATAATTTTTTTCATATGGAAAAGTGATTCACTCATAAAAGTAATTACACATATTTAGTATGAATATCAAGCTGTTAGAAAATATATATATTTTTTTTCAATGTACAAAATGACCGACTACTGATATTTTCTTTTATCTTAATTTTTAGGCGCTCCGCGGCGTGACATTTAGCATCCACAATTTTTTACCTAAAACAAAAAAACGCTCGTCAATCTACATTAGAATACCTAGAGAAGTACGTACGGAATTTAAAGAATATTGTTTTATTCAAAAGTTGTAGGTATTTGAACTTGAGAAATGAATTTTCAGTGAAAAATTTCATTACAACTGCTCATAAACTGCTCATAAAATGAAAAGTTTTCGATTAATCAGAAATTCCGTACGTACTTCTCTGCGAAATGCAATTGGGAACATAACTTTGAAATTTGAAGTACATCGAGTGCAAATTGTTGAAGATATTTGTCACGCCAATTGGAAAAAAAGCTGTTTCGAGAAGTTTCGAGTAGTCGGCCATTTTGTACATCGAAAAAAAATATATATATATTTTCTAACAGCTTGATATTCATACTAAGTAGATGTGTAATTAATCTTATGAGTAAATCACTTTTTCATACGAAAAAAAATTGTTCAATTCGCACATAATTTTATACCCGTTACTGTGGCCTAAGGCCTTAAACGCATTTTTCTCGAAACAATGTTTTTCAAAACGGTGTACACGATTTCTCGTCCTCTAATAAACGGATTGACTTGAAATATGTTACACTTATTTAGTGTAATAGTAGTTTAGTCTTCACCGACGTTTTCCTTCGTAACTTTTTTTTTTCATTGGTGATTAACAATAATGATGTCAATTTCCCTTAAAAAATCGAAAAAAAAATCGAAATTTTTCTTTCGATGCTTGAAATACGAACACAGAAAAAAGCTCGGTCATGTCTTATCCAATATTATGTATTTTAAGAAAAAATGGGTTTTCTTATTTCAAATCAACCAGGTGGCCAAAATCAAGTACACCATTCAGCTCCTCAACAGGTTCTTCACAATAGTGTTTATAACTTCGTTAATTATTAATATCTTTTTATGCAATTCGATACACAACTTCGTTAATGTACATACGAATAAATGTCCAAACGATTTTACAATCATCTTATCCATTCCCTCAAAATTAATTCTTCTAAATAACCCTGATTTTCGGGTCCCCACAGTAGCCTGGCCCCTTAAATAAACATTACATATTTGTTTCGCCATGTTCATAGAGCCTGTGGAATGAACCATATAAGTACTATTCGTCACTCCAACTATTGACTCAGCAATAAAGCATCTTCTCTTATCTTTGACATTGCAAATATTGTATTCAATCCTGCAAAAAGAAAAAAGCACCCTTATTTCTGATTCGCCGGAGAAAATCGCCCGAATCATTTTTCCATTTCCCTTTCGCTCGCGCCGACAATCAGTTGGCCGTTTATACAGTTTGCAATTTTCGCACCCTTCCATACCGGCCCCTCGCAGGGTAGGAACACTTTGGTGGTGAATTTACATGTTCCCGGGGGTTAACAATAACCGAGCTAACACGATTGTTCGAAATTAGATTAGAACGCTCGAGAGTACGTCTGTTTATTGAAGTACCAAGAGGGGGCGAGGGAAAGGGAAAGCAGGAGCGACAGAGAGAGCCAGAGAGTTGGAAGAGACAGATAGAACGAAAAGCTCACCCTATTATATATATATATATATATATATATATATATATATATATATATATATATATATATATGTATATGTATATATGTATATGTATATGTATATGTGTATGTATGTGTGTATGTATGTATGTATGTATGTATGTATGTATATATATTCGTATCGAACACTATATAATATATACATATAGGTATCGAAGGAAAAGCTCCTTGGAAAATGTCCATCCCACACAAGTTACGGGGGTGGTAACCTTCGAAATACAGCCTGCGGCTGGTTAAAGTGTGTACCACGGAGCTAAATTAAATCGGCTTCTATTCGAGTTCTCTCGGGTGAACCCACCCTTGCCCATTACAGCATCCTTTCTCTCTCTCTCTCTCTCTCATATCCTTTTATGATGAGAATACTGTCGATTACTTCGGAAAGTTGAAGCGAACTTTACCCAACTATCCGGTCTACCCAGCCTGTCTACGCCTCCATATAAAACTCGGCGTAACTATAGCGTAATGCATCTCGTAGTTTTGCTCAAGCCACAGTCTGGCTGTAAGTCATATTAACGTCAAAGTAAATTCGAAGTACGTTATTCCCGCTTGTGTGTGTGTATGTGTGTATACATACAGGGTGTTAGGAAGGTCGATGCAAAGCCTTAAGGTGATGATAGGTCACCTCGTTAGGAACATATCTAACGTAGGTGACCTCAGTCCATAGTTTAAGGATTTCGAGTTATCATGGTAAGTATGATTTTGTGGAAATTTGCCCAAAGTTAGGTACTAACTCGTTTACCTCTTAGGTCTTAGGTTAATGCTATTTTTTTTTAAATACCATCAACATGAGGGGTATTTTTATTTTTTGACATGTTTTTAATTACTCAACACGTCCCATTTAGTTAGTTGTGTGGATACAGATGATTGTATTGATGTTTGTCGACTGAATACATATTAAGGCCTTATATACGCGATTTCGCCGATTTTCGAAGGTACTTTTCTAGACGCGGTTAAAAAAATGATGCATATATGGACAACATTTTTTTACAGATCATTTATGCACATGGTTAAGTATATGTAAAAAAATCAGAAATATTAACAAATGGCGGAGACATAACGTAATAAAGCAATGTATTTTTTTTGCATCGATGTGGGTGTCTTAAAAAAATGAACATATTTATAATTACATAATGAATGTATCTTCGGTGTGAACCAATAATATTATTTGAAAAAATTATTATAATAAAAATTCGAAACTTAAAACTTTTCTACTCACTTTTCTGTCAGTATTTTATTTTTTATATTTCTTTGTGTGATTGAATTTTTTGTTTCTGTAATTCGCACGCTGGGTTATGATACTAAGAATATGTTTTTAAAATTTCAAAACGAAAATAAAAGTTTTTACGGTCTGAATGCTGTAATTTTAACAATTTTTGGAATTTTTCAATTCTGTAAAGCTCCTAACCGAGAATATTCCTAACTGTTCAGGCTAATGGATTCAAAAACTTTTAAAAATGAGAAATTTTGAAATTTTTCGCGTATATAAGGCCTTAAGCTAAGACGCAAATAAGTTTTTAATTATCAATTAATGTTTGTTTGAACATTGTGAACGAGTTAGTACCTAATTTTGGGAAATTTTCCAAAAATCATACTTACCAAGATAACTCGAAATCCTTAGACTTTGGCCGATAGTAACCTAGGTTAGATATGTTCTTAACGAGGTGACAGATCACCCCCTTGAGGCTTTGCATCGACTTTTCTAACACCCTGTATAGCGGCGGAAGCTCGCGACAAACGCTGTGCAAGAAGTCGAGAAACGACGAATCGGTGATAGGAAACACGTACTTTACGAGTTATGTACGCGTGTGCTGTATCTTGTCATTAAACGAGCGGTTTCTCATATTATTGCTGAAAACTGGTTAAAGGTTTTGGCGAAATGAGGCAAAATTGCCGTTTAAGAGAGCGAGAGGACGATTCAGGTAAATCTCGACTCTGGGGAAACTCATTCAGGGTATTTGATAATCAGATGGCTTTTAAAGACGGTACGCGGAGAAAAAAATCATTTTCAAGTGGCCAACGAGATATTGAGATGAGATACTGAATTATTCGATTATTCGGAGTATTCGTTAGTTCAATGAAATAAATGATTCTTAAAATAAACTAATATTCAATTTTCATCGATAAATAATTCGTTGTAATCGCACAATGACGGATCTGGTCAGCCCATGTCGTTTGCTTTTCTGTGCAGGGCACATGCAAACAATTTTAGCGGTCTTCTGACTTTAAGGAGGTTGGAGCGTTAGCCACAAACCAAGATTTAAACAAATAAAAATATATGTTATTGTCTAGACTATACTGAGCCGTTACGAATCTTTGGAAATTTTTTGGCCACAAAACATCAGAGATAAAAAATAGTTCAATGTGTGTAATTTTACGTGCGGTTGGATGGGCAAGACGTTCACACTACGGGTGATGTGATTTTTTTTTTTGCTATTTGGCACGAACATTGCTGCCAACATCAATGTCCGCGAAGTTGCCGTATTTCGGCAACACTTAATATTAATCAATGGTAATAATAAATAATCTTGAGTTGTATAAAACTTTAGCTGACGCATTTTTTCATAATAATTATCGATATTGTTATACTTTTTCAAGTTGGTAATAACACAAATGTTTTTCTGATTAACGTAATAAAAATATAAAATGCACAATTTTGCCCGTTAATTATATATTTTATGAAAAATCAGCATTTACAGAATAAATATATACCTCGTTTGCATTTTTTTGAGGTTAATTAAAAAATAAATCATAAATCGTCATTTGACTCAACTGGACAGCTCCAACCTCCTTGAAAATCGGTGTACGTGTGTAGGATGGTATTGAAGTTTGCATCGTTGGGATGCAACGAAAATATTCTTTTTTCGTTTAGGCGACAAAAATCAATGAAACATTGTTTAAGATCCATATTAGGGTTCCATTATCTAAACTTGAAAAGAAATAGTTTAAATAATAATACAAATGCAAAAATGAAAAAATGAAGAAAAAAAATTTCGTTGCCTTCCGACAATGTAAACTTCAACACCATGTGTGCAAGCGCCGGCTAATTTGTATGGCAATGTTCTACAAGAATTGCAAACGAGGGCGCGGAAAGTTTTGCATAGTTGATTGTCATTACAGTGGCCTTGAATATTCATATACACTTAAGGTGTCGAATTAGTTGATTATAGTGGAAGAAAAAAGGCAAATATGCCGAAAACTTGGTAATTTTCATCCTTTGAAATAAATTAAGTTTTTTTTGGTTAACGGGCTATATCTACCTAGGTGGGTCAAAAAATTGCATTTTTCAACAATATTTTTATTCCATAGTATCGCCTTTTAGCTGTATTCCCTGAAAACTTCATTGAAATATTTCCAAAATTGAATGAGCTACAGCTTGTAGCAGTCGGCTGGGCGAGCGGTAGCAGCACCGTACTTCAACCTTTAAACGCGTGTTTCTCAAAACACTGTTTTGAAAGTCGGTGGACATGATACCTCGAGAACCACTTGACGGATTGTTTCCAAATTTACAGTCGATATAATGACAAACATATAAAGATCGATGACGATCTCACTTTTTCAAAATGCATCTTCATTTTTTTATCGTTACCTAAAAATCACGACTTTTTTTCATAGATTTTGTATGCTAGTTTCAATTCATCGCCATATTATTTTAAAAAATGATTTTAAAAATCGACGATCCTCAACGACACGTATTTATTGTTAACTTGAATAACCCGTTTGGTTTTTAGATTTCAGTTGGGCCGTTTAAGCTGGAGGGTGTCCACCGCCGAACGTCGCGAAAAAAATGTCATCATGGGGGCAATGTTTCTGTTGTTTTTGTGTTTTTTTTTACAGGCTCTCAATATATCTACCTTCGTATTGGAAAAAAAAATTGTGTTTCTTTTTCACCAACCGTTTCCCAGAACAAAAAATCGAAATTCAGCCATTTTTCCGGGTCTCTAGGTGTAGCCCCTCAATTACGAAAAAATGGCAGCTTCTCGTCAACCGGTATATCCTTTCCTTTTTCTTATAGCCTTCTCTTCTTCTTGTTTCGGCAATGAATGCAAATGTCTCGCTGAAGAATCTCCAGTGCGTGGGAGAAGTAGCAAAAAAAAACGCGTTATAGAAATTATGTGCCTCGGCATGTCCCAAAGGACATGCTGAATTAAATAATCCGTTTGAGGAACGTTTCGTGAAACGAGAATACATTTAAACATTGAGTGCAGCGTAAGTTGGGATCGGTAATAAGAGGACAGGAAAATGAAACCGAAAAGACTGAAGGAAACATGAGAATGATTCAACTCGCGAAGGAAGGAAAAGGAATAAAAACAGGTAAGGAGAGAGTATGCACCGTTGATTATAGCAATTTTCATTCAAGTCAGAAACCTGACATTTTCAGTCTCCTCTGTCATTTCTTCCCATTCATCTCTCTTCCTTTTTACCCTCCTTTCAAAGTTCCATTCTTGCCTCCTCTTTGCCTCTTTTCACGAGAAACTTGTCGAAAGACGTTGTTCTCTTTCCCATACATACGTACATTTCTCCCTGCAATCACCGCCGTTATTGCCATTATCATTCTCGTTACCATTATTATTCTTGTTATTATTATCATCGTGAATTCGTTCGCCTTCTTGCGGGCTGGGGCTTCTTGTGGATCCTCAAAGAACGTGCCTCGTACTTCTCGTGTTATTCAACGGAAGTGGCGTATCAGAACTTCTACATATACAGATATGGCCCCCGAGTGTTCTCCTCGAGGCCTCTTTCTCTCGACACGTTGCACGAGATAATTTCAACGGTGGTTCACCGTCGTATTTTCCGGTTTCGGTCCGTCGACCGCAGATGCCCAACGCAGCCCTTGGGGATACAGGAAGCAAAAGAGAAAAAACGAAGAAAAAAAATGACTATAAAATACAAGATAGAACGAAATACAACGAGAGAAATGGAAGAGTACAATGCGCGGCTGTTGTATAGGGCTTGGATCGCGATACGCGTTGGACAAAGGGTCGAGACGGGTGGCGCTCTCGGGACGCTGCTTTTATTTCGCAAGAGTCGAGGCCTCTGTTGACGACAACCACGAAACACGGAGGATGGCTGAATTGTATACAGGGTGTCCCTCTCATCTCTGTCACCCGAAATAACTCGATAATTATCGACGTCGCAAAAAAATGTTCGAGCCGCCGATGCACAGTGAAGGTCACCGCCACTTTTTAAAATGGAATGGTACATTTTTTTCAACCATCTTGTGAAGCACCTTAAGCCGCATAAAAAAACATTAGGGGTTCAAAATCGTTCGAGGTCATTCAAGGTCAGTATCGAATATACAAATCTAAATATCTCGGATCAGTACCAAATATTTGGTAGTGATCCGAGATATTTAGATTTGTATTCCATTTTAAGGCGTTAGGCCATAGTAACGGGTGTAAAATCATGGGCGAATTTAACATTTTTTTTTTTCGTATGAAAAAGTCATTCGCTCATAAAATTAATTACACATCTATTTAGTATGAATATCAAGCTGTTAGAAAATATATTTTTTTTTCTTTTCGATGTACAAAATGGCCGACTACTCGAAACTTCTCGAAACAGCTTTTTTCCAATTGGCGTGAAAAAAACTTCAACAATTTTCACGCGATTGACTTCAAATTTAAAAGTTATGTTCCTAATTGCATTTCGCAGAGAAGTACGTACGAAATTTCTGATTAGTCGGAAACTTTTCATTTTATGAGCAGTTGTAACGAAATTTTTCACTGAAAATTCATTTCTTATGTTCAAATACCTACAACCTTTGAATAAAACAATATTTTTTAAACTTCGTACGTACTTCTCTAGGTATTTTAATGTAGATTGACGAGAATTTTTGTTTTTTGTTCTAGGTAAAAAATTGTGGATGCTAAATGTCACGCCGCGGAGCGCCTAAAAAAAGATAACAAAAGAAAATATTAGTAGTCGGCTATTTGGTACATCGAAACAAAAAAAAATTCTTACAGCTTGATATTCATACTAAATAGATGTGTAATTAATTTTATGAGTGAATGACTTTTTCATACGAAAAAAATTGTTAAATTCGCACATGATTTTATACCCGTTACTGTGGCCTCAGGCCTTAATAGATCACCTTGAAAGACCTTGAATGACATTGACCGCAAAATTAAAAAAAATGGTCGCATTTGATGGCCTCCTTCACACCGTACTACTTTTGTCTGGAACATTTTTTCGTGACGTCGATAATTACCGAGTTATTTCGGGTGGCAGAGATAAGAGGGACACCCTGTATATACAAAGATCTTCAAAGTGCAGCGAAATGGCGTCCCGCCCATGAGATCCGGGGGCACGGTCGATTCAACCTCCGACTGTTTTGCACTTGATGAACTCCGAAGAATCAAAGGCACAAGCAATTTTGTTTTTTAACGAAGATCTGGCCATGGAACGAGAGTAATTGGTTTTCAGGCAACGTTTTAACATTTAGAGAACTTTAACGGTGACTATGACTGCCGGAAAATATTCAGTAGCAATTGCGCGACTGCGTCCCGAGTATGCAACAAATAAAAAGGGTTAGGCTACTGTGAAGTTGACAAACACACGTTCGTCGCTCGATGCAACTCAAATTGAAGAGGGAAGGCCAATTTAATTGATTATTAAAACGTGTTATTGATTTGAAAAGTATAAATATTTGTACCTTGTATGGAATAAAAATATTCGTACTTTTCAAATAAATAACACGTTTCATCAATCAATTAAAATGTCAGGTCATTTTGAGACACCCTTTGTGGTGCAGCAATCGCAGATTGAAGGTAAACTTATGATTACTACGATAGAACTGCCAATCAAACTTCCGACGCGTTTTTATTGAAACTATGTTTTTCGAAACGGTGTACATAATTTCTCGACATCTAAGGTATGGATTGACTTGAAATTTGCTACACTTATTCAGTGTAATGGTTCTTAACTTTGTTTTCATTAGTTATCGACAATAATGTCAATTTCCCTCGAGAGATCGAAACAAAAAAATTCAAACGTTTTTTTGACAATTGAAACACGATAACAAAAAAAAGTTCGGTCAATTATCAGCCGATATTATCTATTTTTAGAGAAAAATCGTTTTTTTTTTTATTATCTCGGACCAAACGGGTGACCAAAATCAAGTACACCGTTGAGCCCTCACGTTCAAAGGTCCTTCACGATATTGCTTATAACTTCTTTAATGATTAATATTTGAAATCGAAATTTGGTACACAACTTTGTTAAGGCATATACAAATAAATGTCCAAACAATTTTTTAATCAACTTGCTTCATCCTCCAAAATTAATTTTTTTAAATATCTCCGATTTTCTGATCGTCACAGTAGTAGCAAAATTCAACGTCACCTTAATGACGTTGAATTTTGCATCGTTGGAATGGAACGAAAATCATCTTATTTCTTCTCCGTTTTTCCAAATTTGGTAGGTTTTGAGCTACGAAAATCACGCTAACATTTTTTAGGATCCTTATTTAGTGCTCTACAATCCCAACGTGCAAAATTTAATTTTGGATGATAATGAATATGAGGAATTAAAAAGAATCCTCTTTGAATTCCAACGATGCAAACTTCAACCCCATAAAAATTGACAGTGTGTAGATGAGATCCTCATGACTCTCTGTTAAATGTTGGGCGCATATGAAAAGTGAACGGAACTCCATTTTCGCATGCCCATGGGCTATGACGAATTAGCACATCCCGAATGATTTTTTTCTTTCGCTCAATCGCGACTATTCTTGCAATATATTTTTTAATTTTCGGTCCCCAGAATCCTTCAAACTGTGACGCAGGCGAGCGTTTTTCGTTGACACAATTACTATAATTCATAAAAATTCCAATTGGCAAATGTAACCCCGATGGTTATTATTATCATTTCACTGGGCAGTCGCTGCAACTATTATAATTCATTTTGTTCATTTCAAACGTTTTCATTTTGTCCTACGACTACGCCTCAATTGACGCGAAATGTAATTAAAACGTGTTTGGTCGTCCATTTTAGCGATGTCATCAGTATATAATTACAGGAAGTACGCGAGACTTTTTTTTTACCCGCGTGTGTCTGTATATAGGTGTCATCGTTTTATTTTCATTTTTAATTATTTTTAGCATGCCCTGGTTCAACCGGACGTCGTGAGCTTTTGAAAAATCTTATCTCGATGAATTCCAATGCTTTACTCGTGTCAAGCAGTATATATATATATATATATATATATATATATATATATATATATATATATATATATATATATTACGGCAATCAGGACAGTCATAACGAATTCGGTAAACTTCAGTTCTGAACGTCACTATACGTAATTGTTATAATAGCTGAGAATTCCTATTTGACCCCATTTGATCGGTCCATCCGAGCGAGACTCGTGGCATGGAGACGGGAAGCATTACTCCTCCGCTCCTCGAGAACGCTGAATAATAGATTCTCCACGACATCTATTAGCGTCATAACGCTCTGGAGCATTGTACGATTGTCAGGAATATGTATATGTGTAAAGAGAAAGGGAAGAAACATGGAGACGGAGAGAGAGAAGGAGAGAGGGATGTATATATGTCTACGGGTCGTAACCCTTGATAACTAATAGACTAATCTGATAAATCAATTATACGCTGGTACGAGGGATGACATAGTGAACTATGTTGAAGTGTTGAGGGAACGTGATGAGAAACAAGGCTTTATGCACCCGAGACAACGACCGTCTCTTGGGCATACATGTGGATACATGAAGTAATTGATTGATCTTCATACGTGGAGATTTTAGGATAAGAGAGCAAGTAAGCTCGTATATTTATAACAAGGTAAGAACACTTTTCTGCGTTTGCGGTAGATCTACATACGTGGGTAACACAATTGCATTTTCCAAAAATATTTTTATTCGATAGTATCACCGTTAAGCTATATTCACTAAAAATTTCATTGAAGTATTTCTAAAATTGAATGAGCTAGAGCTTCTAACAGGCCGGGCGAGTGGCAACATTGTTTTCGAAGTCGGTGGACATGATATCTCGAGAACCACTTGATGGATTGTTTTCAAATTCACAGCAGATACGATGAGAAACATTCAAAGGTCGTTGACGATCTCACTTATCAAAAATCGATCTTCAGTTTTTAATAGTTAAGTAAAAATGACGACATTTTCCATAGATTTTGCATGGCTGAGGTTCAGTTCGTCGCCACGTTGTTAAAAAAAAATATTTAAAAAATTGACGATCGTCAACGACTCGTATTTATTGTCAACTTGGATAACCCGTTTGGTTTTTAGATTTCGGATGGACCGTTCAAGCTGGAGAGTGTCCACCGCCAAACGTCGCGACTAAAATTTCATCATCTGCCAGTGGCCATGTTTTTGTTGTGTTTCTGTATTTTTTGGGGATTTTTTTAAATGGCTCTCAATTTATGTGTTGAAAAAAAACCTATGTGTTGAGAAAATATGCGTTTCTTTTTCGCTAATCGTTTCCGACGAAAAATGTTTTGTTTCCGGAGTTTCCGTAATTTTGCTATTTTTTTGGGCCTCTAGGTAGATGTAGCCCCTTAAAAGTTTCACGGAACTATACAATGGTACATGCAAAACAATTATCGGTCTATTGTGATGACGTTGAAATTCGATGGTATTGAAGTTTGCATCGTTGGAACGCAACGAAAATTTCGCAGCGCAATTTTTTTTTACACATTTGGCCCTCCAATTACTAAAACGTTTCTTAGGATCCTTATTAGAGATCTTCAACTTGAATATCTAGGAAATATTTAGGATGATAATGAAAATAAGGAAATAAAGAAATGAAAATGAATTTTTGTTGCATTCCAAAGATGCAAACTTCCCCATCGTGAAATTTGCATCGCTAACGTGCAACGATTTTTAAAATCATTTTCTATCTCGTTTTTTTTACTACCAAAAACCTTATTTTTCCATATTGTGTTGTTAAATCTCTCATAAGAATTCGTCGAAGTGTTCCAGGCATTTATATAGTCTGGATCGGGCAAAAAAAAATGTTAGTTGATAATATTTAGGTGCGTTCCAACGATGCAAAGTTCGAGATCATTATGTTGTGTCGATCTTCTACTGTCTTGCACGAATTAACTTTGAAAATGATTCATAACTGAGTACAATTAATAACGGAGTAAAAAACGAAAGTCGAATTTTTAGCAATTCCTCCATTTTGGTAATCTCCAGTTTCGCATCGTAATATTTTGCTAATTTTTTTAGGCCTTTATCCTCGTAATCGCCATTATGATTGCGAATAAAGTCCGTGAGTTCGTTTTGAAAGTGAATATTGTATGCCAAACTAATATTGGTGGAAATGTCGACGGCGCGGCTGAAAGTTTGGATGGAGTTGAAGTTTGCATCGTTATAATGCAACGAAAATCTTTTCAATTTCTCATTTTCATTATTATTCAAAGTCATACTTTGCCAATTTCTTGTAGATCACTAAATAACAATCCTAAAAAATATTTGCATGATTTTCGTAACTCAAAAATGCGAGAGAAAATTTGTGAAATTTAAAAAAAGTTATTTTCGTTGCATTCCAACGATGCAAACTTCAACGTCATAAGTTTGGAGCACCGAAGATATAACAATTTTATTTACTTTCGATGAACTTTGGTCAACGAGGACGAAATTTTCCTCGGCTTAGAGAGTCAAAGTAAATATAAATAATATAGAAATAGATCTTAATGAATAACAATAATTACCTCACGATCAAGAGGTTTCGCCAAGGTGATGACGCCTGTGTGTTGATCGACCGTGAACTCGTTGGTCGATTGTATCCCATACTTGACTGGTGAATTTTCGGGATCGTGGCCCTTCAGGGTGAAGATTTCGGTACCCACAGGCGTTGCTTCGGACAGCGGGAGTCCCGTGGGATAACCGCCAGCCTCAAATATCGGCGGCTCGTTAACATTGTTGCTCGCTAAAATACAGAAAATATGGACTCGTTATAGCGGAAATTCAAATCAGATTGGTTCAACGACTGAAAGTTAAAAAAAAGGTGTTAAACAATCATCGAAACGCCTGGTGAAAATACCTAAATTACCAAAGCAAGAAATGTTCGAGATATTCGTCAAATTTTTTCAAGTATATATGGGAATTCTCCCATGGAATGTTATCTTTCGTATTTAATTGTAATTTTTATCGACGATGGTATAAATGAGTACAAAATGATTAAAAAATTAGACGCGTTATTTCGTTTGTTTTAAGTCATTATGCAAAATTTAGCGTCAACTCACTGAGCAATATAAGAATATAACTCCTCTTAAGGGGATTAAAGGAGTTATATTTAACTCCCATATATAACAAGAAAAAGCGTAATGAAACAATAGTAGGGAGTGTTTTAAATTGTTTGTATGGCTCATTTATATGTGAAGAAAACTTTTTTAAAAATCCCACGGTCTTTTACTCCAAAATTGTGGTGTAATTAATCGTAACGCACTGAATTTCTGCTTATTCTCTCATTTTGTTCCCCCATACATCCTTAACAAATGATGTTGAAGTTTGCATCGGGGAAATGCAGAAGAATAAACTGTATGATCTTGAAGTTTGCATCGTTCGAACACAATGAAAATTAATTCTTTTTCACGAATAAAAGTTCTTTCTGGCTGTTTTAGACTATGAAAATCATTCGAACGTTTTCGCGTACTTTTATTACACATTTACGAACTCAAGTTGCATACAAAAGATTTCGAATAATAATAAAAATAAAGAAACGAGAAAAAAATCGTTGCATTCCATCGATGCAAACTTCAACGTCATTTAAATTTTATTTTATTTGCTCACATTTTGTTTGGTTTATTTAGGGCACGAAAAAAAATAAAACTTTTTGTTCGATCTTAATCTATGAAATAAAAGTTGATTGCAATAAAAATATAGGGTTGAAAAAATCAAAATGATTTTTCGTTGCATTCGAACGATGCAAACTTTAACGTCATCACCACATGGTATGGAAGTTCGCACCGTTGGAATGCAACGGAATTCAATTTTTTCAATCGCTTACATCTTTTGCCTGATTTGGACTACCAAGTTTTTTTTTGTATCCGTATTAGAGATCTACGACGGTAATCTACGAAGAATAAAAATGCAATGCTTATAAAAATGAAGAAATAAAAATAAGAAAAGAATTTTGTTTCATTCCAATGATGGACACACGTTTCAAAATGAATATTTTCGGTTACTTTTACTTAGGGATGTATCTTTAACCTATCCTTAACAGCAATCGATTAAAAATAAAATGCATTGAAAAATGATTTTTCGTGGTCAATACAGATTTTCGTTATATCTGCTGAATGGACCAGCTGTCATTGGGAAAACGAGAAGCTCGAGGCAAGAGCGGAAAGTACGATCTAATCCGAGTCGTTCCATTGCTCCGTAGCTGGAGTACCATAGTGACGTTAAAGTTTGCATCGTTGGAATGCGACGATTTTTCCCCAAATTTCCTTTGGTAAATTTGAGCTACGAAAATCATGCAAAAACATTTAAGGATTCTTATTTAGTGATCGAAAACCAAATTTGCCTCATATAACTTTGCTCAATAACGAAAGTAAGAAACGAAAAAGAATTTCCATCGCATTCCAACGATGAAAACTTCAAGTCCCTGTATTGTAAATGCTTGCTAAATTCATCATGTGAACGATCGCGGCAAAAATCTGCACTTTCTCGCTCGCTCGTGCAACAGGACGCATTGTATTTGCAGTCAACGCTCGGGAATCTCAGGAATGTCGAGGACTCGAGTGGGCGAGTGTCTCCTGCAGTCTATGGCTCCGCGCAAACTCCGTTATGCTCGATAGTCAGTTTGTCGGAGAAGCAGGCAAGCAGCATTTGTGACAGGACTTCGGATTATTGTGAATGAGAAAGGAAAAGGCTGCCGCACGTGCAGTCGTGTACACTGCCTGGCGATGTAGAGGAATTGCGTAAAGAGGGTGACGTGAGGGGGGGGGCACCCTCTAAAGGTACGGGTGAACTAAGGGTGCGTGGAGGCAAAAGATAAGACTTGGATGAAGCTTCGTCCCACTCCCCCACACTATATTGAATAAACGGTGGAATGAAATCGTCTTGGTGATACGTAAGTAAATCATGTGCCCCCGCACTCACCTATAGACTCGCTGGGGGGTCTCTAAGGAACGTGAAATGGTGAAGTGACAAGTGTGAAGTAGAAGTGAAAGACCACAACCCGTACAGGAATTGTGGCAGAGATCCAATTGGATTCCCATACTCGTGCCTACTTCCTGATGGGGATCCAATGGGCCATCGCATTGGATCCCTACACTAAAACGTCACTCTTGTACATTGCATTCTCATCGAGATTCCCCTTTGGAATGTACGAATCCAATTTGGATCCCAAAGGGAAGGTTCTGCCTTGTTGGGCCAAAAAATGTTCGATTTTTCACCAATTGTTTTTGCGAAAAGTATTAAATATAGAATGTTGATATTTGGTATGTTGAATAAGCGGTCTTTATTGAACATCAAAATATTTTTTCAAGTTTGATAAAACATGGTGGTGGAAGTGGGAGGACCCACGTATGTCGGTGCGCGGGCGATGACATTCTTCGCTTGCCGAAGTCTTAAGTCTCGGGCAGGTGATTTGGAGCAAAAAATCAAACATGTTTTTACTTTGTACAATATTGTGTATAAGTTGACCGAGAATCACGAAGAAAAATTGAAAAATAAAAAAATAGTGAGCGGTCTCAAGGAAGTTTGTTTTTTCCCAAAAATTTTCGCAGTTTTTTGCTCACTATTTTTTTATTTTTCAAATTTTCTTCTTGATTCTAGGTCAACTTATACACAATATTGTACAAAGTAAAAATATGTTCGATTTTTTTACTTCAGATCACCTGTCCGGGACTTAGGACTTCCGCAAGCGAAGAATGTCATCGCCCGCACACCGACATACGTGGCTCCGGCCACTTCCGCCACCATGTTTTGTCAAACTTAAAATTTTTTTTTGATGTTCAATAAAGACCGCTTAGTCAACATACCAAATATCAACACTCTATATTTAATACTTTTCGCATAAAAAATTGCGGAAAAATCGAACATTTTTGACCCAACAAAGCAGAACCTTCCCTCAAGGATTTCCAAATTATCGGACAGAATCCCTTACGATTCTTGATGGACCCCATTGCTTTCTGCACGTTGAATTTTCGAAACAAAATATATAGATATGCAAAATAAGTGGATCCTAAAAAAAGTATAGATCTTATCTTTAAAAAAATATGAATCGTTTAAAAAAGTATATCTTAAAAATTGATTTAAATTACATCAATGAAAATACACTGTAATTATCGTTTGTTATTTTTTTTACTGCACTTTGACATAACTTCACGACACACGTACACGCTCACGAATCGTGCATGTTATGTTTCAACACGCCGAGTTGTTTTTCGTCATTTTTTGACATATTTTCGATTCGAACGTGGTAGGAATTCATCGGAGAACAGTGCAGAATCCGATTGGATCCCAATGAGAACTCCCTATGTGCGGTGTCCCAAACGAATCCCTATAGAGATGTGGATGCATCTTGGGACTCCCCAACAAATGTGTGCACAGGATCACGAAAGGATATTTCTTTTGGGGAGATCCAAGAAAGTCCCATTGAGAATTGCGAATAAAAAGTTCTCAAACGATGTCAATCAGGAAATAGCGCAGAATCCACTTGGATTCCAATGTGGACTCCTTACGTGCGGCATCCCATGATGAAGTTCGCATCGTTGGAATGCAACGAAAATTCTTCTTTATTTTTTGATTTCCTCATTATCATCATTCTACGCAATATTTGTTGCAGATTTGAATCATCAATTTATTAATAAGCGATTCGCAAAAGTGTTGAGGCATTTTCGTTGCCAAGGTATGCCAAAAGAAATTCCAGCATTCAACAAAGAATCTGTTTCGTTGCGTTCAAACGATGCAAACTTCAGTCTCATGAACAAATTCCTGCACGAGATGCCTAGTAAAGCAGTGACGCCACATTAGTGAGGTTGAAGTTCGCATCGCAGGTATGCAACGAAAACTCATCATTCTGAATTCCTTCACCTATTCTCGGGCGATTTTACCTACAAAAAATCCTCAACCATTTGTCAAGATATTTATTCAGCGACCTACAATATAAATCTATAAAAAAAAAGATCTTCCGTAATAATGAAAATGTAAAAATAAACGTTCGTTGCGTTCCAACGATGCAAACTTAAACGTCACCCACATTAGTACACAAATCATCCGCCCGGAAATCATTATCCCGCTCGGGACTTGTCCCACGCCGGTTGAACCATCGGTTTCCCAATTTTGTACAAAGTTTCCTCTCCGAGCCTTTGACGTACGGAAAATTGTGAGCGACTGCGTACCAAAACACACAGACGGATGAGTCTCTAGAGAAAAAAATATGAGAAGCACGACTCCGAGCGAAGATCCAAGACCGTGTGTTTGGTATGCGGAGCGTCTAATCGGCGGAAGTCTTCACCGTAAGGCTCGTACACACAGCCTTATAGTTCAGTCCGATTATAATCTTTTGCGAGGCCAGGGGAGACGAGACGCGCGTGTGTATATACCTTGAAAACGAGAAATATAAATGTTTGTGGATGTGCGGCGGAGGATGAACCTGAAGAGTTGACACGGGGGTTGTAATCCACGGAGATTCGGTGCTGCTGCACGCGAGATAAGACTGAAACAGACGGGATGGAGAGCAAGACTTCTTATTCCCTTGGTACGTTCCGTTAAAGCTTATAAGTTTTTCTTAACTCTCACTCTCTCTCTCTTGATCTTTCTGTTCGCTTCGCTCTGTCCACTAACCACCCTCGTTCTCCTTAGGTTTGTTTCAGCCTGGGGTTTATCCTTTGACCCTGCCAGGTTCCTTCGTATCCCTGCGAAAATTTATCGAAGCCCGTAACTTTCGTAGGACCATTATAATTTTCCGACCGTTCATGCGATCCCCAAAAAGGAATCTTTGGGGCTACATCTCGTGTGGGCTGTAGGGTGTCCCGGTTCGCAACCCTGCTCATGTCGCCGCATGAATGATTTCTCATTCTCTCCTCTCTCTCTTTTTTTCTTCTTCAGGATTCTAGCGTCGACGACGGTGAAACGAGAAGCGACAAAGAAAAATGTGAAGCGAGCGAGAAAAAGAAGTAGAATAAGAAGAAGCTGCGGTCCCGCGCGACCAGAAAGCTTAATGGGAACTCTTGGAACGTTACGGCGAACCGATTCCACCGGGGAGCTTCCTTCGGATACGCGGCTCACTGGTTTGCTCCGCGACCCTCTTAGATTTGCATGAAGTCGGGTAAAGAGTTTGGCGAACGAGTTTTTGGGTTTCTTTGGGAATTGGGCCAGGATAGTGTCCTGCGTTTAGCAAGCACGCGCGTCCTATATTTGGACCCTCCAACTTTTTCCTACGGTCGTACAAGCCGACGACGCAAGAGCGCTCGAGACACATAGTGCCTCGGGGGTGTCGTTATAGGGAAATTAATACGAGAGCAGGCCAGAGAGAGAGAGAGAGAAAGAGAGAGAGAGAGAGAGAGAGAGAGAGAGAGAGAGAAACAGAGACTACGTACATGTATTGTAATTTCCCCGAAAACTCCGAGAGAACTATCCGAGAAAAAATACGGTGCGCTTCTGGGCCGAGATTCGAACCTGGGACCTTTCGAATGCCGGTCGACTGCCCCGACCACTGAGCTACGCCAGCCCGCTTACCTCACCTTTCTCGGATAGTCTCGATATTCGTAACGCAACGTTACAGCATGCAGGCGAGAAAGCCACGGGAGATCAACGTGTGCACAACTATGCATACGAATGTATATGTAGTTGAAAAATAATTAGTTCTGGAAGAGCATACGTCAAGAAGACGAAGGAGCACCGAGTGTTGGAAACTCGGGCGGCGCGGTGAGTTATCGAACACGGAATAATCCAGAGTGAAAAAGGAGGTATATGGAGAGGACAAAGCGAAGGAGAGAGTATAGTATCGGGATTAAAGCGTGCCCTCTAGTTTGGTGGGCGGTCGATGTAACAACTTTTGTGGACATTGGAACGGCGAGTTGGTCATCGAGATGCACGAGCGACATTTAGGGAGACTGAGCTTACGTCTGTGTTTATTGTACGAAAGGAGCGATTGGATGTCTCGTCGATGGCGATTCGCCAGTTGAAAATTAAGGGGAGATACCTGAGTAAACGGCGAGAAAAATAGGTAAACTTCGGGAATTTCTATCTTAAAAACTAATGTTTCGATTGGATACGGGTTTTTTTTTATTGGAAATTTGGTATGTTTACTAAGCGGTCTTTATTGAACATGATTATATTTTTTTGAGTTCGACGAAACATGGTGGCGGGAGTGGGAGGATCCACGTATATCAGCGCGCCGGCGTTGATATTCTTCGCTTGCGGACGCCCTAAGTACTGAACAGGTGATCTGAAGCAATAAATCAAACATACATTTACTCTGTATAATATTGTGTATAAGTCGAACTAGAATCAAGAAAAATTGAAGAAAAAAAAATTGTGAGCGATCGAAGGGGAAGTTTAGTTTTTTGCCAACATTTTTTGCTGTTATTTGTTCATAAAATAAAAATGTTTGCGTATTTTTGCATAATTATAGTTCAACTAATGAAGATGTTTGTTGTACACGTGCCTGCCAAATTTCATTACGATTGCTCCCCTAGGGCACGTAGGAGCACTTCCGCAAACTTGGAAAACGTGGTTTCGAAAAAAAAGGGTTAAAAGTTAAACTGAAGTTTATGTGCGTATAGAATGAAAAGTTTCATACTTACACCTAATCTGCTATGCCAGGCTCATAGAGTACACCTTCCCCTTGCATTGGCTCTTTCCGATGCAGCAAAATAAAAAAATGTTCCTTTTTGGCCCACCAAAGTATTCCTTAAAATGTCCTGACATTTAAATTTATTAATAAATCGTATTATTTATTCGAAAAGTACGAATATTTTTATTTTAATATAAGGTACAAACATGGACTCCCTCGATCGTGTAATTCTCCATGACTAAACCTCAATACTTCCTGATGCCATTTGTCAAATGGCGCGCAATTTAAAATATCAGGTCATTTTGAGACACTCTTTAGATACCTCTCTTCGACGTCACATCACTCAAACATTTTTTCGGGATTCTCACACCAGGGACCTAAAATCTAAATTGGCAAAGAAAGTTTTCAAGCAATAATGAAAAATGAAGAAATGGAAGCAAACACCCATTGTGTTCCAACGACGCTTCAACGCCATTTATTTCTCTTCCGTCACGCGATCTTCATTCCCTCTAGAGCCCGAGCTATTCCAATTAGTATATTTTTGCTCAAATTCGCGATCGGTTCGAGGGGAACTGCGAAGATTGAACGTTCGGATTACTGGGATAAAGTCAAGTGATGAGCTATGTCTAGCACGCCGAAGGCCAAAAAGAGCGAGGGGAGGATATCGAGAAATCGCGGCGAGAAGCCATTACAGACTTATCAGGAATAATTAATGCGTCGCCCCTCTCTCTCTCTCTCTCTCTCTCTCTCTCTCTCTCTCTCTCTCTGGCTAGAAATCTCTCGAAGTTATATATCGTGTTCTTGTGTGTCTCATTGAGGGAGGCAAACGAGGATAACGGTATATAGGACTAGCACCAGCCGTGTAATCTAACGCGGCCTGGATGCTGCGCGATATCGACGTCTAATTAATCCCCGATTATACGTACGTACATCTGTGTTTGCACACGGATACACATACCCGCAAATTCCCAGCTTTTCCAGTGTCAGTTTCCCTCCCGGGGTGTCTTCAGTCTCTATACGGACGTCATCTCACAGCAGGCTCTCATGAGTTATCTCTCGCTCTCTTGCTCTTCGTTTCGGCCATGCTTTTCAACGACTTTGCCCAACTCTTGCTTCATCTGTACGCGTATACATCCACAAAATGGAGCTTTCTCGCGTCTGGCGCCAGAATAAATGGTCGCGAAAGGGCTGAGTGCGTGTAGACCGCACGAACTTTTGGCATGGCAATATTAAGCGGCGCAGTTCCTCCAATTTGCGAGAACATTGTTTACAACATAGCTCCATCATATATATATATATATATATATATATACACACATATGTTGCGTAAGTACATGAACGAATTGATGTAGTTTCAGGAAATTAACGAGTACTGATGGGCCCTCTCCGTCCATTCACCAGTTAAATTTATACGTAAGCCACAAATTACACACGAACGAGAAACATCTCGTTCGTGCTGAATTTGTGAGGCTGCATTCTGAAATCGCACGTTACCAAAATTTGTGGCCGTGTGCCTAATTCATCGAGAACATCGCGCAAAGTAATCCTGACACAATGTATTTCACGATCCGCAACAAGCGTCCACCTCATTAACATGTTCACGCAAGGGCACCTATGCACGCGTGGCAGCGAACTAAACAAGGGCTTGCCATTATACGATGATCACGACCATTAAGGGGATCTTATCACTAGTACCGCTTTAGAAAACCAAAAACTGGCTTTGCACTGTACTTTAGGATACGCGTGGGATATTTATGAGGGTGTAGAAAATTGCATCGTTTTGATGCAGCCAACACACTTTTTTCAATTATTTTAAGTGTTTGTGTTTAATATTGTCCGCAAATCCCTCTTGTTTGTATTTATTTTGTTTATCTTTAATATTGTTGAAAAATCTTTTTGGCTTATATTGATTTTGTACCTCTGTGACAGGTAAAAAAAATCGATTTTTTTTTATTCTCTCTAAGCATTCATTTTCAAGAATATGTGAAAAAATTCAAGTTGAAATATTGAAAATTGACGAAGGTAGAGATGATTTAGTGAGAACAGGTGAGCAACGTTTTGGGTATACTAAAACTTTCAATCGCGTTTTTCTTTAAACGACTTTCTTCGACTCAGAGTCATGACTCAAGCTCTAATTGTCTGATTTTCAATTTTAAAGAACCATAATTCTCGTAATTGCAGTAATTATCGTTATTTTTTTTATGTTTTGAAAGGCCATAGCCGGGTTAGTAGGGAAAAATTTCCCCGCATTTTTTCCAGCGAAATTTGGAGTATATTCTGAGGTGTAAAAAAAAACAAATTTTCTGAAAATTTCATCCCCGTCAACGCAATGGTTTTAGAAAAATGAAGTTTTTTTAAATATCGAAAAAAAAAAAATCCGGAAAAGGTACAGTGGATCGATTTGATTTTTTTTTGGTACTTGTTCCGATCAAACGTGTTACGAAATAAAATTATAGACCATCTTGCGAAAGATTAAGGTTTGAAAAAAAATAATGTTCCTTGTTTTATTATTTTTTACTATAATCCACTTGGGGTACAATAGCGAAATTTTTTTCATATAATCTTTGGGCACCTTATTAGATTATATAATTTTTTCAAAATGATCGGTTTGGTACGCCACAGCGAAAAAAAAAGAAACGTACTTTATTGATATATTTTAGTTATATAGATATATAACTAAAATATATGAATAAAGTCTGTTTCTTTTTTCTTCACTGTGGCGTACCAAACCGATCATTTTGAAAAAATTATATAATCTGATAAGGTGCCCAAAGATTATATGAAAAAAATTTCGTTATTGTACCCCAAGTGGATTATAGTAAAAAAAAATAAAACAAGGAACATTATTTTTTTTTAAACCTTAATCTTTCGCAAGATATTCTATAATTTTATTTCGTAACACGTTTGATCGTAACAAGTACCAAAAAAAATCGAATCGATCCACTGAAGCGTTTGCGCAGTTTTTGGTTGTTGTTTTATTTAAAAAAAAAAAATATTTTTCTAGAAACATTGCGGTGACGGGGATGAAATTTTCAGAAAATTTGTTTTTTTTTTATACCTCAGAATAATATACTCCAAATTTCGCTGGAGAAAATGCGGGGGCGATTTTTCCCTACTTACCCGGCTATGGCCTTTAGTATTTTTTAAGCCTCCGAATATAAGTTAAAAATTCACCAAAGTTGCACTTTCTTTTTAAACTCGCTATTTTGTGATTTTTTTTTCTAAAAAAACGGCTACGTATAACGAGAACTACATTTATACAGAGTATAAAACTTTTTTATTTCTATTTTTCAGACTAACCATTGTCAAGTTATCGATCCAGCCGTTGGACCACAGTTTTCATACAGAGGCTCTATTATACCTCAATAACGTTGTCAATCTTTAATTTTGTTTAAATAAAAATGTACATGACATAAGTTCAATGTATGCTTAACAACATATCTTTTTTCGGACAAAATTCGGAAAAAACTGACGTTTTTCGGCCCGTCACAGTGGTGTCCTCCCTTAAGGGAGCTTTCCAGTGTGAAATTTTCAAAAAATCGATTTTTTTTTTTGCTTTATCGAATAGTATACACTCTTCCGAATATTCCGCTGGCATCGCTGATTGACCGTAAGTAAACGATTTACCTAAAATTTTTTCACTTGAAACTTTGAACGCGTTTTTCTCGAAACAGCATTTTTCAAAACGGTGTCCAACTTGGAGGGCAGAGTTTTAAAGCTATCGAGTTGAATTTTTTACACAATATTCTTAACGTCATTGTTTATCGTGCTATGGAAGCTTTTTTTTGACATCTTCCTATTTTTTTGTAAAAAAAAACTGCCAAAAAAAAATGCTAAAATCGATACTTTTTGTTCAAACCGGCGTCATTTTTGCAAAAAAAAAAAAAAAAAGCCTCCATAGCACGAAAGCCAATTATATACCGATCAATAATCTTTTTGTATTTTTTGTTTCAGATCAAAATTGTGACCCCCAACGTGGACACCACATCCAAGTGCATTTTCTGCAACAATTGTTTCATCATTTTTATAGATATTAATTAATAAATAAATCGATCTTTAAAAAATTGTTTTGTATTCTTCAATACCCAATTAATATACAAAAAAAACAGACCGATTAGATTATTTTTTCTTTAAAAAAAAAAATCGCGAAAAACAGCGATTTTTCGGGCTGTCACACTGGAAAGCTCCCTTAACATTCAATATTATCCAAAAATCGTTTAGATTGAGCCCAACTTTTTCGACACATTTAGCCCTCCAAAATCACTCAAACGTTTTCAAGCCGAAATATCTAAGAAGTGATCTAACAATAAGATGATAACAAAAATAAAGAAATGAAGAAAAAAAAACAATTTTCGTTACATTCCAACAATGCAAACTTCAATATCGTTGCAAAAGACATTCGAATATTTTTCCAGCCTAAATCCGTCAAGTATACGGGCAATTCGAACAAATTTATCTTCATTGGCATCCAGTGACGCGAATTTCAACATCACGAGGGTATTATTCGATAAGAGATAAATTGGGCGGACTGCGATATTATGGCCAACCAAACGAGAATTACAATAACTGAATTATTGCAAATACCTCGAGGCGGCAGAGGATACGAAATAAGAGGGTTACCATGAACCTTTAGACATAGCCTGCTCGTAAAGTTTGCCCTATTATCCATCCATATAACAATCGATAGCAATAACCCCACGTGACAGAAGACCACCTTCATACACCAGAAAAGCACAACCATAGAGTTCACCACAGCTGTGACGTTCACACATTGAGGCCGCGGTGCCGATTTTTTTTCCACTCTATCTCATACTATTGCGATCGCCCTGGATGTCGTTGAAGTTTGCATCGTTGAAACACAACGAAAATGAATACTTTTTAATTATTCCAATTTTTTCGACCGCTTCAGGCTCCGATAATCACTCAAGCGTTCTTACGTTTTCTCATTAGACATTCACTACCTCAATTTGCAAAAAAACGTCTTCCTATGATGATAAAAATGGAGAAAGAAAAAATGAACGAAAAAAAAAATCGTTGCATTCCAACGATGCAAACTTCAGCGTCATTCACCCTAGACCACTTCAGCGATCGTTCGAAGCGAAGTTACTCCAATAACTCGAGTTTCTATACGCCCGAGAGTATTGAAGTTCGCGCTCATTAGTTCATCCCGGTGAATATCTCGCAATCGGCATGAGTTCGAGGAGCGCACCTGTAAGGTTGCACGGGGTCAAGTGTCTCTTTGGCCGCGAAGAATCATCGTGTAATCGGTGGAGAGAGATTGCTGTAGCTCACAGAGGGATTCAGTTATGATGCTATGAGTTGGCCCACTCGGAAGTACAAATACCTATATACGGAAAAGTGACTTTGAAGACATTTGTCAGATCTGCCGATAGTCAACCTTGCCCAGAGCTAGCGGCTTCGAAGTATCCTTGCTCCATGTCTATCTACGTATATATTCAACTGCCAACTGGAGCAACTGAAGAGATACTTCAACTACAGCGTATTATCTCGCGCCGGCGGCAGTGGCCTCTTCGCAATCAGGTCGAGCTCGCCTCCCCTTTGGGCCTGCATTACAATATATACTCTCCGCCAAAGGATGAGATGATCCGACACTTGTTCTCTCGTGAGAAAAAAAAAACTGTCACGCCACGTGAGCGCGATATCAACGAGACGCGTTTTGCAGCAGCATGAATCCAAGCTCCGTCAAGAGCTTTGCATGCCTACGTGTCTGTCTGTCTGTTTGTGCGAGGTAAAAAATGAAAAATGTACACATGGGAGACAGGCATGTTACTTTTGGGATTTTCAAGCTTACCGTATCGCATGTCGCACATGCTTAGCAACGTCAAATTGCGTAGTTCAATTTGCATACTCGCATAGCGCGCGCATACTTCAGTTCGATTATGAGAGCGATACACCTTCGTTACGACCACTCGCGTGCACTTCAGTGGCAGTCGATATTCGACTCTTTTACCGGGCTCGCGTGCGCCTTCGTTTTTGTACTTTCTGGCGAGACTGGCTCCCTTCCGGTATGGCGAATGATATTGAAGTTTCCATCGTTGAAACGCAATGAAAATCTTTTCTTTTTTTTTTAAATTTTCTTTCTAATTGCCAATTTATTTGGCAGTTCGAAAGTATGGCAACATTTTCTCTAGATCCTCGTGAGAGACCTACAACCCAAATCCATCGAGAATGATTTTGGAAAAAGAATTTTCATTGCGTTTCAACGATGCACACTTAAACAACATTATGGCGAAGCACGATGACTTTGAAGTTTGCATCTTTGGTAAGCAAAGATGATTTTTTTCTCGTTTTTTTACATTTATCATCATCCAAATGATTTTTTTTTTTGCAAAGTGAAGTCGTAAATTTTTCATCAGAATACGTAGAAACGTTTCAGCGATTTTCACAGCCTGAATAGGCCAAAAAACAAGTCGAGTAATTCAAAAGAATAGATTTTCGTTGCATCCCAACGATGCAAACTTAAGGGGCTATACCAGTGTGACACTTTAAAAATATCGACGTTTTTGTCGCGTTTTTCGACAGTTTATACTTTCAAAAAGTATAGATGATTGGCGATTTTCATGATAAATATCATTTTATCTTGCGAAAATCTCTAAACGCGTTTTTCTCGAAATGAGATTTTTCAAATTTGCTGACATTGTAACTCAAAAAGCAATTATCCGACTCTCTTGAATATATTTACTCTTTACTACTCTTGAATATATTTACTCTACAATGACGTAGGATATTTTTGATTGGATGAAAATTGACGATTTGGCATTGAAAAAAACGACCATTTTATAGGCAAGAAAACAGACTTTTTTTTCATAACTACGCCATTTTGTTAGATTTTGGTATTTTTCGAAAATCCTACGTCATTGTACAGGAAATACCTTCCAGTTTAACGACATTTTTTCCTTTTTCGGTTTGAGCTACTCAATCGGCCGGAATATGTCAGCAGTGGAGGAACTTTTTTTTGGCGCCTTCAAAAGCAGCGCATAAGTCGCTTGGATCTCAATACTTTTCTATGAAAAAATTATGTAATATAGGTCAAATATAGACAAATATATTCTTAATTTTCCGAAACATTTAATTGAGTATTTTTCTTCCAAAAAATTCCCGAAAATCACCCAAATTTTTGGCGTTCACACTGGTATAGCCCCTTCAACATTACAAAACATGCAGGTCCACGCGACTGGGCGAAGTCTTGAGTTTAAGCGATTTCTCGCGCAGTGCCTTCTTCGATGCCGATGACATTTTCGCAAGGCATATATCACGATGCAGGAAACTGTGCTCGTAGGAATTCTTGGGTTTTCGCTGGAGTATAAATTCACCTTTTTTTGTTTTTGAATCTCATGAGGGGCTCTCGTAAACATCTTGCTTTCGAGCTTTCAATGGAAATGTGTTCGGCATTTTCCAAAACGATGGAATATCACATTTATGATGATGTCAAAGTTTGCATCGTTGGGATACAACGACAATTATTTTTTGTTTATTACCTCATTTTCATTATTCTAAATACAAAATATTTTTTTTTGCACATCTAGATCATACATTTGTAAATAACCATTTTTCAAAATCGTCGTGGGGTTTTCGTCGCTGAGACATGCCAAAAGAAATTCGAGAATCATTTTCGGTGCATACCAACGATGCAAACTGCAATCTCATAATTTATGATTTATGTGAGGAAATATCCAAAAACGTGAGGCAATATTGCCTGCGGATTTTTTGTTCCATCCACGAACTTCAATGTCGCGATATCGGGACAAAATTTTTAGCACGCGAACAAACATCGCTGAAGTATTCGTCATTGATGCGATTGAAATTCGCCTCGTTGAACCGCAACGAAAATTCTTTTCAATTTCTTATTTTCATCATCATCTAAAGTCACATTTTGCAGATTTAGGTAGTAGCTCGCTGAATAAGAGTCCAAAAAAAATGTTTGCATGATTTTCGTAGCTCAAATCTGCCAAAGTAATTTTGAGAACTAAGAAAAAATTATCATTTTTTCGTTGCATTGCAACGATGCAAACTTCAACGTCATTCTCATTCAACGTAGCCCGAAACGGTGCAACGACGCGGGGAATTTATTCCAAAAGTTTCATTTCCCCGACGACAAATGAGCGAGGACAACTTTTTCCATTTTGAGATATCGCGACGAGATGCCTGGGCATTGAGTTTCGCGAACATGCATATTGCTTCCTCATGATGTCATTCGTTGCGTGGACTTCCTGCACGGGAAAGCCATCATCGTCGTCGAGGAAGTCGACACCGAAAGGACCGTCTTGCAGGGAAAACTTTGCGAGATAAAACGACGAGGAGGCGATGTGCAAGCTGCTTCTTTTTCCAAAACATTTGTGCGAGATTGAAATCTCCGACTCGTTCTTTTTCCACGTCTACTACAATTCCTTCCATTCCTCGGGTTTCTATACGATCGTCGAGATTGGAGTTTTCACTTATTCCCGATGTACGAAGGTTCCTCTGTACGTACTACACATTTAAACAAGTACAGTGCCATTCGCCGAGAAAATATCCTTCCGATACACTGGGGAAATGGGCGTGGAGTGGTTCCTGGCTACGTTAGGTGGAAAAGCACCTAGCAGTCACTTGCACTCGTACAAGCCAACGCGATAAGGGGCCAGTAGGAGGAGGATAAGGCAGAGAGGAAAGGGTTGATAGTACCAGGATTCATTTATTAGTAAATCCCATGAGCGGACTACAGACTTCGAAACTTTGGACACCGGAGTGAATTACAACTCGGTGTGGATTAAACGATCGTGAAACGAGATCCGGAGAGAGCTGCGGCTATTCCGTTCGTCGTGCGCGACTACGCTTTGCTTCTGTCACATACACGTGGGGATAATATACGTAAAGTAACAGTAGGCGTCCGGAGGGTAATTTGAGATAGATTGGAGGGTGCGCGGTTGAGGTCGTATAGACGAGTTGGTCCGAACGACCGATGATAAAATTAGTGAAATCCTCGACAGTGAAAAAAGTCGTAAATCGTGAAACAGTGGAGCAACCCAAGCTCTTTCCGGCGTTGCCCTGTTCTTACATGTAGCTGCGAAACATTGGGAGGTCTCGGGAACCAAAAAAAAAAAGGAATTTTTCGCATATTGGGATCGTCAATGAAATGACGGAATCGTAGGACAAGCAGCCAACGCTATCACGCGAATCAGCAGACAGAGATTGACGGTGGGGGAGATTCAAGTTTTTGTGCTTACGCAGAAATAAATCGAAATGATGTTGAAGTTTGCACCGTTCAAATGCCATTAAATATTTTTTTCTCCAGTTCCCAAATTTTCTTTGACAGATTTAAGGTAAGGTATTTTTATGGCTTTTTTTTTAAATTTGTTATATGAATGCTTTATGGGCCTGGCATCGATGATTCTGTGTAAGTATATGAAAAAAAACTCGTTTATTGATGTTTAATTTTTTATTTTCTAGTGTACAAATCTTTGAAACTTTAAAACGTATTTTTCTCACATTAGCAATTTCAAAAACCGTGCAATTTCTAGCTCTGAATCTACTGCACCGATCCTTTTAAAATTTTACACACTCTTTCTACACATAAATTACGAGGTAATGCTGTTAGGTTTTTTTTACAAATAATTTCAATTTATTTTAGAATAACAAAATTTCCGATTATTTAAGTGAAAAATCGGTATTTTGACTTCTAAGTGTAACAAAAAATTGAAAAATCTATAAAAAAAAACCCGACAGCGTTCCTTAAGGAACTTATCAACCAATGAAATCTTATTGGTTTTTTATTTCAGACGATCCAATGATGAGTTATGCGGTTCACCGCAATGTAACGTTTTTTTTAGGCGTCTGCGAAAATTTACTGTCAATGGCTCATTTCTCCATAATTATTCATGAAAATTTTACAGAATATTCTTCAAATGTCCTTTTATTATATACTAATTACATAAATAAATATATATGGACTGTCAGACAAAAATAATGCCCCACCCCCTCCTTAAGCTACAAAAATAATGGGGTACTTTTTGAGGCTCCTTATTTAGCGATCTACAACCCAAGTCTACAAAATATGACTTTCGATAAAAATGAAAATGAAGAATTGAAAAAAAATGCAAGCTCATCGCTGCACCGTAAGTTTCATTTACGGAACGTGCTCCTCCGCAACGCTGTTGCTGGAGCATCTTTGGTATGGTGTTGAAGTTCATATTGGTGGGGTGCAACAAAAATAAATTATTATTAATTGTTCATTTTTTTCGACCGATTTAGGCTGTAGAAATCACATGAACTTTTTAGGTATTCTTATTAGAGATTTACCACCTCAACTTACAAAAAAGACTTTGGATAATGACAACAATAGAGAAACGTAGCCTTGGAAATAAAAAAAAATCAACGCCTTCCAACGTTGCAAACTTCGACGTCATGATTTTTCATTATCTGCATGATGGTAACCAGAGAAATACACAGGGGATTTTTTAAATTTCATTTTTCACAGTACTTGCAAGCATTTGGGAAACAAAAAGCTTCATTTGCAAATAACAAATTTCGTGAATAATTGATTATAACGGGAGAGATTTTTAACAAATCGCAAAGCCCCTACATTTTCTGTGGGGAATTTGGTTTGAAAGATACTGTGAAAAAAGGGTAGTAAATTGGATGAAATTTGTTTTAGATTGAATGAAAGTTAGGAAATTAGAAAATTAGAAAAATTAGATTAAAGTACAATAAAATTACTATAATTATTGATTAAAAGTTAATATAATCGTTAAAAATGCACAGTAAATGAAAATATAAATAGGAAAATAAAAATAAAATAGATAAAATAAGTGGTTTCAAAAATACTGTGAAAACGGGCAGTAAACACTATAAAATTTGTTCATTTTATGCTGCAAGCGAATTTCAAAAAGGCTGTTTCGTATAAGGCTGTTAATAATAAAGGCTGTTCGGTATAAGACCAATTGTCACTTTTTCATGACGTCAAAGTATGACTTAAAGTTAAAACTCGTATTTTCCCGACCCTCAAGCCTAGTCTTGCGCCCTCAAGGCATTTTGCATTCACGAGTTAAATTTACGAGGAGCCGCGGTTATATTATTGGCTTTTGGTTATGGAAGAAGAAGAAGAGAAAAGAGGTATCAGCTGTCAGGTGCAACGGAGCACATTCGTTGATCCGGGTTCGTTTATATTCGGAAAAGTCGACGTGAAATTTATTGCCAATATCGAGCGCGCGGCGACCACGTATGAAATTATGAGGAAGCTAAAGGGGTTCGATGGAAAGTGACGTGAACGTGCGCGAGATTAAAGGGGTCAGCAACTTTCAATTTCAAAATGAAGTTTTATTGGTTAGGTTCATAACTTCAATGTGCAACAAAGATATTATAAAAATTTCAGAAATTGACCGAGTTATGACGATTTTTGTGAAGGGCTGATCCTTCGCTCAATGTGCTACGACGAATGTTTATTTTTTTTCAATTGTCCAATTTTTTTGGCACCCTTCAGCTATGCAAATTACTCACTAGAAGAACAAAAAAGATTTTCATTGATAATCAAAATCAAGAAGTAAAAAAAAAGATAAAAAAAGCTTTTGTCGCCTTTTAACGATGCAAATGTCAACGTCATACACACCCTTGCGCGATATATTCCGGTTTATTTGAGAAATTGCGGAGTGGAGCTTGCGCGAATGTTTTTCGTCGGTATTGCTCGACCGGGAATAAACGTGCAGATGACTATGGGCATTCGGCATTATCAAACTTGGCAACGCGTTCTCGTCGCAGTTGAAAGGGGGCAGAGGGGTCGCTATTATCGCCCATCGTATAGGCACGTGTAACCGACGAACGCGTGACGACAATATCCAAAACGACGATAGGCACGTGCTATAGAAATAAATGTGCGACCACATATGAACGTGCGTGACACTCGTAATTCTCGTGGAAAATTCGCAGCAGCCACTAATTCGCGATGCTGCTGTCCGCACGCATCGTTTACGAACGACAATACAACGCTTGCTCGTCTCGTGCAGACCGTCACGCAGTCTACGCAGAGGCGACAGGAATTTTCAGTGACGCGTGTAACAATCGCTGCCATTGTCCACACAATTAGCCGGGGGAAAACGACTTGATATTCAAACGGGAAAAAATGAACCGGAAATGTCGCAGAGATGAGCAACCCGGGCAGAAATTTGTTGGGGAGTCCCCAGATCCTACCACAATCCCCAAAAGGGATTTGATAGGAACGCTGCACGAACGCTGCAAAAACAAATGTGTCGTTTTTACACACTTTGGTTGTGTAAATGGCTGTAGACACTTTTCACACGTTTTGACGTATGCGAAAAATAACGGTGCAAAAGTAACATGGATAGATGCGTTCAAATAACACACTTGGGTGTGTTGTTTTCTTACACGAGTTAAGGGGCTATACCAGTGTGAACGATGAACATTTTGGTGATTTTCGAAAAAATTGTGGAAGAAAAGTACTCAGTTAAATGTTTCGGAAAATTAAGAATATATTTGGCTATATTTGACCTACATTACATAATTTTTTCATAGACAAATATTCAGATCCAAGCGACTTATGCGCTGCCTTCGGAGGCGCCAAAAAAAAAAGTTCCTTCACTGCTGACATCATTCCGGCCGATTGAGTAACTCAAACCGAAAAAGGAAAAAATGTCCTTAAACTGGAAGGTATTTTCTGTACAATGACATAAGATTTGCGAAAAATATCAAAATATAAAAAAATGGCGTAGTTATGAAAAAAGTCTGTTTTCTTGCCTATAAAATGGTCGTTTTTTTCAATGTCAAATCGTCAATTTTCATCCAATCAAAAATATCCTACGTTATTGTAGAGTCAATATATTCAAGAGTACTCAGTTCAAATTGCAAGTCAATCGGATAATTGCTCTTTGAGTTACAATGTCAGCAAGTTTGAAAAATCTAGTTTCGAAAAAAACGCGTTTAAAGATTTAACTATCGATTTTTGCAAGATAAAATGATATTGATGTGAATGATATAAATGATAATGATATTCTTGAACGTATAAACTGTCGAAAAAGGCAAAAAAAATCGATTTTTTTTAAGTGCCACACTGGTATAGCCCCTTAAAACGTGTAAAAAGTGTCTACAGCCATTTACACACTCAAAGTGTGTGAAAACCACACACTTATTTTTGTAATACTGTATATACATGGGATGCGTCGGAATAATAAATTGAATAAAAAAAGCTTTTTATCGTCGAAATATATTATAAATAATAAATTGAGTAGCAAAAGTTTTTTATCGTCGAAATATATGCATTTATTCAACTATATAGACAAACTATAAATGAAAAAAAAATGAAGACCAAATGTGATCCAATCTTCAATGAACCGTTTAATAAATCGATGTCAAATCAACTAATGAGTTTCACGTGATGCCGTAACCAAGGTGATTTTGAAAAGCATATGATCAATAACTCGCAATTAACACACTTAAAGTGTGTGGCTTATTCCTGTGTTATTTTTGCTCGTGTGTTGCTATCAACGTGTGTTGTTTAATCCAATGTGTATAAATATGCGTCTTGTGTGTTGATTCTACACGCTTTATGTGTGTTCGAAGAAGCGTGTTATCGATGGGGACAGCTACGAAAGGGTGTAATAATTTAATGCGGAAAAATTGCACACTCACGTGTGTAATTGTACCGCATTACGTGTTACCAAATGCATAAGTGTGTGGAATCAACATGGCAACGCGTGTCTAGCCTCTATGTTGTGTTACTTCTACATACTTTGAACACACATCAAACACGCCTAGTTTTTGCAGTGTAGGGAGTCCACATTGGAATCCAATTAGTTTACGCGGTATTTCCCGATTGACGTCGTTTGAGAATTTTTCATTTGAAATTCTCAACCGGAATTTATGGGATGTCCAAAAAAGATCCTGTCGTCATCCCATGCATAATTTTGCTGGAGAGTCCGAAGATGCACCCATATCACTATGGGGATTTGTTTGGCACACCGCGCATAGGCAGTCCTCATTCGCATCCAATTGGATTCTACACTGTTCCCCGATGAACACGTTTGAGAATTCTTGTCACGTTCGAAAAAAAAAAATACAGTGTCACAAAATTCACGCAAGAAGTAATTTTGATAGCAAACACAGGTTTTTTAATTTAACAAATTGTACATTTTTTATTGACTCATAAAATATACAGTATAGGGTTATGTATGGAATAGCATATCGGGTAAATGGCCTCTACGGCCTTGATTTGCATGAAGATGCAAATCTTTCGTGAGAATACGCTGTAGACAGCTTCTCGAAATGTTCAATTCTTGACCACGATGCCGAAGCGATGTTCTTGGATTCTCAGCAACACCCTCCAGAACTGCTCGATTTTTTTGTGTAGAACGACTTGTTAAAGGACGGCTGAAATGTATAAGATCACTAATTGATCCTGTCTCCCTGAATCTTTAAATTAGTCTTCACAGTTGATGAAGTTAAATAGCCGACCATATTTTGTAAGAAAATTGTGAACTGTAGCTGCCAAACCTTTATTATTTTCAAAATATTGCTCAACAACGCGTTGATTTTTCGTGTAGCGCTCCATTTTTAATAATCGTGAACTGTCAACTGTCACGCTGTCTTCATTTTTCGTTGTCAACACTTTACCACACAAATGGCGCAAAATTCAAATCTCGCGTTAATTTTGGGACACCCTTGTTGTGATAAGTCTCGAGAAATAATCTCGGCGTGTTCAAACATAACCTGCAGGCTTCGTCAGCGTGTACGTGTGTGGTGGTATTACGACGATGTGCAGTAAAATAAATAACAAACGATAATTACAGTAGATTTTCAATGATGTGATTCGAGCGGTTTATACTTTTTTCAGCATAAGATGTACACCTTTTTTATGATCCCCTCATTTTGTAGATCTATACGTATTTTGTTTATAAAATTCGCCGTATAAAATGCGACGGGATATATTCAGAATCCTTTTCGATTCTATTCGTTAATGTGAGAATCCTTTGAGATTCAAATTGAATTCGTGCATTGAATTCCAATGGTGAATCCCGATTAGAATCCAATAAGGGTATTGATGTTTGCATCGTTAGGATGTAACGGTTTTTATCGTATTAACTATCTTTTCTCGACCCACTTAGGCTACCACTGGAACATTTTTGAAGATCCCTATTGGAGTTCCATAACCTAAACTTGAAGAAACAGGATTTAGGTAGCAATCGAAGTAAAGCACTGAACAAATAAAGATTTTTCGTTGAACTTCAACGATGGAAACATCAACACCATAATCCAATATACGAGCATGGCGTTTTAGATTGGGAATCCAATGCAATTACCCATTGGATCCCTATCAGGAAGTAGGGACAAACATGGGAATCCAATTGGTTCCCTACGACACTTTCCGCACGGGCAGCGATGAGGATCGAAGGATGGAGCTTGCATCGTTGGAATGCAATGGCTTCTCTTTCATTCCAGACTTTCGCATAATTTCCCAAAAACTACTTAGCAGCTTCACTTTGTAGATATCTGGTCGGGATTCTAAAGAACGTTAGGGTGATTTTCGAAGTCTCGGTGAAAAAAGTTTTCTTTTTTGCGAAAAAAAAGTTTCATCGTATTCCAATGATGATTCAACATCATTGAACAGTACGTGATCCTCTGAAATCCTTTGAAATCCCTTCCTTTCCCCCGCTCTCTCTCTTACTCGCTCCAGCTTCCTCTGCCTCCCTCTAAAAGCTCCCAATGAAAGCGTTAATCCTGCTCTCGCTCGTTACTCCCTCGTGCCTTTGGCTCTCAATCGCGTGTCTCCGTACCGTCGAACATTCTCGGAAATGCGGCTTTTGAAGAAGCGACTATATCGGCGACTC
Source organism: Ophion obscuratus (assembly GCA_964007375.1). Lineage (NCBI taxonomy): Eukaryota > Metazoa > Arthropoda > Insecta > Hymenoptera > Ichneumonidae > Ophion > Ophion obscuratus. Next base: position 42,990,355 of record OZ023316.1, on the reverse strand, counting down.
GGACCGGCCGGAAATCAACGCGTTGCACAACCCTTGATTTCCAGAGCGTCGTCCCATCGAATCATGGCTTTTCCGCACAAATCGTGGCTAGGTATATGCAATCCCGGAACAAATGGACCCATGTGTGACGCCACATCGATACTCCCCTATGGGCTTCGTGTGCGTGTGTCTATGTTTGCAGAAACACTCGTTATACATGTGCATGATGAGAGTATGTTATCGGATGACATTCCCTTTGATAAAGGTGATGAATAATGAGAGAATGGGGAAAACGCGAGTGTACATCCATCGTTGGTTCAGCGGCACGGCAATCTCTCCTTCTCTTTCGCTCTTTCCCTTGCTCTCTCCCGCTCCATCTATCATTCTCGTTCGGGTAATCCATTGATCGTTCAAGGGAGAGCCAGAGAGCGAGAGAGCAAGAGAGGGCGAGAGAGAGAGAGAGAGAGCCAGAGCCAGAGAGTGAGGGGAGAGCTTCGATTAACAAGTGAGACTGACAAAGGTACTGATACTGGCCGCAAAAGGGACAGACGTTCACATCCGATCACCAAGGGTGCTTGCAATCGATAGTCACGAACCGTTAATACGCCTCTCTCTCTCTTTCTCTCTCTCTCTCTCTTTCTCTCTTTCTCTCTCTCTCTCTCTTTCTCTCTCTGAAGTTGAGTTTCAACTATGCTAATGTATAGGATGTTGATTTTGAAGACATTCGTCCTCAGAGTAGCCTCTTGTTCCCATACTCAACATTATGTAAAGCTGAACATCTTCGAAATCACCTCCAGCTGGATGTCGGCACATCTTTACAAAAATGATTGCAAGAACCGGCCCTTCCCCAAAAACAACAATTTGTGAAAAATAAATGTAAGAATCGTCCTCGGCAGCCAGATGTATTCATAGCCAATGTTACATAGCATAACGGGTTCAATATATACTTTGCGAGTATACACATATATTTATATATATATATATATATATATATATTCATTGATAGACGGACAGCTCCCGAGGGGTCGAGAGTTCCAGCTATTATTCCAGCTTCCGTAGACGCGACGGGAGAGAACCACTTGACCAGTTATACGGAACCTCCCTTGGCGCGCTGTTAACCCTCGGTAACATTTATCTGTGCATGCACTCGTAAACATCGATACACGTATACTTAATTCATCGAAATAACGCTCCACTCCGATAACCCACGAATGGGTCATTACCGCGAGGTATTCCAATTATTATTGTGAAAAAGGCTCGAGCACGTTCAATTATGCTTTTGTCGGTGCAATGAGGGATGATGCGAAGTCACAGTACCATGCGGATTTCCGTCAGCTCCTGGTACACCCTCTATCAATCGATCCACACACTCTGCTTCGTGCAATATCGCGAACACGTTTGCATACTGCGCAGTTTAGCTTTGCAGTTTCGGTTACGCTTATTAATGCAAAATTGGAAAATAATATTCGCGCTTATTGGCGCGCAAAGCCCGGATCGCATGCTTCAATTAAAATTCAATTTTGGCGCTGAAAAAGTTTCACTCAGAGCGTGTGTGTAGCCCGGCAAATACGTGGTAATTTCCAATTCCGAGCGAACGCACGCGCGCAAGAGATATTGTCGAAGAATCGTTTGCCGGTGATGTTCTTGCTGTTGCTGCTCGTGTTTGATTTTTTATCGGTGACACTCTGTAGCTTTGTAATCATCAGTGAAAGTTCCAATCAGTGAGGATGTTAAAATTTCCATCGTTGGAATGCAACGATTATTCGTTTGTTTCTGAGGTGCACGAATTTCGGGTCTGCGGTGGGGAAAATCTCTCGGATATTTTGATAAGATCGTTATAAGAGATTCTACGTGTTGAATGTGCAAAAAAATGGATAATTAAAATAATTAAGAAATGAAGAAAAAATCTTGATGCGCTCCAACGACGAGAACGTCAACACCATAATAAATTGATAATGTTTAATTTTATTACATTTTTTTATTTCACACACACACACACACTTGTTATGATTGGATAATCCTGCAACTGGGGATAGGTCAGATCATCTCTTACTATATGCTGGAATTTCAGTTTAGTAAAAGTCCCACGGTTGTCGAGTTTTTGGGCTTTATGTTATTAAAGAAAAGAACATCATCTGCTTTTAGTTTATCGCATGCCATTTCTACAAATGATATCAATCGATAATAATTAGGCAACTTTTTTAACTAATTGGCACGATATGCGTAGTAAATTTTCTCACACCGCAGGCTATCCAAGTTCGGATTGGTTTGTATGAAAATTCTGCATAAGATCTTTTTTCATAAAGTTTCCGTAACATTTAAGGTTAAAAGAACACTGTTCTAGATAAAACCAATAAGTAAGAATATTAAAAACAAAAACCGGGTCAAATAAAGTTCTCATTTGTAGAAATGGCATGCGAAAAACTAAAAGCAGATTATTTTTATCTCGAAAACACACATTTCGAGCGTTGTTTCAACTGATTTTATGGAAAAATTACGAAGAAATTGCGTTTTAGGGTTATTTTTGTACATAAAACTAGTAAAATTGTACCAACGAAGCTCAAAATATCATCGATAATCCCGAAAATCTAGTACATCAGTTTTGCCGCTGGCGGCGATTCCGCATGGTGAACGTGCACACATATACACGCATCACACACGGACTTGCAGCAACCGTCGCCTATTGGGCCTCTGCTCTTTGCTGTAGTGTGAGTAGCAGACGGTTGCTGCGACATCTGGCGGTAGTTTGCGGCAGCTCCCAGCCAAGAGCTACGAATTCTACAATACCGTCGTAATCGCACCAAAATTTCGCAGCGTGTGATACATAGCCCTAAAAGACTTAACGAGACCCAGGAATTTTCAAAGATTTTTGCGTAAACGAAAAACGACTCAAATAAGGGATGACCGCGACAAACCCTTACGTGGAGTTCAGGGGTTCCCGAAACAAGGGTTTCTAGGATTAAGGGTTTCATACGGAGGTTGTCATGAAAAAGACGTTTTCGGTATATTTGTTGTCACGCGAACTTTGCTCAAAGGGCCGGGGAGGCAAAATTTCCAGAAAAATATAGATATCGTATTCCAACCCTACCAGCTCAATATCGACCCGACCAGCTTGAAGAAGAAGAAAAAACACGAATCTACAGCAACTACGGTTCTGTAGTATTGCAAGACGAGACATTTTTTGTCATTTTGGATATCGGAAACATATACATCTCCGGAGTATGATTGATATACATCTTGTGCTCATGTGTTCGCGCTTCTGTCCGTTGCAACGTATTTCACCAGAATAGAAATTGATCTACACAAGATAAATCAAGTACGGAGTGTGATTTATCTTGTGTGTGTGCATTGTTTGTTCAAGTGGCTGGGGAGGTAGGCTGACGGGGGAAGAGCTGGTTGATATTGATGTAGAGTGGTCCGGGCCATTATTACGATTGCCCACAAACTCTTCAAGACGCCATGCTACCTTCACAACCTTTTCCCACTCCGTACATCCTGCAAAGACAAACCTCACGTACAACTAAAAATTCACGACAAGCAGTCAACAAAAAAGTGAACAGAATTAACCATTCACCATGGGTACTCCAATAAAATATTCCTCACGTTGTTATGGACACAAAAAGGAATGGAACAAAACAAGCTCCAAACATAAAAACATCTAATAGCCCTTAGACGTGTTTTTTTTCTCTTTGAACGTGCAAGCGTGCGAACGCTGCAAAAAAAAGTCTACTCTAACTTTCGGGGAGTCGAAGTTTCTCGAAGAAATAGACCCTTGGAAGAGAGTCGACTATTTCTTTTTGTCCGTGCGATACGCGTTTATGAGAGTCGAACAGTCGTACGTGCGCGCACTTGGCTTTTATCGCAGAGCACTACTTGAATAACGGATATATACTTTTGACTGCGTCCCACGGCTTATCGCTGATATTAAAATTAAAGACCGATGCTGGGGGGGGGGGGTGCGTTGCAGTGATCTTTGAAAATCGAATTGTACGAGGGCAAGCGGAGGGGTTGGTGGTTGAATTTCAGGGGAATGTGAGAGGACGAGACGAAATTCGGCAATATATATGTAGCGAGAATTCGATTCACGCCAGGTCCGATGGAGAAGCCGATAGAGCTCGATCGTGAGAAGGATATGGATTCTTATTCCCGTTTGATGCCCTCACCACCCTCTATAATTCTTTTTTCTCTCTCTTTATGCCACGAAGCATAAAAGCTCTCCGCGTCGTCGGCTTCGATCGTTGCTGACTTGACGTGAGAGGATCCTATACGCGGCTGTGTATCGGCTATAACGGATACAGGATACGCCGTATCTTTTTTCGCGTTGGAATTTTCTCGTTGAGTGAGGATCGGACATTTATTGTATAACTCGTCGATAAGAAAGAAGTAAAAGAAAAAAGTATCGACAACCGGGCGTAATATTCCAGCATACTGCGATTCTCTTATTTCTCCATATACCCCGTGCAGAAAATTGTAGGAATCCAATGGGGTTGCCATACTTGTCTCCCTACTTCCTGAGTTTTGGTATAGGGATCTAATGGGTCATTTGATCCCTATACCAAAATTAATATAATTCGAATCCTGAAGGACTCGTACAGTATCGAACAGAATCCGATACGATTCTTGATGGATCCTGTCGCATTCTGTACGTTGAATTTTCTAAACAAAATATATGAATTGTGACGTGATTTTTTAAACCACGTCACAGAAATGCTACCGATGATCAAGATATGCCGGCGATGCCCGGGTTTCGACCCATCCGTTTGTATTAAGGGTCTTTTCTCTAGTATGTTTGTCTTGTTACGTTGAGGTTTTGGGTTGTGTTTTCGTTTGGGTTAGGTTGGCGTGCGGAACTCGGTCGAGCGGCGTGTGGCTCGACGTACTGAGCAATCCCGACCGAGGGATGCACCCAGTGAGGCCTCTCGGGGAATCGGTGCACGCTCGGCTGAAACGCCGGCGCCCCACCGTAGTGGTGCATCGTGCTGGAGAGCGGGCCGTTTGGGTTACGGGCGGAGGCTGGAGATCTCCGCGCCGCGCTTCGGGACAGAAGCTTTGCTCGCTTTCGCACGGTGACCCGGGGATGCGATTCCCGAGAGCCTCCATGTTACCGATGAGAAAAGATCCCGATTTGTTACCGTTCCGTTTTCGGGGTAACTCGGGCAGAAAATATAAATTCCGAAAGGAATATTCTATTAGAATATTCCAGTTCCCGAAATAATATTTCAGCTCTCGATATTATACGAGATAAAGTTCTCGCTTGAACCAGCGATTTCGCATGGTCCGATGCCGCGAGCGTGTTGACATTTTTTCTGTTAACGCGCTCTGTCTCGCTCTCGCATAATCCCTCGCGCGCCGGTCTTGGTCGCGCGAGGTAAACAGAGTTGCTAACGAATCTTCGCGTGAGACGGTTGTCTCCAAAATCGCGAACGCTCCCGATTTTCCGGCTATCGTAACAGAGTCGCTACCGAACCTTCGCGTGAGACGGTTGTCTCCGAGATCGCGATCGCTCCCGATTTTGAGAGAACTTGTCGATCAGACGCCGCGATGGAGAGACGTGTCGTGTCTCTCTCGCGCCTGTGACGTCGCGCTCTCGTTCCCGCGTAAGAGGCACGTCGTCGTGCTCTCTCGCTCCCGTGCGTATATCGTTTCGCGTGCAGTTCGTGTTCGCGTTGAGTGCGTTTACGTAATAAGTTCCCGGGTGGTTAATCCATCGGTTCCCGCACTACAAAAAAAATCGGTTGCCTGTAAAGTCGGTTTACTGACGATAGTTGAACGTGACAACGTCATAAGAAAATACTGATGGAATGGTTTCATTTTTCAAAAGAAAATTTTAATTTTGTTTGTTTGATAGATATTTTGTATAGATATAGAGAAGGAGGTAAATGGAAATCACAATTGAATTGATCAAGTTACATTTATTTGTACGCATAAATAGAATTATGTCAATTTTTATTTACTTTGTTTACACTGTACATATTTTTTACAAGTATGAATGTGTTTGAGCAATTGTTTTACAACTTTTATTTTTTCATAAAATTCTTCGTTCAGAAAATCACTTTAAATTTACAAAATACTTGAATAAAATTTATTGTTTAAATTTCTACTCGACTGTTAAAATTTAAGTTTTGATTTTATTATTTTATAATAATAAATTTTGTATTGACATTATTTCTTTCAGCAAGTGAACTGAATAAAAGTTGTTCAATTAGTTACTTAATTATTTTTGCAAATTTAATTGTAATTTGTTGTAAAAAAGTAATAATTTTGAATAATTTATTATAAGAATAAACTGTGATGAAATTATTGTTCATAAATCTTAAATTTAAAATTTAAAAATTGGAAACATCATTAAAAATTTTGTAACTCTAGCTTTTAAAAAGCCCGCCGTAATGTGTTTGATATAGGAGAAAATTGTTCCCTTTGACGGCTGGCTGGTCCAACCTGTCATTTCAGACACGTTGTTATGATATGTGGAAGATTTAACATTTATGTTTTAATTTTTTGAAATCATAGCTACGCTCGATAATTATTTCGATCGAATAGTAAAGCAATTGATTTTTACTCATCGTGAAATAGTTCTGTTAACTTATTGTTATAGTTTTGTCAATTATAGCATAACCTACAATCGCTGCACTAGCGGACCGATGCTATTTATTTTAATGATGAAAGCACGAATATTCGACAATATATCACTGAACATATATTTAATATCGAAAGAATCATTACCTTTATCGCCGCAATTATCGTTGCAATAAAAAATTCACACCACATTCACTTTTCACTGCACTTCATACTTGACGAAAACATGTACATGTATTATTGTATAGCAGCTGTCCACGCGGAAGCATCGCTCATGGCTTCTGCACACTGCGCGCGATGGGCGACAAGCGATGAGCGATATCCAATGAGAGCTCGAGTATGACGGAAATGCTCTATGAGAGTGACGTTGCCATTGGATATCGCTGATCGCTCGTCGCTCGTCGCTCGCAGTGTACAGAGGCCATCACTCAAGTAGGAGAGAGACAAATGTCGAAAGCTGCCGAACGCTGCCGAACGCGAAGGCCGATTGTACCTCTTTGTCGCTCGTTCCGCGCTCTCGCTTACACTTCAAGCCTTAAATGGAACGCCTCAGAGCGAGGTAACGGCGATGAGTCATGCTTTTTCGTGCGTGCAGCCGGCTCCATCGAATTATAAGACGTTGTCACGTCAAAAACCTGCTTTGGTTTTAATAGTGACAGATCCCGCGCTCGCTCACGCTACTCCCCGGTGAATCCCGACCCCTCTACCATATCCCACAGCCTGAGCGGCCGTGCTTTACCGCAACCGTTCTTTCCCGTGTAAGTGCATCCAGATTAGTCCGTTTATACGATTCCGGCGATACAAAAATCGAGAAGGTCTCCAGACTCCGAACCCGGTTAGGATTCCGGGATAACAAAAATCAAGGAGAGCTCCAGTCTCCGTCTGGCGGGTCGGGTTTGATCACCCCGACCCCAGTTTAGTCCGGTTGAGAAATCCGGCGAAACAAAATTCTCTGGCGCCCCGGGTATTGCGGACGCACGCACACGGGAGGAACGGCCGAAGATGACGGTTTCTCGCACCAGATCCCGATTTGAGTTCTCGTTTAGTTCTCGTTTTGGATTTTACGGTTGGAGAAAATATTTTCCGTCACAGAATATAGAAAATGAGTAAATGTTTCAAAAGTATAAATCTTATCTTGAAAAGGTACAGGGCGTCCGAAAAAGCATATCTTAAAAAACTATTTGTATCACATCAGTGAAAAATCCACTGTAATTATTGTTTGTTATTTATTTTACGGCACTTTGACATCACCATACACTTGTGCCGCTATTTTTAAAGATAAGGGATTGGACGTCAGATAACTTTATACGAATTCTATTAATCCAAACAACTTTTGTTTGAAACCTTTTTCGACCGTACTATTAATTATCGAGATACGGCGATTTTTAAGTTTTCAACCCCTATTTGTTAGGGTTGGGGCGAGTTGAGAGGCAACATTTTATTGGGGTTACTTTCAGTACGCAACTATCTACCTTCAGTAAAAAAATGCATATTCTACGCTAAAAAGTGCTGGGTTTTCATTTCTTTTACTGGACTCATGTGCGATGTCCCTAACAAACCCATACAGACATATGGGCGCATCTTGGGACTCCCTAACTTTTGCACGGGATCACGAAAGGATATACTTTTTTTTTGAGGATCCAACAATTATGGAGAATTTCAAGTAAATAAAATTATCAAACGACGTCAATTGGAAAATAGCGCGAAATTCACTTGGATTCCAAAGCGGACTCCCTACGTGCGGCGTCCCTATCAAATCAGTAGGATCTGGGCGCCCCCCAACAAATTTTTGCACGGGACATGGCCAAACGAAAGTAATGGAGCTGAAGTTTGCATCGTTGGAAAGCAACGAAAATTCTTCTCAATTTCTTATATTCATTATTATCTAAAATCCTATGTTACGAATTTGTTTGAGATAGCCAAATAAGGATCCGAAAAATCGTTTGCGTGATTTTCGTAGCTCAAATCTGCCATAGGAAATTTGTAACATAAAGAAAAAATCATTTTCGTTGTATTTCAACGATGCGAACTTCAACGTCATACGAAAGTATCATCAAGCGCACAGAGCTTATTGAGACGGTTTCGTTTTTCACCCCTTTTTTTACACCCGGTACGAATTTAATTGGTGCTTGCGAGTTCGCATAGAAAAATTGAATTGGCAAAAAACCGTCGCGATTAATTAAGTGCGAGTTGGCCAGAAAATGAAGCGAGGAAAATCACGGCTGGGCTATGAAAAGTTAACGAGGAGAGGGTGACGAAAAGATGAGGAAAGGGCGAGAAAGGGTGAGAAATTAGCGGGAGCCCTTTGACAGTCCGAGGCGGCACACAAGCGACGCGGACGCGGAAAACTAACAACCACCATTGCGAGACTAATGAACTGGTCCGTGTTTGCATTTCACTGCGTTGCTCGTACTGCCGCACTCCCCTGCGTAATGTTACGCTCGCCTCTCGCTCCCTAGGGCTCTGACCTCTTTTCCTCTCTCGGGTTGCCTCGTCACGGAAAGAAAATGAGAACTAATTATCGTACACGTCACAGAAAGGATAAACGAAGAGGTGAAAAATAAATTCACGTAGCGCAATAAAGGACCTTCGCAAACGTGAAATTGAAACGAGATGAGATTGTGAGATATGGCAAAAGATTTTCACGAAAAACTGGAATTGCCCAGGGCATTTCCCTCTTTCAATATTTTCCTACCATTTTCTCGAGATCTTGTCCAGTCTCACTCCCAATCCCTCTCCTCAATTCTCCCGTCTTGTCGTCAAGGGTTGACCCAGAGAAATGGGGCACTCAAAAGGACGGATCGGTTTTCCAGTGTTATGTTTCACCCGATGAACAAATAAAAGCGATAGCCAGTGGCCAACCGTACGAAACGAAGGGTCGAGGGACCCTTTTTCTCGATCCCTTTCGCACGGTGCGTATATTCCCCGGTCGTAAATACACCATGCACGTAAATCACGGGTGGACATCTCTTTCCCTCTGCGCATCGCATGCGTCCGCGCGATTTTGGTCACCGTACGTAAAGACAGGAGCAGGAGCAATGGAGCAGGAATGAACGAAGAAAAATCAATCCATCGTATATCGAACAATCAAATGACGCAGAAGTTTCTACGTTCCACAGCAACGATTTTATTGGTCATTCTTCATTTCTTCACCTTTATCATTACCCAAAGCCTTTTTTCATGTAAATTGAGGTCGTAAATCTTTAACAGGCTACATCACCTAGGTGGGGTAAAAATTGCATTTTGCAAAAATATTTTTATTTGATAGTATCACCTTTTAGGTATATTCCCTGAAAATTTCATTGAAATATTCCCAAAATTGAATGAGCTACTGCTTTTAACGAGTGTGACGTTAGCATCTCAATTGTTAGCATCTCACAAATAAACTCTAGATAAAGTGGCATACTATATAGTTCGACAGTTCTTGATAAGTTTAAATAATAGTTCCGTCGATTTTACTGTCGAAACCGCATTTTGAATGCGGTTTAAAAGACTAGAACTCTTCCCGCGCTTGTGTGAGGGACCTCTAGTTACCATTTGAGACCTTCATTCGACTCAGAACTCGCAGTTATACTATAGCATCTCACTCCTGTACGGTTATTTTGTTTATAATAATGATTTATAATTATTGAGGATGTTTGAAAGACCAGAACTCCTATACACCTTGTGTGAGGGACCTTTAGTTATCGCATTTTGAATGATGTTCAAAACACCAGAACTCTTCCGGAGCTTGTGTGAGGGACCTCTAGTTATCATTTAAAACCTTCATTCGACTCAGAACTCGCAGTTATACCACAGCATCTCACTCCTGTACGGAAATTTTATTTAAAACAATGATTTATAATTATTGAGGATGTTTGAAAGACCAGCACTCCTTTGGACCTTGGGTGAGGGACCTCTAGTTATTGCAATTTGAATGATGTACACAACACCAGAACTCTTTCGGAGCTTGTGTGAGGGATCTCTAGTTATCATTTAAAACCTTCATTCGGCTCAGAACTCGCAGTCATACCACAGCATCTCACTCCTGTACGGATATTTTGTTTAAAACAATGATTTATAATTATTGAGGATGTTTGAAAGACCAAAACTCCTTTAGACTTTGTGTAAGGGATCTCTAGTTATCGTTTGAGAGCTTTATACGACCCAGAACTCGCAGTTATACCACAGCATCTCACTCCTGTACGGATATTTTGTTTATAACAATGATTTATAATTATTGAGGATGTTTGAAAGACCAGAACTCCTTTGGACTTTGTGTAAGGGATCTCTAGTTATCGATTAAGAGCCTTTATACGACCCAAAGATCGCAGTTATACCACAGCATCTCACTCCTGTACGGATATTTTGTTTACAACAATGATTTATAATTATTGAGGATATTCAAAAGACCAGAACTATTTCGGAGCTTGTGTGAGGCTTCGTACGACCCAAAACTCGCAATAATACTACAGCTTCTCACTTCTCTGCGGATATTTTGGATATAACAACTGTTAGCAATTCGAATTAGATTCAACCGATAGTATTTACAGAATAGATGTAGGATGTAGAACTCTCTCAATTTCAACTCTGACATGGTCAAATTTGCGAAATTCGATGAGATGCTATGATTTATCTTTCGAAGTTAACATCACATTTTTTCAAAATGCGGTTTCGGTAGTAAAGCCGACGGAACTATTATATGAAAACTTTTATCCTACTATTTTTGGTGATTTTGTTTTACGCCTCTCAATATATGTGCCTCTGTGTTTTAAAAAATGCGTTTTTTTTTTCACCAGACGTTTCCCAGAAAAACAAGTGGAATTTGGCCATTTTTTTCGGGCATCTAAGTAGATGTAGCCCCCTAATAAAAATACTTAAAAATCCTTGGGAAATTTTTACAAGCTGGATCGTCCAAAAATAATTTGAATAATTAAAAAGAATTCATTTCCGTTGCATTCCAATGATGCGAACTCCAACATCGTACGATCAAGGGACAAAGACACCCTTTCCGGCAGTTTTTTCGACACGAATCTCGAGATATACATATGTATATTCGTAAAAAAGCCTTTACTGTACAAGGAAGCGAAAAAGTCATGGAAATTGGATACGTGTCGTACGATTGTTTACCTTTGATCCTCGGTGGAGCCGAGTTTTTTCCATCCGAGGGTCACAGGCACGCAACGAATTTATGTATGTGTGTGTGTATGTCTATATATATATAAAGCTAAACATGAAAGAGGATCTCTCTAATGGAACTCGACGTTTATCGGCAAATTTAATATCATCACCCGTACAGTGCAGGTCACACAGTGTGGCCAGGTCCCGCAGCCCGAGGTGGTAATGGAATTAACCCTGTGGAGACAACTCAGAAGCGATAGTACAGAGTACATCGGGTACAAGGGTGGCGCGGTGGTGGTGGCGGTGGTCGGTGGAGAGCAAAGCACGTGTTTCACACCTGTGCGGCACACGGCTTGAGCTTCGGCAATAACGGAACAATAGCAGTTAACACGAGCACGAATATATAAGCGTCTATGACATCGCACTCGTCGGGGGAGGGGGGGGGGGGGGTCACGCACAAAGCGTTTAATAAAATAGAAACAGTGACACTTGCATACCCTCGACAGATTTTTGGAGTCGCGTGGCTCGTTGTGATGAAATCAATTGTAATTGGGACTGTCCACTACGATGCTTCGAGCGAGATGATTGATTGATGACAATTGTTTGCGAGAAACGTTGAATATTGATATATAATAAAGAAGCTGAATTTATAAGGCTAACAAGCAATGGTGGTGAAGGTTGCAAGGAATGCAACGAAAATTCCGCTTATACTTTTATTTCTTCATTTTCATCATTCGACAAAATATTTTCGTGCGTATTTAAACAATAGGTTTCTAAATAAGCGATTTTAAAAATTATTGAGGGATTTTCGTAGCTTATATATGCGAAAAAAAAATTTGGGCAATAAAAAGAGAATCATTTTCGTTGCATCCCAACGATGCAAATGTCAACTTCCTAATAAGTACGAGTGGCTACGAATTTGGATACATTATTGATAAGGGTTTTTTCAGATGATTGATAAAATGTGATCTATACGAATGTACTCGAACGCAGTTGACAGGCTGAACACACTCGCGTGGCTCGTCACGATGAGAAAAAACGTTGCAATTGTCACAAAGCGTTACGATAATTGGTGAGAAACAATAAATTACATTGATGAGAATAGCGGTTCGAGAATTGGTGGACATTGGTGAGAGTATTCGAATAAGGGACTGAATTTATAATGTTAATGAGCGTGGGTGGGTGTGGATTCGGGTACGTGCTAAATTGACAAGGGTGCTGTGGATATTTTTCTATATATCAAATAGTTCCGTGACTGACTGACATATTGACAAAGCACAGCCTAAACCGCTGAAGATAGAAACATGAAATTTGGAATATATGTTCCTTAGAAGGTGTAGTGGTGCACTATGAAAGGATTTTTCGAAAATTAACTCTTAAACGGGTGAAATGGGGTGTAAAGGTTTGTATGGAAAATTGTATTTCTTGCGTCTGCCAACGCGAGTGAAATTACGAGCTGAAGTTAGTTGGGGGTAATTTTCTCGATATCGGGGCATAATCGATAAAAAAAAATATTAGGTATAAACAGCCAACAAAATAAAGTATGTTTAAATGACTTTGAAGTTTGCATCGTTGGAGGGCAACGAAAAAAATCACTTTTTTCTTCATTTTTTCAAACTTGGCAGGTTCAAGTTAAGAAAATCATGCTAACATTTTTCTAGGATCTTTATTTAGATCCTACTACCTGAATTTGCAAAATGTGACTTTGGATGATAACGAAAATAAGAAATTGGAAAGAATATCCGTTGCATTCCGACGATGCAAACATTAACCCCATATGTTTAATACTAATAGCGAAGTACGCGCCGTTGAAATACAATGAAGAGTCTGTTTGACTTTCCATTTTTATTACCATCTTCAAAATACTTTATTTTTATTTTTATTATTATCTTCAAAATCTTCTTCAGCATATTTATATTTCAGATCTCCGATACGCGGCCTGTGCTGCAAAAAACGCTCAAAACCTTTGAGCGTTTTTCGCAGCACGGATATGAGAAAGGAAAGAAAGTAGGGCACTCCAAACAAATTCATATTCATGAAATTCCGCAACGATGCGAGCTTTAACAGCGTTTAAAAAAATCACAACATTTATTTTGCGGGAAACTTTAAGCACTGGATATGCAAATGCCTTTCGGCTCATTTACTAGTGCAATGGAAAAAAGAACATTCAACGTTGATGATGTTGAAGGTTGCCTTCGTTAGAACGAAACGAAAATCATTCTCTTCGTATTGCCAATTTGTTTTTAATAGATTTCGGTCACGAGAACGACCTTAACATTTTTAAGGATCGTTATTAGAGAAACATAATCTGAATCTGTTGAAAAAAATGTAATATCAACAAACATAGAGCAATGAAAAAATAAAAACGAATTTTCGTTGCACTTCAACAAAGCAAGCCTCGCCAACATGATGATTAGGATTTTTACTTCCTTTCCTTTATACGGTATTGAAGATTGCAGCGTTGGAATGCGACGAATTTTTTGTTTTTCCATTGCCCAATTTTGTTTTCACACATTTCGGCTGCGAGTATCCCAAAAATATTTTTACAGATCCTTATCAGGGTCCCATAACCTGAAAATGCACGAGAAGAGTTTAGAGAGTAATAAAAATAAAGACGTAAAACAATAAAGAAGGGCTCTCGTTGCATTCCAAATATGCAAACTTCAATAGCATTCCTTCACGATCCGCGTTTCATAGTAAAAGGGAGAGCACCCGCCTCGAAAGTATCAACCCTTTCAAATTTAATTGCTCGGCCATTGGTGTCTTTTGTTGTACTCGACAATGGCATACACATTAGTCGTTCATCGGGCAGAATTCGAGGCGCAACCTGTAAGCGTCTGACGTATATACGAGAAGAGCAATCAGTTGAGATAATTGCTACTGCTCTTCCTCTCACGGTATAATCCCCCGCAGTGGAACGAGAAAAGTGCAGTCGGACAACAAGCGAAAAAGAGCCTTTCACTTCGCGCGGTATATCCCGTTCCCTCGCACCCTCGTCACTCGCTCTTTTATCCTGAAAGCAATTTTCCTTCGAGCGGCAGACCAATTTTTTTCCTTTTTCCCTTTGGTCCGACGAGGATGAAATTATGTGCAGCACGAGAGGAAATATTGAAAATATAAATTCTGTGCGTACGAACATTTGGACACAAGTTTTTCGATCGCTTTCGACATGTTCGATGCTTTAAAGAGAAAAATAAAGCTATGGCAAAAAAATGTACAGGACACTGAGGTAATCGTTAAAAAAGAGTAAACAAATATTTTTCGGATTTGTTTGGATTTATTTGGGTTTGCTTGTTTGCGTTGGTTTCTTTGGATTCGCAGAGCTTGTACATATATAGTTGGGACGGATAATTATCCCGACGTAATTGTCATGGTTTGATTTTTCATACACTTTTAATCCATTGGCATCGAGAATCGATCGAAAGAAAGTTTCATCGTTAAAAATCTTTTTCAGTTAGGGAAACTGACGGTACAATATCAATGAACTACAAAACTTTATTCAACTCCAAAAGTGATCTCGTTTCACCTTTCGAAGGAAAAAATTATACTTTTCCGTTTCTAAAGATCGAAGCGAAGGTTCAGCGAGATGTCCAAGAGAGGAAGGAGGATTGTGGGTGGGCTGAAAGCCGCGAAAACCGCAACTAAGCCGATAAACTCGAGACGAACTCGTACCAGATCTATCTCTCTCTCTCACTCTCTCTCCCTCTCTGCCTATCTCTTTTCCTTCATCATTCTTCCGCCCATCTTTTTCTGGGAGGCTCGTCGTCATTTTCTCGGTTACGTTCCACCGAGTTCCGATAAGCTCCTCAAGATCGATCGTTCGACATCAACGGGAAGAGAAGAACGTCTACCAGGATCGGGTAAAGCCTCCTTTTGCTCTTCGTTTTTTTCATCAAGAAAAGAAGCTTCGGGTATAAGGCAAACATATATCGACACACACGCTCATATATACACATACAAGTGCAAGACAAGATGAAAAATAAAAGGGCCTACAATGTTGCGCTTTTTCTCCAGCCCAACGTATATTTCTACGACGTTGAAGTTCGCATCGTTGGGATGCAACGATATTTTTCTTCACTTTTCGTTTATCTATTTCTATCACTATCCAAACCCTTTTTTGGCCAACTGAGGTCGTAAATCATTAAGGGGTTACCACCACTTGCGATTTTGAAAAAAAAAATTTTATTGCATTTTTTTGAAGTATAAGTATCTGAGAATATGTCCGGAAAATTTCAAGTCGATCCGAACAAGATTGACTGAGATATGAGCGTTCAAAGAGAAGAATCCGTTGTGTAAACGACCGGAAATTGAAATTTTAAACGCGTTTTTCTCAAAATGGCATTTCTGAAGTCGGTGACCAAGATTACTCGAACACTAATGAATCGATCGTCTTGAAATTTTGCCGGCTTTTTTAATACATAAAAATGTAGTCTTTAATCGTTCGATTTTTTTTTCGAAAAAAATGGCCGTTTTATAGCAAAAAAACGGCCGTTTTTTTTTTTTTTTTTCGTTAAAATCGAACCATTAACTTTGACTGTCCGCCATTTTGTGAAAAATGAATATTTTTTAAAATCCTTCGATTAAAGACTAGTTTATATTTATATTTGACTAAATCCATCCGCATTTTTTTTTCAGATGATCCACTTCGCCGCAATGTTGGTCACCGCAAACCGTGTATATAAAAACATTATTTCATTGACGGCCACTTTGCCACTAAACAATGTAATATTTTTCAATAAAAAAATTACTGAAAGTTCTTCAAAATGTGTTCTTTAAGATGGTATATTGATCGATTAAAAAACTTTCGTAGTTTTCTTTACAAAAATTCATGAAAAAGGCCTTTTTTTGCGCTACAAGTGGGGGGTAAGGCCTTAATAAGAATACGTAAAAACGTTTGCTTAATTTTCACAGCCTAAATCGGCTGAAAAAAATGACCGCAATTAAAAAAAAAACCAACGATGCAAGTTTCAATGTCATGTAGGGTGTCTTAAAACGACCTGACATTTAAATTTATCAATAAAACGTCTTATTTATTTGGAAAGTACGAATATTTTTATTTTTAAATAAGGTACAAAAATGGAGGTTTTGTATGCAAGACGATGTCCAATAACTTTGCCATAATTGCGGACTAACTTCATTAATGGTGCGTCCAATTGCATCCTTGAGCTCCGGAATGGTCCGTGGATGATTGGCATCCAATTTTCTCTTTAGAAAACTCCAAAGAACGAAGTCCAATGGCGTCAAATCGCAAGATCGTGGTGGCCAATTCACATCGCCGAGGCGCGAGATAACACCACCACGTAACTTCGTCTGGCAGGTAGAGCCATTTTGATGAAAGAACATGTCTTCCATGTCCATGCCGTTTATGCCATTTATCGGATATTGTGTTCCACACATAACCTCCATGTTTGTATCTTATGTTGAAATAAAAATATTCGTACTTTTCAAAAAAATAATACGGTCCATAAATAAATTAAAACGTCAGGTCATTTTGAGACAACCGTTATTTCTATTCGTATATTTTAGCGAAACGTTAGATTTATCCGCAATATACGCTACCAAAAAATGTGAGAAGCATAAAAGGAGCTTATTCACACTTTTTTCTCTTTCACATTTTCCTTTCCGCGTTTGACGTATTTTTTTCCAAAATGTGATCTCGCACGCGTGTCCGGAACTATACACACGAGACTGCAATGGAGAAGAAGCGAAAGGAA
This sequence comes from Ophion obscuratus, assembly GCA_964007375.1. Classification (NCBI taxonomy): domain Eukaryota; kingdom Metazoa; phylum Arthropoda; class Insecta; order Hymenoptera; family Ichneumonidae; genus Ophion; species Ophion obscuratus. Next base: position 42,972,986 of record OZ023316.1, on the reverse strand, counting down.
CATTTACCTCCTATTCCTGAAAGCGAACTTTTTTTTACTCTTCTTTCCTCTCGCTTATTCCTTCGCCGCTTTTTTTTTTGACAAATCGATAGGACGCGTCGAAGCGCTTTTTTCGATCTGCCATGTACTTGTGTTTGCGTATGCGCGTCGACGATAACGACGACGACGATGACGACGGAAACGATACTCTTCCGAGAGGGAAAACAGAAATAAAATTGCAAAAATATGAGACAGTATTGCGGCCCACGTAACCGTATACGCTAGAAGCGAGAGGGATGCTCCCCCGTCATATGACGTCGAGTGATGCTTCGAGCCTGAATGATGGAGAAGATTTCTCTCTTCTCGTGTATATCCGAGAAAAAAAAAACCCCGAGCAACAGCACTCTGATGTTATTTTTCAAAAGTGTACGCGTTGTTTGCACACCCACACACACCCACGCGGGCTCAATATCGTACGTATAATACATGTATAGAAGAAGAGTATTGGTTGAGAGGGTTGACTTAATGCGCGCGTGAAAAACGTCCGTGATTTTTATCTTCCCGCTGGAACAACGTTGTTAAGATGATGAATGGGAAAAAGCTTCCTTCACCGAGCGTTATTCGAGAACCACTTCGTCCTACTGCCATTAACATCTTCTCCCCTTGGCATGAAATAAAAAAAAAAGTAAAATAGAAAAAAGAATTTAAAAAAATACAACGCACAGGAAAAATGTGTTTTTCCGTTCGCCTGGGCGTGACAGTTAATTCAACTTTTGGTGTGCGAAGAAAAGTTTGTTCGCGGCGTTCAATTACAATTAATCACGGTGTAGAACGAAGTTATATGCATGAGTGTGTGAGCGTGTACAGACGATGAGAGAACAAAAATCCCTGCCTGGGATAAAGGAACATTACTTTTTGTCCGCAAAGTTAATTAACTGGGGGATTAATTCCGTACGTGAAATTTGTCGAGAGATCAAAGCGGACGTATCCGACGCTTGAGTGCCCTTGAAGCTAAATAATTAGTGAAGTAATCTGAAAAAAATGATGCGTTCGCGAAAATTAATGATCCTCAAATTTCCGGCGATGCGGACTATTCCTGTTGTTAATCATTTTCAGAATAGTAATGTTGAGAATAAGTTTATAATTTTCAAAATAATAATATTCAGAATTAAAAAATCAAGGATAGTTGGTTCTGAAATTGCAGTCAATGATATTGAAGTTTGCATCGTTCAAAAGCATAAAAAATTAATTCTTTTCAATTTTGCAATTGTTTTTTTGGCTGCTTAAATCACCGAAACGCTTTCACGTATCCCCATTACAGATTTACGATCTCAATTAACAAAAAAGGCTTCGCAAAGTGGCGAAAATGAAGAAATAAAAAAAATTAACAAAAAAATCGTTGCATTCCAACGATGCGAGACTCATCATTATCAGAACAATAATATTAAGAACGAGTTTATAATATTCAGAATAATAATATTCAAAACAGGACAGTTGGTTTTGAAATTGGACAGTTGGTTCTGAAATTGCACTCGATGATGTACATCGTTGAAATGCATCGAAAACTGATTCTTTTCAATATTGGAATTTTTTTGGTTGTGTAAATCACCGAAACGCTTTTACCTATCCCCATTATAGATTTACGATGTCAATTAGCAAAAAAGAGCTTCTCATGATGATAAAAATAAAGAAATAAAAGACGAACATTAAAATCGTTGCATTCCAACGATGCAAAGTGCAACGTGATTTGCTCTCATCTTTTCCTATATAATTACCATACATTTTCTAGAACGAGTCGAACAGACATCGTAGCTAGTGAAAAAAAGTCCAATATTATCGGTAAAAGAATAATAGTGGAGGAGAAAAATCTTTTACTGCTGTGAAGCGTGGCAACCGTTTGTAAAGACCTGGTGGTTGCCAGAGAGATTTCCGGCAGGGTGAGATGCCAGGTGCGCGTGATGTAAATTCGCCAACCTCCACCCTTATAGGTAGATATAAGAGGAAAGCGAGAGAGAGAGAGAGAGAGAGAGAGAGAGAGAGAGAGAGAGAGAGAGAATAGGGTCTTCATTGCGCAGGATTGATCCTACCAACCGAGAGGACAGAAATTTCCGGCTTGTGTAGAGCGGATCTATACGTGCGTGTGTCTACCTATGTGGGTGCAAATTACTTGAGGTTTCCGGCAACCAGGGCGCTAATTGAATTCCCAGATGAATCGAGTCCTGGCGAGGAATGTGTATGTGTAGGAGTGAACACACCACTTGACCGGAACACAGGCTCTTTTCGTGGTGACCATCGATGCACGATCAAGAGAAGCCGTGCAGGTGGCACACCAAACACGAAGATAGACTACCTGTACAATGGCACCCCAATATACGAGCACCCTGCACGCCAGCTAGCTGTCTGCTACTGCTCCATGAACAGCAGTCAGTGAAGTGCCTTGATCCGTTAACCGCATCGAGACGGTGTGTGCTCTAAACTGGGAGCAGCCTCTGTGAAGCGACATCACACGCATCAGAGAAAGCCTACTTGAGTGATTTTCTCGTATAAGGCGGTTCCGGAAACTAGAGGGTGGAAAAATCAGACGAGCACTCGCAAACCTTGCTGTTTGGAGGAGGAGGATACCAGCTCGCCAATACTTATTTTACACTTATCCGGCTACGCATTGTTGAATCTTCATGATGTGTTTGCATCGTTGGAATGCAACGGAATTTGATTCCTGATTTTCCAAATTTTTTGGTTGTTATCACAGGCTGTGAAATATAAACGATTTTTCGTAACGGCATTAGAGATCTACGACTTCAACCTACTGAACAACATTTTTTGGACAATTATAGAGATAGAGAAAAGGATGAAGAATTTTTTTATTCTACTTGACGCGCTCGGATGAAACGAATTGGAGGGCTATTTTGGAAGCGGTTATTTTCCACACACCGCACATGTCATCTTAGCACCGTATTTTAAACATATCAGCTTAACATCAGCCGGGAAGAACGAATGTACCGACAAAGTGCTTTTATCGTATTAGGAAGATTTGATGCTGTTGGAGTGTACATTGACATTCTTTGCGAGAATAATTATTCAAGATCCGATATGGTTACAGTACAACCTCGATTATCCGAACTAGTCTCGGTCCCAATTAGCTCGGATAATCAAACGTTCAGATAATCGAAACGTGGGTTTTTTGGGACGAGATCATAAACAACATTGTTGTTTATGATCTCGTCCGAAAAAACCCACGTTCTAGTGGTTTTTTGTCGTTTAGTTTAGTCGGTCCCAAAAAACTAATTCGGATAATCGAGGTTCTACTGTATTATTGAACATATTCGATGAGCGAGTGGAATTTATAATATTGACGAGTACGAATGGACAGATACCCACAATTGATAATCGCATGTTAGGTTGATTGGTAAAAATGTAATGTGAATTGGCGTACTCGAATGGACTGGACACGTTGCAAATAATTGGGAAAAACGACCGATATGAATGAATATCTGATGAACAATATAAAAAATGAAGTGGCCCATTTAGAAATTGTGGTAGGTATCCAATACGATTCCCATACTTATTTCTATTTCCTGATAGGCGTCCATTAGATCCCTACACTTGAACGTCACGATTATGCATTGGATCCGATGAGAATTTAATTTCTCATTAAATCCTAGACGATTCCTACATTATCGAACAGAATCCGAAACGAATCTCGATAGATTCCATCGCATTGCGTACGTTGAATTTTCTAAATAAAATACATGGACATACAAAATGAGTAGATGACGAAAAAGTATAAATCTTATCTTAAAAAAGTATATCTCGAAAATCGATTTGACTCACATCACTGTATTACCATCACATCCACTGTAATTATCGTTCGTTATTTTCCTGCACTTTGACGTAACATCATGACACACGTACGCGATCACGAAGCGTGTTGATGATGTTTCCACACGCCGAGCTTTTTCTCGTCACATTTCAGATATTTTCGATTCGAACGTGGTAAGAATTTTCAAACGGCGTTCATCGGGGAACAGTGCAAAATCCAATTTGATCCCAATGTGGGCTCCCTAAGTGTGGTGTCCCTAACAAATCCCTATAGAGATGTGGGCGAATCGTGGGACCGCCAATCAAATTTTTGCACAGTATCACGAACGGACCTTATTTGGGAGATCAAACGAATTTCGTTTGAGAATTTCAAATAAAAATTTGAATTTTTATTTGAAATAGAGAAAATTACGGGAAATAGAGTGGAATCCACTTGGATTCCAATGTGCATTCCCTACGTGCGGTGTCCCCATCAAAACCCTATAAGGATGTGGCCTATCTAGGGACTCCCCAACGAATTCACGGAAAAGGAGATAATGTAAACTCGAAAATGTTGTTATAATTTTCGTCGTTGGAATAAAACGAAATTTTGTTTTTATATTTTCACGTCTTTATTATTGACGAAAATCTGTTTGGGCAGATCCACGCTGTCAACTTTCGATAAGCCTGCCAAAAAGCGTCCTCGTGACCGTAGTAGCTTAAGGGGAGGTTCTGCCTTGTTGGGCCAAAAAATGCTCGATTTTTCACCAATTTTTTATGCGAACAGTATCAAACATAGAATGTTGATATTTGGTATGTTGACTAAGCGGTCTTTATTGAACATCAAGATATTTTTTCAAGTTTGACAAAACATGGTGGTGGGAGTGGGAGGAGCCACGTATGTCGGCGCGCGGATAATGACATTCTTCGCTTGCGAAAGTCCTAAGTCCCGGGCAGGTGATCTGAAGCAAAAAAATCAAACATATTTTTACTTTGTACAATATTGTGTATAAGTTAACCTAGAATCAAGAAGAAAAATAAAAAAATAGTAAGCGATCGGAAGGAAGTTTGTTTTTTCCCAAAAATTTCGCAGTTTTTTGCTCACTATTTTTTTATTTTTCAATTTTTCTTCTTGATTCTAAGTCATTTTATACACAATATTGTAGAAAGCAAACATATGTTTGATTTTTTTGCTTCAGGTCACCTGTGCGGGACTTAGGACTTCCGCAAGCGAAGGATGTCATCGCCCGCGCACTGACATACGTGGCTCCTCCCACTCGTACCATCATGTTTTGTCAAACTTTAAAAAATATTTTGATGTTCAATAAAGACCGCTTAGTCAACGTACCAAATATCAACATTCTATATTCAATACTTTCCGCATAAAGAATTGGTAAAAAATCGAACATTTTTTGGCCCAACAAGGCGGAACCTTCCCGTAAACCCGGAAAAAAATTGAGGTGATAGATTTCGAGGTCCAACGGAAAATAAAAAAGGTTTATTTTGTATTGCGGAGGTAGAGAAATAATACTAATCCGGGCGAAGTGGAATCCTCGAGGACGGAACGCGATTAAATAAAATCGTGCACAAGGGAATATCGAGAGGAAAGCGCTGGTCGAATATTGCTTTGGTTGTATCGTAACTATGCCTGACCCAAAATAATATATAAAAAAAGGTCGCGGAAATGGTAAAGCCAAATCTATAGCGCGATGGGTATACCAAGTACAAAGACTCTCCGCTAGGCAGCAGCAACAGAGACGCTCGATATACCGTGGCGCCCTCTACGTGCTCGAAGGGAACAATGCTCGGTGATTTTCCCCGTTCGCTGCACGGATAATAACCATTCGCAAACGAGAATAGAACATTCGGGCGTAACGTTATTCCGAACGTAACCTGGGGAGCTCGTATCGTTCTGTCGTCGAAGCTCTTTCGTAAATTGGAATACGCGAGAAATACGACGAATTCGTGGATTCCCTTCAAATTAAATAGGAGTATTTTTTGTCTTCAGTGACCTGAGAATTGTTGCGGGAACTTTATTTTTTATTATATTTATTTTGTTCATTACGTTTTCTTGATTAATATTCATTTTATTTTCAGTTTAAAAAATTTCATTATGCTTCAACCCTCCTCTGCAACAGCCCCATGTCTTTTTTGCACGTTGACTTCTTTTCGACATTTCTTTAAGCACGTTACCATTTGACGTTTTCCAAATGCCCTTTCATTGCGCAGTTAACAATGTTCAATATATATTCGTGGACTTTTTCGTTGGAACAGGAATAGGTTTTATCTACCGTTACGGTTTAAAAATTCGCCGGCCCAATTTGATCCAATTCGGAGATGTGTGACAATGAGAGATCAATACTTGAGAGAAGAACATTTAATGTCCGGTACTGACAATGTGGAAACACACTTAATTGCAATGAACACCTGCGTAAGAAAAAATAAATAAAAAGTAACAGTTTCCATAGTCGAAATGCAACGAAAATTCGTTTTTATCATTTTACCTCTCCATTTTCATCACTGTTCAAAATATCATCCCCCAAATGTGGGTCGTACATCGCCAATAAACAGCCAAATAAATATTTCACAGATTTTCGCAGCCTGGATTTGCCAAAAGTATTGAAAAGTTCAATTCAAGAAGGAAAAAATCCCTTCCATTACATTTCACGGCCGCCAACGTCAACATTCGGATCGTCCGAGCCTGTCCATTTATTCCGAACAATTGAAACAACTAAAACCATTAGGTTACCGACCGTATCCCTCGCTCGGGTAAATATGTCTGTACGAATGGGATCTTTGCAATTCTCTCTGCCTCGTTCCTCTGTCAAAGCGTAAGTCTAACCTCCTTAACGAAATTACCCACAAAGTACAAGGGAAAAGCGGATGAAGAATAAAGTTCAATCTGATATTCAAAAAGGAAGCTGAGAGTAGCGCCTTGGCAAGAGCATTTTCACTTTTATCACCCACAGAGTACAGAATGTCAACGGGAAATATGAAGAAACCGACAGCGAGGAAAAAGAAGCAAACAGGAACGGGAAAAATCTCAATTCAATGGGAAAGTGAGTGAGAAAATGAAGAACTGCAGGAGCACTGGAATAAAGGGTGAAAGGGAAAGAAACCAGTGTTGGGCAGACAGACGGAAAACCGTCGGTGTAAGCCTCTTTCTCTCATAATAATAACCAACAAGCCGGTTTACCGAGGAATTTTATGCATTCGTATACGCGTATGCATTTTATGCACAGTTGAGTGTTGAAACAAAAAAAAACGCGAGAGCTTTTCCAATACTGCAAAACTCATAAGTAAACGGGTACACGTGTGTGTGTGTGTGTGTGAGTGGTAGCAGCGGTAACAAAGACCGACGAGAGGTAGGATTTGCACATTTGCCATTCACCGTCCGGTGTCTCTGTTTGCCTATGCAATTGCGAGGGCTGCGCGAATAACCGTACTGTACGTACACATTGCGTGAATACAAGTCCATGGTTTTCAGTTTAAATGGAATTATATGCACCGAGAAAAGATCATGCGCCACAGAATGGAAGCGCGAAATGTGATAAAAAGTAATAGGGAAGAGTGAAAGGAACAAAAGCTGTCAACTCTTACGCCAAGTATAAAATTAAGGGGTTAGGCCACAGTAACGGGTATAAAAACATGTGCGAATTTAACAATTTTTTTTTCGTATGAAAAAGTGATTCACTCATAAAAATAATTACACATCTATTTAGTATGAATATCAAGCTGTTAGAAAATATATATTTTTTTTTTCGATGTACAAAATGGCTGACTAATAATATTTTCTTTTGTTATCTTTTTTTTTAGGCGTTCCGCGGCGTAACATTGAGCATCCACAATTTTTTACCTAGAACAAAAAACAAAGATTCTCGTCAATCTACATTTGGGTACCTAGAGAAGTACGTACGGAATTAAACAGATATTGTTTTATTCAAACGTTGTAGATATTTTAATGAATTTTCAGTGAAACATTTCGTAGAAAAATGCACATAAAATGAAAAGTTTTCGATTAATCAGAAATTCCGTACGTACTTCTCTGCTAAATGCAATTAGGAACATAAGTTTTAAATTTGAAGTAAATTGAGTGAAAATTGTTGAAGTTATTTGTCACGCCAATTGGAAAAAAGATGTTTCGAGAAAAACATCCTCTATGGTCCTCTATGGTTTCCTCTATGGCCGTGCCAGAGGTGGGCTTCGTTATACGCTCAAAGTCGGTGAAAAAAAATGTCTTGCTATAAATCGAATAGTAACTTATTCTTATGATGGTAAAGCACCGTTTTAGCGAAAAAAATCGATTTTTTGAAAACTCTACTGTGGCCTCTACTGTGTTACCCCTTAAGTGAACGTGACTGTGTCAAAACAAAAATATATACGTCAGCGCGAGTTTTATTATTAATTCTCGACAAATGATTAGCCAAATTTTTGCTATGAGACCTTAATATGATGTTGAAGATTGCATCGTGGAACGGAACAAGTTCCGGAGTCCAATTTTTTTTAGCACATTCAGCCCTCCAAAATTACCCAAATGTTTTTCGGGGTTCTTATTAGAGATATTCCCTAAATATGTGAAAAGTTTTTAGGTGATAATAAAAATGAGGAAATAAACAAATAAAAAAAGAATTTTCGTTGCATTGCGATGGTGCAAACTTCAACGTCGTACCTCAATTCCGTTTGTCCGAGTAATTACCGAGTCCGAGAAGAGCGACCGTGGTGTCTGAACTGCAAATGCATACAGTCGGAAAAAAATACAATTCAGTAAAACTAGCATTAGTTTATTGGCAGAGCAATCATATAGTTGTGTCAGCCATTGTATTGCATCGACAATTAATACAGTGATAGCTGAACTAAGGTTAGCTTTACTTTACATACAAACTCTTACCATATGAGCACTTCTTGCAAATACCATGAACTTTTCTCTCACAAGTAACATCACATTGGTGTCCGCCTTCGAGTTTGATGAAACTGATGTGTATGGTAGACAAGTAATGACTATTGGATACGAAATTTTCCCATCGGTGGGAAAACGGTCTTAAGGGGTACAACCACCCTTTAAAGTGAACCAAACCAAGACGACCAAAAATTCACGATAGGTGTATTGGAAAAAAGGAAAATTGAGGGACGAACCACCGCTTTGGTTTTATTTTACTAACTCCATATTTAAATTTAAAAAAACAACTACCGAGTTCGGACAAAATTAACGTTTAAGGCGGGCAACCACTTTAGATGCTTAAAAAAATCATTTTTATTTTTCAATTTCATAAATCGTTAGCAAAATATCTTAAGAACACACCCTGAAAATTTGAAAACGATATTCAGATTCCTTCTAACGGTATGTGTATAAATGATAAAGACTCTCCGCTCGACTCCCAACCACTGGTGACAGGCCAAAACATTTGATTTTATTTTGCTTTTTCTTAAAGTGTATATATTTGAGAATATGTGAACAAATTTTCAAGTTACAATATTAAAAAGTGACCAAGTGACAGACGATTTAGTGAGAACAGGTAGCACAACGTTTTACATACACTAAAACTTTCAATCGCGTTTTTCTCGAAGCGACATTTTTCAATTTACAGGAATTATTGAAAAACTAATTGATGGATCATCTTCAAATTTGGAGCACGTTTACATAATATAATTTCTTAAAACATGAACCCAAAGTTGGAGAGATTAGATTGTTTAAAACATATTTATTATTGCAAAATGCCAGGGAAAAAATGCTAAAAATCGATCATTTTTTTTCAAACACGTTCCAACATTCAATTCTCGATTTTTTTTTCAAAATTAAGGTTCATGTTCTTAAAAAACATCTCAAGAATGTGTAAAAATTTGTTGGACTATTTCAGATGCGAATTGCGAACTGCACAATTCCAGCAAGCCAACAACGCCGACGAGGACACGTCAAGGGACATAGCGGATTACACCTTAATTTATGTATGAAATAACTTGAAAAAATTACCAGTGATGTATGAAAATATGAATAAATTATTGTCAGAGTTGCGGAAATTTCCGTTTTTTTTTCACAATAAAAAAATCCAAATAATCATCTAATTTTCGGTCTCCCAAAGTGGTTGCCCGCCTTCAGTATTTTTACCACCGATTTTGAATTCCCCATTTATTTCCCCCAAAACCGTTAATTTCTATAAAGAAAATCGTTGAATGTGTATGGAAACAAGTTTATCTCGTTTCAGCAAGCGTAGTTTTGAACTTTCGACAAAAACTTCGTGATGTTTTTAATCGACAAGAAATTTCCGATCAAATAGACCCTTGAAACGGTGTGAGGGTCGAAACAAAAAAAAATCGGCTCTTTTGGCCACTATTTCAAAATCCTGAAAATTCCAACAGTCATAGCGGTGGCGTTATTTAAGCCACGGAGAATTAATGGAAGGTTTCCAAAGAGGATTTTAGTACAAGTAGAGAATGCAACTTCATTCACCCTGTCTATTGACATTTACCCTGTCTATTCACATGTCTATTAGTTTTCCCGGAAAGTGCACGTGAAAAATAGCCGAAAACGAGGCAAAGGGAAAAATTTGCAAAAATAGATTGTTCGCACCTATTTGGAATTCTGCCAAAAATCGAAAATAATCGGCGTTCGACGAACCAAATGGTATTTTAAAGAGGATGCGATTACGAAAAGAATGAGCACAGCACGAAATTTTAAACCGAAACGAAAAAGAATATGACGCGCAGTTAAGTGAAGCCACCAATTTTTAGACCAAATGCAAAGATAGAATGGATTTTCAATATCTTTTATTTATAAGTCCATATCGATGTCTTTGTATCTCCTGAGTACGAATTTACCATTCATCCCCCCCGGAACTTTCAATATTCATAAAAAATCGTTGAAAAATTATGTAATGTGGTTTACCCCCCTACGCTTCCTATCCAGCAATACTGCGAAAATCCGTAAACGTCAATTTGATCCGCTTTTAAAATTGTTACCCGTTTAATTCAATTTAAGACACCCTTTCTAAATGCGGAGTGGGAGAAAATAAAGTACAGGGTTGATTCGTACCTTAATTTTTTTTTTCATTGTACTCATATCAGTTATCCGATCGGTTTGCAGTGGAAAAATTTTCGTTTTTGTTTCACTGAGATCGATGGCTCGCTGGAGATACTGCAAAACCCCTGCAGCCCTTAAAATTGTTTTTCCACCGATACAAAATAACACGTACCTAGGTAAAAAATTGTAGATGCTAAATGTCAGGCCGCGGAGCGCCTATAGAAAAGATAACAAAAGAAAATATAAGTAGTCGGCCATTTTGTACATCGAAAAAAAAAATATATATATTTTCTAACAGCTTGATATTCATACTAAATAGATGTGTAATTAATTTTATAAGTGAATCCATTTTTCATGCGAAAAAAAATTGTTAAATTCGCACGTGATTTTATACCCGTTACTGTGGCGTAAGGCCTTAATGCTCCACCATATACACGACTTTGGAGACCTAATCGATGTTCCTCGTCAATGGGTATCGATCGTCATCAAATTCTCTCTCAACAATGTGTAAAATCAACTGCGAAACGACGTAGATATATGGCCAATGGCCGTTCGTACGTCACGTGAATCAGTTCCATGACGGCCGGAAGCAGCGGTTATTTATTTTGTGAGAGTGACGTGACAATTAGAATATCAAAATTGAACAAGTTAACTCAACCGAATCAGGATTACTGCTGCAAATAAATAGATCTGTATATGCAGATTTGTGTGCTCCGAAAGGGGACGTAGAAACGCCTCTGTGTGCATCCGTGCGTGCGTGCGTGTGCGTGTGTTCGCGTGCGTGCGTTCGTGTGTGTGTGTGTGTGTGTGCGTGCGTGCGTTCGTGCGTGTGTGTGTGTGTGTGTGTGTGTGTGTGTGTGTGTGTGTGTGTGTGTGTGTGTGTGTGTGTGTGTGTGTGTGTGTGTGTGTGTGTGTGTGTGTGTGTGTGTGTCAGCCTCATTCGCTTTTAGTCATCGTGAATAATACACAGACGCATACACAGGCATGTACAACCACTATTATAAGGAGTGATAAGGAGATCTGTAGCTATTGCAGGGAGAAGAGTAGATGCGAGCGTGGCTGACACAGGAGGGTGGACATCATAAAGAGATCGATATATTGGATTTACATCCACGAGTATGGGTACATGGGTGTGAAGTGTACGTGGCTACATGGGTGCGTGCAGCCCTTCGATGTGTATCGTGTTCTATGCAGATTGGACCCAGAGTGCTAGACTGCATTATATCCACCAGAGGAGAACGGGATGCGTATATGCTCACATAGCGGAAAAAAGTCACTTGGATCAAAGAAATAGTGCATTTACAGGTGGCCAACGGAATATCAAGATGAGACCCTTTAATATCTGATTATTCCGAGTATTCGTTGAATCGATAGAATAAATTGTTCTTAAAATGACCTACTATTCCGTTATTATAATAAATAACTTGTTGGCATCCCCCAATGGGTTTAGTCAGACGTCGTTGAAGTTAGCATCGTTGCAATGCAACGAAAATCAATTCTTTATAATTCTCAAACATTTTTTCGACACCTTCAGACTGTGAAAATTACTCAAACATTTTTACGTATTCTTATTAGAGATTCACGACCCCGATTTAAAAAAAAAACGACTTTGGATAATGATAAAAATGAACGAACGAAAAATGAAGAAAGACATTGTTGTATTCCAACGATGCAAACTTCAACGTCATTTAGTCAGTTCAAGTCATGTTTTTTTCAGTGCGAAGCTCCTGGTTCATTCGAGTCTATGACACACTGAACGTGAAACAAATCGGCAGTTCTTTGCAAATGATTCTCCAGCTGTACACAATCGAAGGATACTTTTGCGTCTTTGGGTGTCCCACAGGTTCGTTCTTCGCACAATTTTCTTTTCTTTTTACAGAGCGCTGTAAAATTGCACACATGTTGAGAAAGAACAATAAAGGGGGATGGTCTTGAAGTTTGCATCGTTGCAATGTAACGAAATTTCTTCTTGATACTTTTATTTTGTCATTTTCATTATTTTACCAAAGATTTTTTTCCAGATTTATATTCTAGATCTCTGAATAGGCTACTTAAAAAATTATGGAGGGATTTTCTTAACGAATACATGAAAAAAAAAAAATCGTTGCAAACTTCAGTCACATGAAGGGGAGAAATACAGATAGAGAAGAATTGATTGATTCGTATTGATGACTTTGAAACAATCGGGCAAATCCGGAATATTACAAATGAAAACTACAGAAGTAATCAGAAAGCACCGCTTCTTCAAAATTGGCCGAAAAATGCCGCGGAAGCAATGGCTAGTTTCCAAGTTTCACCAGTCCCCTCCTCTCCTCCCTCCCCCGAAAACTGTATTCCAAAAAGGCGATCTTAAACGTTGCAAAACATCGCGATGCCGAATATAAAACTTCTACAGCAAGTTTGGATGCACAGGATTGGATCTAGAGATCTTAAATTGCAAAGAAATCCGTAGGCACCCACGCATGCCCAAATGCATAAGAAGGTTTTTTCTGAATTCTGTTTTTCACCTTTTTAAAACGGTCTGAGCATATTCCGATCGACGATCATCAAAGATGAACTAGTAATGTTAATATAACTAAAGGAATAATAAAAGATACGCTGACATACGAGCAGGAAAAGAGAGATGGACATCCCAAATATACGCGAAAGATCGATATGGCGATAGTACTGGCAGTGATAGGCCTGATGCATGTAGGTATCGAAGGAGCCGAATGTGCGACTCCGTCGAGCCTGGATGTGGGTACCGGATAACCACAGAGGCTGTATTAAACGCTGAGAGAGAACGCATTATCCAGTAATACGCCCGACTGCATCCGACATTATTGGAAACTCGTTCGGCCCACACGCACACATATATACCTACCTATATATATATATATATATATATATATATATATATTCAATTCTGTTTGGTCGGGATTACTGTGACTATATATTGTAAGCGTACGTGGGAATTTATAGTTGTCCATCCTGGCGTTCGACGAATCTTCGATAAATCGATGGCCAATCGGGAATCAAAATTCATCGATCGGATCAGATGCGACGAACCGAAGAGACGCATCTGTCACGGGTATCCAGAGACGACCGGTTTGTACTCGATTTCATGGCCTACGGATAAACGACTCTTCGTAAAGGCGACAAAAAATAAAAAGATCAACTTCTGTAAAAAATATCGCTGATGTTTTTCTTATTCGCAAATACTGCCAATCATCGAAACGAGAAACATCAATCAGTGGGGTGCAACGAAAGTTCTTTAGTTTTTCTTTTCACATTCTCATTGTCATCCAGAATCGTTTATTACATATTTAGGGTGAACATTTTTAAAGAGAATAATGAAAAAACGTTGGGCTACGGCACTTTCGTTGCGTTCCAACGATGCGCAATTCACTATCATCATTCGAATGCAAGCTTTTTTTTAAATTCTTTCTCCAATTTTTCTGTCGTTCGATCTGAGAAGGGATAACGAATTTGTCAATGTTTTCATTGTGTTTCTTTCTTTTTATCTGACGAGAATTTCAAAATAGCCAGTATGTACGAAATCGTGCGCTCGATTTGGAAAATGGTGTTGAAGTTTGCATCGTTGGAATGCAACGAAAGTTCTTTTTTATATTTCAATTTCCATATTTTTTTATTATGCAAAAATTTTCTTTGCAGATTTATATTGCAGATCATCAAATATTGATCTTGAAGTTTGCATCAATTGATGACATTTCTCTTCGGCCGATTCAGGCTATGAAAATCACTGGAATACTTTTACGTACTGTTATCAGAGATTTACCACTAGCGTTTGCACACAAAAATATTTTTGATGATAAAAACAATAGAGGAATAAAAACCGACAAAAAAATCGTTGTCCAACGATGCAAATTTCAACATCATACTGAATAAGTCCTCGCACATGTCTGAGTACATTTTTGTAGGAAGAATCTGCCATAAGAAATCGAGAGAATTCATAAGTATTAATTCCCATTTCATTCCAACCATGCAAGCTTCAACCTCATATTTGGAAGTGTGTTTCCAACGTATGAACTTCGACGAATTTTTACAAGCCAAGATAAAGGAAACTGTCTCGCGAGGGTGATAACGTGATTTTTTTGTTACACCACAATGGGGCGATGATGAGAGCGCCCGAGCAGCCTTAACGAAGCTAAAGGGCGCGAAACTTTGAGCTTATAAGTTGATTATACGATACTGAATTTGTCATTTTATTGGAGCTGCTGGTGCTGCTGCGCCCTTCGATACGCTAGGCGTGCAAGTGAACGGTATTATTATGTGAATCGCGTGTACGGCGTATCTGGTATTCATGTGGATATACACATACGTACCTGTATATGTAGGAAATATGTAATTTCGAAGACATTCGATCTCAAAGACCGTCCCCATAGCCTATCGTCGCCATACTCAACACAATGTGAAGCCTTCAACATCATGTTCTCGAAGCAGCCGTATGTGCTGATAGCCAACGAAAGGTAGAATGGCTTCAAAATGCCTTTTCCCCAAACACACATATATATACATATTACCTCGTCTGCATCGCAGACCCTAATAGGGGTGAGTGAGATGGAGGTGTATGGTGCAGGGCATTGTGCTCGTTGCTTGTGTAGGTAGCACGCGACTGGCACCAGTACCAGGGGCAGCAGCCGAGGCAACACCACCGGCAACAGAAACGCCATGTGCCTCGGAGAGTCGGAAGACGATCGATAACTTGGCTCTCTCTCGTCGCGGGTTCCTAACGTTGCGATAGCGACACAAGGCATTGCCCCAACGCTACCAACATCTCATCATCATCCCTCGCTCTATCTCTGTATCTCGTTATCTATATCTGCCTTTTAGCATCACGTATACGTGATTCTTGATCAGCTACGCTTTGATCGCGACCCTCAATTGAGGGCTCTCACGAAGGACAAGAAAGGAACGCGACTCCGCAGAATCACGGAAAAATTATGGACTGGAAGAAAGTGCCCGCGTCTAGGATAACGGTAGGATCAACGAAAAATTGTCATCGTCTTCGGAAATATTTTGCTCCCACATCCGTGAATGCAGAATTCGTGTATACCAAGATTTGTCCAGACTATTTATTTCATTGCAGAGAGAAAGAGAGAGAGAGAGAGAGAGAGAGAGAGAGAGAGAGAGAGAGAAGGGCCACCAAAAGACTGACAATCAGTCCGGTTGGCAACTGGTCTAAAAATGTGCTAATTTTATTTTTTTCGATTTTTTGCTCGCAGCTTGAGTCGTCCCAGGCGCACAATGGTCTGCCTCCATGTCGGCTTCCTGTCAAGGGCTTTTCGGCACTTGACGTGTATGCGCGCACCTGCGTTTCCACTTTTTTTCCCGGGCGAGGCCGGATGAAATTTAATTAACCGTTTATCCGAGTGCCTAGTGAATTCGCAGCGAAGTATGTGTGTGCGTATATGTATACGAAGAAAGAGAAGAAGGACGATAGGAACAGCGAGGAAAAGAGAGAAAGGAAGAGAAATAAAGAGATGGAGAGAGGGATAGAGAAAGAATGAAAGAGGAGAACAAAAAGGGAAAAAAGGAAGGAAGTTGTTTGTACCGCATACCGCACAGCCATCCCATTATTTTCCCGCTAAATCTAGTTTTTCCCTCATTAGTCATTGTCAAATATAACAAACTCTATATACGAATCTTCATTAGATTGTAAGACCCGTGCAAAAATTTCCACAGCCATCTAATTGGGCTCCTATACTTGTTCCTACTACCTAATAGGGATCCTACCTAGGGGATTCATGGGATGGGTCATCGCATGGGATCTCTACAGTCAAACGTCACGCTTGTACATTGGATTCTTATTGGGATTCCCTCATTGGAATGTACAGATCCAATTTGAATCCTAAAGGATTCCCACATTATCGAACTGAATGCGATACGATTATTGATAGACCCCATCGCATTCTGTACGTTGAATTGTCCAAACAAAGTATACGGATAGACAAAATGAGTGGATCTTTAAAAAAGGATGAATCTTAGAAATCGATTTGAATCACATCACTGAATAATGATCGTTTCTTACTTATGTAACTGCACTTTGACATAATATCACCGCACGCGTAGGGTCAGAGCGGGATCAGTGACTCATTTTTCCTCAGAGGTCTATAGCTGCCTAACCGTTCCCACAATCTCAATGAAACCTTGACTGAACATGAGGTGTGTTCAATGGCTTTATTTTGTTAAAAGACACTGAACGACCTAACCCAATAGATATTGAGATAATAGCCATGTACAAAAAATGGGATTTGATCCACTGTGTACTTGGGGGTGTACACAGTGAAACATGCCTAATTTCACAGTCAAACAAAATTTCAAAATCAAAATTTGAAGAAAATTACCCTGATCCACTGTACACTTGTAGGTACTAGAGTGCTTTTCTCTATACAATGGGGAGTATTGTACAGTAAACTAATGAAAAATTATTTTAAAAACAGCATATTATGCGATTAATCACAATCATGTATTGAATATTAATCAACAATGAGTACCTACCTAATGACGTAGTACCAGTACCCATTTAAATCACAACGCGAAAATATTCATATGACTTATCTCTGTGTATCTCGAAAAATTGAGCCACTGTGTACCGACCCTCTTTTTTTTCTAAACCGGATACTGACAAGTTCCTATTTTTGTGACGTTTACAAACACAATGCTCAAATACCGCAATATAGCTGTATATTTCGGGAGAACAATGACATCGAACATAACTGCGATAGGTAAAGAAGCAAAAAACATACAAACTCGGCTGGTTTATCAACTTTTGACACAAAAAATAATATAAAATCACCTCTCACAACCGAATTGCGCGGGAGCGACTCACAGACAGGTTCAAACCTATTGGCATCCGATGGCGGTTCTATTGTGAAGAAGACGCACATATATGCATGTCCACTTCGGAGAAACAGAAAAGGTTCGGTGTACCCACTGTTGCCACTGTTCCCACTTTGACCCTATACGCTCATGAAGTGTGCAGGTTATGTTTCAACATGCCGAGATTTTTCACCTGACTTTTAATATATTTTCGAATCGAACGTGGTAAGGAATATCAAAGGGCGTTCATCGGGGAACAGTGCAGAATCCAATTGGACCCCGACGAGGTTTTCCTATGTGCATGGTTTTCCTATAGAAATGTGCATCTTGGGACTCCCCAAGAAATTTGTGCACGGGATCACGAAAGGATAATTTTTTGGGAGATCGAACGAATTCCGGTTGACAATTTCAATCGAAAATCCACAGATATTACACAAAGTGCATTGAAAATGTGATCGGACTTTTGAGGTAACAAAAGACAGGTACATGTAAATAATATGAGTTGGTTTTTATTATTTTTCAAAAGATATTGACACATTTAGGTAATATATTTGTAAATTAAAAACAAGATTAGAATTAGGTTGGGTGAAGGCATTTTTCAACCGATCACAGGCATTCTCAGCACGTCGCAGCTCCCCCCACTCGACTACAACACAATAGCAGTGGAGTGGGGGTAGCGTTACTTACGCGTGACATCCAGCTAACTCAGACCCCTATACCCAGGCTACTTCAACTAACATATACAATGTTAAAAGCATTTTCAATGCTAAAAATTCTCAACCGACGTCAATCGAGAAATAGTGCGGAATCCACTTGAATACCAAATCCCTATAGGGATGTGGCAATATCGAGGGACTCCCTAACAAATATGACACGAGCACAACCATTAGTTACTGTAAACGAAGTAGACAAGACTCCAGATCATCGACACGTGCATATACATTTCTATGCCAATAAACCCGACACTCAAGAGCTTGAATTCAAAAACGACGTCATCTAATTCGACGAAATGCGAAGCTTCGATTAACCCTCAAATATTATACGACTCCCTGAGGGCTCATCTCCTAGAATGAGATAAAAATTTCCATCTCAGTCGAGTATCTATTAATTTCCGGTGAATTCCATTCACAGAGCTTCCCTTTCAGGTATCTATTAATTATAATATCCTCAGACAAAACGAAGGGGTTACCTTCCCCAATCTCGCCTAACTCCGTCCTCGCGCCATTAGCCCTTTGCTCATGAAAATTAATTCAATTCAAGGGAAGTCGAGAGGACGAGATGCCTGACGTGCCAATGTACGAATACATACATACCTCCGATATACATGTATATGAAAAATGTATATATGTATATACATCAATGCTGGCAGGTATATAGGAGCACATGATGAAATTAAAAGCTCCCAAAGGATGACGCGGCGATGGACTGAAGGTAATCGTTTGGGGTGCAAGGAGAGTATAGGTGGACGTAAAATGATTCGAGAAACGTGTCAGAGGCAGTAGTCGTGTTACGGTCTCAAATGTACTATATATATATATATATATATATATATATATATATATATAAAACATACATACACACGCATATATATGGCCATCAGACCACAGGAACATGAAAGGGTGATGAAGGAACAATTTTCGTCGGGCTTAGTCGACCCAGAAGATGACGCCATCAAGCACGACGACGACGTCGACGGAAACAGTAACGTTTCTCCGCGTTTCCTTCCCCAGACATTCAACTGACTCTCGTCTCTCTCAAATATATATGAGTGGAGAACGCAGGTATATCGTCGTGAGGCACCTTCACATCCGGTTTGTGACGCGTCTGCAAGCGGAAGGCGTAAGAAGGGAAATGCCGCTGTCTTACAATGCCAGATCAATTTGGCTTTCGTCGTTCTTTGCTCTTCACCCTGCGGTTCCGTGCGCAGTCCAAGGACCGATGCATCATTGACACAAAAGGAAGACTTTTCAAAAAGCAGCTTGAATGTGATGTTTCAATGATTGATCGACGTATGGATAATTGGTTATTACGAAGAATGGTGATTGGATAAAGCTCTAGCGAAAAATTCTCATGATCTGTCGTTTTTTTTTAATTCGCATCACTGGATCCTGTATTTGATTGCAGAATGGTAAAAGTTTCGGTTTGCATTTTTCGGGGTATTGTAGACTCGCATAGTTGCGGTTTTCTGTGCAATAGAGACGCGCACGCAATGGATAACCTATGGCTGCTTGAACAATGCAGACCGAGTGGTGGGCGAAGAATCTCGATGAAGAAATACCGATCGCGTCATACGGAAGGGAGGAGAGAAACGGTACAAAAAAGGAGAGAAAGAGTGAGGAAGAGAAAAAGAAGGAAAAAGAAAGAAGGATCGGAAGCCTTCCACTGTCGTGAAAACCATGAGTTCTTCCTGAGAGACGTGAAAAGAAGAAGCGGAAAGAGGGAACGAAAGGAAAAAGGATGAAAAAGAAGGAACCGGCGCGCGAAAAAGGCTTCCCGCGATTCATCGTCATTTTCGTGATAGCCGTGCGCACCACAGTCGCTTAATTTCTCCACAGAATGTCGTTGTTGCGCTATCACGAAGTGAATTCAGCGAGGTCGCGGAAAAGGAAGCTGCATCGTGACTTTTGAGCCCCGTAAAATGTGGAACCTCGCGGTTGTTCGTTGAACGTCTGGCAGAAGGATGTGCATTCGACGAGGACTGCAATTTCCAAAGACCTCGTTTGGACGATTACGCCAAGTGATTGCGATGGCGAAAATCGGGCTTGGCGAGATTGAGAAAAGTGGTCTAGGGGTTGAGCGAGGTCGATCTATCGGGCTAAATAAGGGCTGGGCAAGGATGGGGCTTGAAAATTCATGACCAGCAAACGATTTTGCATCGCATGAGACCCTGCACGATCCATTTGAGCGAGAAATAGATGTTCTAATGTCAGCTATGGTGTCCCGTTGATTAGGACCAATTTTGATCCAGCGGTCCAATCGAGTTGTCGATATCCTGGTCAATGCAAAACCATCCGCTGATTACGAATTTTTTAGGTAGAACTCGATCGGACCAAAACTCTCGAGCCGGGAGATGATTAAAGACTAAAATCGATTTTCTAGGCTGAATGAGGCCTGGACGCAGTTGGGACTAGGAAATTCGTGACCACCAAACGATTTTGCATCGAACAATCAATTGCTCAATCAATTTTAGCGAGAAATAAAAAATGCCACATTTTCGGGTCTTCTGTCGCACCAATTAGGACCAATCTGAGGCCAGCCGTTCAATCGAGTTCCCAACACCCTTGTTGATGCAAAATCATCCGCTGATTACGAATTTTTAAGGTAAAACTCAATCGGACCAAAACTCTTGATGCGGGACACGTTTATATACAAAAAAGTTATCTCCTAGGCTGAATAAGGCCTGGACGAGAATGGGACTTGGAAATTCGTGACCACCAAATGATTTTGCATCGCAAAAGAGTCTGCCCAATCCATTTTGACGACAAATTAAGTATGGTCCTTTTTCAAGTCTTGAGTCCCATCGACTAGGACCAATTTCGAAGATTTGCTCCAATCAATTGCCTCAACACCCTTGTCAATGCAAAATCATATTCTCGTTTTTGTTTTTTGGAATAAATTTTAGAGTCTCATTTTATTAAGGTTTATCTATTAAGGCTTTTATGACAAGCCGTTCTTCATTGCACAAAACAGCGTGACGATAACGACCACGTTGAACTAATCAACCCGCGCATTAAATGTGCTCAATTTAGTCTGTCTTTGTACGTGGCTCGTTATGGTAAATACACCTCGATGAAATTTATTATTGCACAACCCGCCAGGATACTTGAAAATCTTGTCTAATTCTAGTAACAACTCAACGCAGAGGTTCAAGGACGAAACAGGAAAACGAACGGTTAACGGCCCTGTATACAGTGTTCCATGAGGACCCGAGGGAAAACGCTAAGTACCTCTCAGCTACATAACCAGCTGGCACTATCGATATATACACACACACACACACACACACACACACACACACACACACACACACACACACACACACATACGTGTCTGTGAATGTATATAAGTATATATATATGCACTCTCCAACCAGTACGCTGGTTATGTAGTGGCACGTACACAGGAAACAGCCATTCGCAATGTCTCGGACGGTGGCAAGTGCAAGTGGATCCTCCGGAGTTGTGGGCTTTGCGCTCGCACGGACTCACGGCCAAGGGGAAACAAAAATTTATGACGGTGAAAGATCGTGGCTGATAAGTTCAGTACGATACTGCGTCCACAGACGATAACCAGTCGGTGGCGGTGGTGATCCTTTTTTTTCATCTGCATACATATATACCCACATAATTGTATGAGTATATACGTATATACGCAGAATACAGGACTTGCCATTTTGCAAGTGATATCTGATATTGATTGATCTGATTATTTATATGACGTTAGAGTTTGCATCGTTGGCTGGCAACGATTTTTTTCGTCATTTTTATCCGTTTATAATTCTAATTACCGAAAACCTTGTTTTTTTGCAAATTGTGGTGGTCAATTTCTGATTAAAAAAAACGCAACAGTATTTCGCAATTTAAAGTAATTAATATCCATTTCGTGCCAAAAATGCAAACTTCATGATCATTGACTTATTGGACATTCCTGATTAGAGCGCGAATGAAAAATGGTACTTGCAAAAGCGTGATTCTCAAAAATACCGTATTATCACGTGGAAGAACTTTGGAGTGAAATGAAAATGATTTTTTTACTTCCTAAAATTAATTTTACTCAACGTTAGCTAAGAAAGTTGCTTATGTAACTTTTAAAGGCATGTACAAGATCAACATAACCTCACAAATTTTCCAACCCATTTTTGTCATAAATGGTGAAAATTTTTAGGGAAAACAAAGCATTAGGCTCTGGAAAATTCCCTGACGTAGAGCTTGACGATTTTCTTTTGCCCTAAATATCATCCGTCTCTGACGAATCTCTGTTCGAAAATTTCAGCTATCTCTCTCGCGTTCATATGTCACGTGGTCTTCGTCTTAAGATGCTTCTTTGGCGATGAGCAATCATCATCTGCATACTATTATTTGGCATAATAATAAATATAAGAAAATGGGAGTGGACAAAATTATTCTCGTTGCAGGACAACGATGCAAACTTCAATACCATGAATCATATGAATCCATTGAAAATAAAGATTGATATAGCAGTCTAATATCGCGGTGATCAAGAGGATCAACTTTCTCCAACTCCGAAGAAAAAAAAGATCCGCCGACTAAGCCCCAATCCTAGTCAACTTTGGCCGTTCAGACAATGTTCGGCTGCAAGAATTCCTCTCGACCACATGTAGAATAATCAGTTCTGAAAGAATGATGACAAAAACTTGGTTGGAAGGAAGATACAATGTGGGTTGAAAAACGAATTTTTTTCTACACCTTGCGATTCGCGTAATTTTCAAAATTTCATAAAAAAACCTCCAGTCTAACAAAAGTATCATTATAATACTAAATGGACATTTTTTATTTTTCATTTCACATTACCCTGGTTGCCAGAACGACGTACACCGATTGCTTTGTTTGAGCAATAATAACTTCACTGTTTATCAATACTTCCCAATTTAAAAAATCCTCAATCTCGGCAAGACTATGTATCGATTGTGTGTAAAGTCCCGACCTCGCTGTCCCGATACTCTTATGAGAAAAAAAATGTTCAAGATCGACGTGTCTTTTGGGCCCCGAGCTTATGCAGACTCGTTAACGTACAGATCAAGAGGAGGCTGCACCTTGACTTCAAGTAATAAAATATATATTTATACACATACATAATCGTAGTAGCAGTGATAAGAGCACACTCGGGCTCAAAACAACCAAGTACTTACCAACCCACGTGGACAACAGCCAAACGGCAATGAGGCTCCGAATGATGGTGGTTGTGAACCTGGAAGCAGAAAGCAGACGCAATTATTAGAGACACTCGAAGAGTCTGCTGGCTTCGGAGTCTCAAATATGTAAGGCAGCATAACTGTATATGTGGTTTATGTTTGAAGGTGTACATGTCTAGGTGTGGCTATGTGATAAAGCCTCGTAAAACCAAATTACAACTTTGGAGGCTCGGGATAACTCGGAGGTTCAACTTTGTCTGTTCAACTATCTTTCTGCGCTACTCTTCTCGTTACGGTCTGTCTCCTTTCCTTCTCCTTCCTTTTTCTTCCTCCACCCCCCCCCCCCTCCCCGCGCCACTCGCTCTCTCTCTCACCCTCGCTGTCGCTTCCTCCCTTTTTTGTGGCCGAGGCCACGTTAATCCAAACTTATCTTAAACTGCGATAAAGAAGAATCGTTTCGGGACCGTGGGCTGGGTGTAACATCAGGAAGACGTAGAAACATGGAGGCGTTCAGTACAGCAGAGATACACACGTGTGTATCTCGGGTTAGTTTTTGCGCTTGTCTTTTTGGTTAATCAACTCGGAAAGCTCGGCGATCTTGAAGATTTAATTTCCGATTGTCCATGCATTTACGTCGCCCCTCGCGATTTTATCAATCTGCGGATCCAAAAGAAATCCTCGAGACTTGAGGGGTCAGATATATGTCTATAGAGGAGGGATAATGGTCTAATGATATTGAAGGAGGGTCTAATGATATTGAAGTTTGCATCGTTGGGACGCAACGAGAGTTCCGCAGCCCAATTTTATTGCAAATTCAGGCCTCCAAAATTACATTAATATTTCATTGTATCCTTATTAGAGATCTTCGGCCTTAACATGTAAGAAAAGATCTTGTATCATAATGAAAATGAGCAAATAAAAAAAGTAAAAAAGAATCTTCGTTGCATTCCAACGATGCAAACTTTAACTTCTTCGGAGGGATTATAATAAGAAGACTCTGGCTATTTATTGTTTCTGTGAAATTAAAAATAAAAGAATCAAATTCCCCGTTGTTTCGTTAAATTCCGACAAAGCCGAATTGGAAATCACAAAATCATTAGTAGCATTATTGGAGATTAGAGTGATAAAAATCTTCACAAAAACATATGATTAATTCAAAAAAAAATATGAGGAAAGATGGGCTAGTCACGATGGGCTAGCCACGATGAGACTAGTCTTAAAAATCATAGAATGAGTCAATCTATTTTAGAGAATTTAAAAAAAATAATAAAAAGAGACGTTCTTTAAAAAAAAATAGTTTTCACTTTGGAATAAAAAAAAAACGTTGTCACTGATAATCGATAATTTTTTCATATTTTTTAGCGAAAGTATGCTTCAGAATGAAAAGACAATTATATAGTGAAATTTGTCGATATCTCAATTAGTTGAGGAGTTATCAGCGTTCGAACGTTTCTAAAGCTTGCGAAATCGCCATTTGTTAGAAAATTATAAGTTCTAAAAGAGAAGAGATGAAAATATAAAAATTAGTGTGAATTTCCTTTCATGGGGTATAATTTTACAAAAAAAATCAGGAAAACCAAAAACGGTCGGGGCCACGGGCCAGGTGAAATGGCGTGGAATGCCCCATATATATATATATATATATATATATATATATATATATATATATATATATATATATATATATATATATCTACACAAACACACACGAGAATGATTAATTTATTTTGTCGAATTTTACAGTGGGATGAGAGATATATAAATAATATAAGTCACCGAGATGACAAGGTAAAGCTCGTAATGTCGGAGCCCGGCAGGTCTTTCATCCTTATCGCGTCTGCTATAAATCCAGTACGCGCGGGACAAACAGGGAGAATACCCTGCTAACTCGCTTAACATTATAATTAATTCACCGTTCCCACGGAGCCCGGGCTGCGTCATCTCGCCGTCCGAGATTCACGTCTCGTTTCGGAACCCATACGAACATCATTTACAAGTGTGTACATGCTCTCACAAGACGGATATACCGCAACGCGGGGGAGGGGGGCTACCGAGAATAATTAGCGCCACCGCGAAGTACGAAAATCCAGCCTAATTCGAATTTCCAAAATGGCGTACAGTAATGATGATTCCAATTAAGACCAGCTTGTGGGGCTGTAAATAGAGTATCGTAATTGGATTCGTAACACAAGACAAATCATCATTTATGAATAATAACAAAAATTATTAAAAAGTTCCTTCATGTAACCGCGATTTATTGTTATTTCTCAATTGCCCGTGTACACGTCAAGTTCTTGACATTTCGTGATGTCGAAGTGATTTCATCGTTGGAAGGCAACGGAAATGAGATGTTGAAGTTTGCATCGTTGGAATGCAACGAAAAGTCTTTTCAATTTTTTGATTCCATCAGTTTTTTCATTATTCGAATTCTTATCCTGCACACTCAGGCTGTAGATTTTTTAAGAGGATTAAAAAAAACGGTTGAGCGATTTGTGTAGCCTATAAAACTTTGATATCATACGGAAATTCATCTTTCTTTTTTAATTTCTTTATTTTCAAGTATTGTCCAAACCGTTTCAGCTTGAGCTTGTAGGTCTTCAATGGAAACTTAATCACTCTGAAGAAGGTTGAATCGATGTCCATTGAAGAACCCAATTTTACGAACACCCATAATTATCAATCATCGACATGTACATTTTTCAAATTAAGTCGAAAATACAGCAGATGGAACCATGTCGAATTATTAAAACCATTTTTAGAATTATTTATCGAAAGTAGAAATTTTACAGCAAACGTAATCATTTTCTTGATAGTGCTCTCTAAGTGATTTTTTCATCGGCTATTTCATATTTTCAGAGCCACATTCAATATTACCAGAATGGAATGGGGTACCTAAAAGGGGTAAAAGTACCAAACAAATATGTACTAAAGTTGATTACTTCTTTTACAGCCAACAATCGCGAAAAAACCATTAGGCTTTTCGAAAAAAAAAATTTTGATCTCTTATTGCATTTTAACGATACAAGCCTCGACATCGCATTAATTCGTGAATCAAAAATAAGCGTATGAAATTTATCTAGTGGAGGGGAGAGAGAATTTTTTCCGCTGATGTGAAATGTCGATATGAGGAAAATAAATTTTCTGGAAAGAGCGTAATAAATAATCAAGCTGTTCTAATCACCGTGTAGTTAAAATGCATGTGAACTTTTATCGCCTCGGTAATTATGATCTCGAACGTAACCGCCATGTAACTCTCTCAAAGTTGCATGGCATTACATTCTTTTCCAGCCCGGTATAACGTGCATGAAAGCGTCGGAAGTATACGACAGCCGTGCACGCGATACACGAGACGACAACGAAATAATTGGAGTAAGATTAAATAGCTTCTAGCCTCGGAGGCAAAAGGTTGAACGTTATATAAAGAAAATGCTACACACACTCACACCCGTGGGAGGAAATATTTTATGATGTATTTTCATATGATTATCCATTTGTTGACAACACACGATTGAAGTATTTTTTGTTTTTGTCGAAATTCGAATGTTTTTTTTGCACAGCCAGCCATTTTTGTAATTTTTGCAATTTCATAAATAGGGTCCGAGTGAGATCAGTGGGTCATGTTTTCCAGAGGTCTATAGCTGCCTAACCGTTCACGCAATCTCAATGAAACCTTGAGTGAACATGAGGTCTGTTCAATGGCTTCATTTTGTTAAAAGACACTGAACGGCCTAACCCAATGGATATTGAGATGATAACCATTTTTAAAAAAATGGAATTTGATCCACTGTGTACTTGGGAGTGTACACAATGAAACATGCCTAATTTCACAGTCAAACAAAATTTCAAAATCAAAATTTGAAGAAAATTACCCTGATCCACTGTACACTTGTAGGCACTGGAGTGCTTTTCTCTATACAATGGGGAGTATTGAACAGTAAACTATTGGAATTTTTTTCAAAAAAACAGCATATTATGCGATTAATCACAATCATTTATTGAATATTAATCAACAATGAGTACCTACCTAATGAGGTAGTACCAGTACCCATTTAAATCACAACGCGAAAATATTCATATGACTTATCTCTGCGTACCTCGAAAAATTGAGCCACTGTGTACCGACCCTCTCTTTTTTCAAAACCGGATACTGACAAGTTTCTATTTTTGTTAGGTTTACAAACACAATGCACAAATACCGCAATATAGCTGTATATTTTGGGAGAAAAAGGACTTCGAACATAACTGCGATAGGTAAAGAAGCAAAAAACATACAAACTCGGCTGGTTTTTCAACTTTTGACACCAAAAATAATATAAAATCACCTCTCACCACCGAATTGCGCGGGAGCGACGGACAGGTTCAAACCTATTGGCATCCGCGGGCGGTTCTAATGTGAAAAAGACGCACATATATACATGTCCACTTCTGAGAAACAAAAAAGGTTCAGTGTACCCCCTGTTGCCACTGTTCCCACTTTGACCCTATCCGATTTCAGGAATGTTTGATTACACAGCTCAACAGCCGATTTGATGCCGCAAAACTGGATAATTTTTTCGAAATATTATCTCTATACTGATGAGAACACGAAAATATACCAATTTGGAATCAAATATAATTTTACTGAAAAATGCAAGTTTTATTAAATATTTTTCCATCGGGTAAGCTTCTTTTTCGTCCTTTTCTCGAGTGAGACTCGTCGAGACAGTCACGTACCACACTCCAAACCTAATCAGCCATCATATATGTGCGTCCCATCTTCCCTGATATCGATCTTCCATGATTTTTATGTCTCGGTAGAGGCGTTCTCCTTGCTCTTCACTGGAGGAGGCAAGATTTTCTGCAAATTTACCTTGACCCTCTATTGCTACCCGGAAATAAGAAAGAAACAAAAGCACTTTTCACGAAATCAGTGATAGTTTTTTCTGGATTTTTAAATTACATAACCTCCGCATGTGTAACAAAATATATTAGGGTAGTTCGAACAAGCTCGTCTTTGCTTTGCTGCCATTGACATATCACTGAATTAATTTACGACAGCAAATAATAACAAAACAAAGAAAACATTTCTTAAATGAACTGCTAACGATACTCACTATGAAATTAAAATTAATTTGAAAACTCTGTGTAGTATGTTGAAATATTGGTTGGTATGGGTCTACCCAGTAGTCACTTGACAAAAAATAATACGAATTTCGCCGGCACCAAGAATTTTTTCCTGACTTGTCAAATTTGTTTTGACATATCTCAGCAATGAATACCCCTGAGCATTTTTTTAACCGCTTATTTTGGAATGTATGATCTAGATCTGCAAAGAAAGATTCTATGACGTTGAAGTTTGCATCGTTCGAATGTAACGAAAACTAATTCTTTTTTACTGCTCAATTTTTTTTACTGATTTGGGCTGTAAAAATAAATAAAATGTTTTCACATATTCTTATTAGAGACTTACCATCTCAGTTTGCAAAAAAATAGATTGTCGATAATAATAAAAATAAAGAAATAAAAGATCGAAGAAAAAAAATCGTTGCATTCTAACGATGCAAACTTCAACGTCATAAGATTTTGTAGAATTATGAAAATGAGGAATTAAAAATGTAAAGAAGAATTTTCGTTGCATTCCAACGATCCAAACTTCAAGACGATTATTATTATACTAAATATATATATATATATATATATATATATATATATATATACTGCATATTAAATATTTATATATATATATATATATATATATATATATACTGCATATTAAATATTTTTATATATATATATATATATTACTTCCTATCACCGTAGTTGTTGTCAGAACCGCCTACACCGACTGGCCATGTACCAACAACGGCACTCTGTTCAAATAATAACAACTTCGTTGTTTGTCAATATTTTTCAATCAAATAAAAACGTGAACTTGGCAAGACTATATATTAATTATGTATAAAGTCCCGACCTCGTCGTTCGAATACTCCCATCGGAAAAAAAATATTGAAAACCGTCCTATTTTTTGGGCCCCAAGTTTCTGCAGACCCTTCTATGCTACACAATTCTACAGTCGCAATATGACCTTTCGAACACTCCTTTTTTTGGCGAAGCAAAATTATTCGCCAAAGCGAGCAGTGGCAAAAGTCGCCTCGAAATCTTTTAGCTACGCGACAATGCGTCCGCATATACGCTCGGGGGTGTTTTATGTACACATTTAGACATGTAATGGGTATATATGTGTTTGTGGATGCAGCATTTTCGGGTGCAGACGTCACTGTGACAAAGTGTTAGCCAGTGCCCACTGTACGCGAGGGTACATATATTTTCCGAATGTACCGATCTACGGGTTGGCTCCGAATACACGTAAGTACATACGTATGTATACGCACACACATACACATTCATGTGTGAACGACACCGGAAGCCACATTTGCACCCCGACCTGTCACAAAGGTAGACCGTTAATTATCCCGACTCGTAGACCACTTACATTTCGGAGACTTAATTGTCGGAGACAAAGTCAAGTTCGCGCGGGGAGCTCGTGCGTGTGTATGTGCGGTCACCGAACGATATTTCGCTCGCTTTTCGGCTTTCGCTCGTATTTTTACTCGCTTTTCCAATTTTCATTTCCACTCTTCACGCGTTCAAATTACCGTGGCAAATGTAAAGCGTGGACGTGTTGAAAGCTATTGCGAGTATCACAAAATAAAATCGTCACTGCATTATTTCGACATTAGAGATCGAAATAATTTGATACGAATTTTTAGGTACTTTTTTCGAGTTTGCTTGGGTGCGTGCACCTGATATGACAATGATATCCATAGTGCGCAAATATACATTAGGGTGGCCCAAATTTGAGCTTTATTTTATTTTATTTTTTTCATTTTTCTCACTATCCAATTATCTTCTTTAAAGAAGAAAAAAAATTGTCGCGAAATCTGCGAGCTGTCAAAAAATATTTAGAGGCCGCTCAAGCCTCCCAGAAAGGCAAGTTTTCTTTTTAAAAAAACTTATTTTTTTCGTTCACATCTCACCTATGAATTTTACGCTTTATAATTTTTAAATTAAGCTCGCAAAAGCTCTAGCCGGCCAATGAATATTTAGTGGTCGCTCAAGAGCTTCGAAATTTCCAATTGTCGCGATTTTTTGTCTCTTCTCACTCATAATTTTAACACTTTGTAATATTTTTAAAATAATTTATCGTTTGTTTTTCTTAAGAAACGGATTTTTTTTATTTACCTCACACTTCTAAACCGATAAAACGGGGGACCTATAATTTTGTTTGCGGACAAGAGCTTTAAAGGATTGTTTTATGAGAACAAAGATTATAATTCTTGGGTTAGTAGTGTGAGATAACTTTGAAAAATCTGTTTCTAAAGAAGAACGATCAATTGTTTTGATAATATTACAAGGCGTCAAATTTATGTGTGAGATGAACAACAACAAAAATTGGCGAGAATTGGAAATTTCGAAGCTCTTGAGCGACCACTAAATACAGAAGAAGAAATATAGTAAGAAGTAAACAAGCAAAAACTATTTTTTAACGAAAATTTGAATTATTGGGATGCTTGAGCGAACTTTAAATATTTTTTGATCGCGCGCAGATTTCGTGACAATTTTTGTCCTCTTTAAAGAATATAGTTGGATGGTGAGAAAAAGGAAAAAAAAAAAATCTTAAATTTGGGCCACTCTAATATACATACATACAAACACAGTACGCACGCACGTCTATCTATCAGCAGATCACACTTGTATAGTTGAGATGCTGATGAACATTGTTAATAATTATTTGACCATAGCTAGAAGCCAGAAATGTCAATTTTGTCAAAATGGATTTAATAAAAACAATCTACATGACAAGATAGCGGATTTTATACTGATTAACACTTGCCAGTCACACCTCGAAAAATGACGTAAAAGTCATGGCGGGGGAAATTCACCCCAATCATTTTGCAATGTGATAAATTATTGAAAAATTCAAACAAACAAAAATACTGTAATGTACTTTCAACTCTTTTCTACACGACCATACCGATTATTTTCAAAAAGTGTGATTTAAATATGCAAAAAAATGACCCATTTTCCAGAATTTTCTGGAAAGTATTCCAGGTTAAAAACGCCTGGGGTATATTCCACCCGGTGCGACCATTAAGGGTTAATAATCTTTTTACAAATTTTCTTTCAGATAATATTTACGCCCACAACCGTGTACACCGTGAGGACTCCTTTTTTCGAAGAGATTTTGAACCGGTAAAAAATGTAAAAAAAAATGAACGTTTAAAATTGTATTTTCCGTTCTTCATGATCGCTTTGATTTGACAACAAAAAATCAGAGTGATTAGCGTATTTTCACCATCGAAAAAAAAATCGCGAAAATCACCTATTTTTCGACCCGTTACACTATGATGATCCTCTAATTGCCCAAATTTTATTTGGCTGATTCAGGATGTGATAATCACTCAAACGTTTTTACGTCTTCTTACAAGGAGAAGTTGCGAAGTCGATCTCTCCGATTTCGATGAAATTTGGCATGCTTGTGGAATGAGTAATAATAGGCGACACGTATTTTTTTTATATCCGCGGAAGGCAATTTTTAAGGGTTGAAACGCACCCTTGAAAATTGGGGTGTTTTTTGTTTTTTGTCGATGACGTTTTAACGGTACAAGATATGACAAAAAATCAATTAGCAACGATGTTTATTTTTTCGTGTACTATACATTAGAAATGAGAACGACAACGTTATGGACGAAAAAAGAAAAACAGCCCGATTTTCGAGGGTGCGTGTCACCCCTTAAAAATTGGATTCCGCAGATATAAAAAAATACGTGTCACCTTTTTTTACCCATTGTACAAGCAATTCTTATTAACAATTATCTGACAATTTTTTTGGACCGTGAAAAATTTGCGTAAAAAATCGTCAGATAATTGTTAATAACAAATGAATTATGCAATATAAAAAAAAATCCTCCGTATATTCAACATTTCAAGTGAATCGGTTGAAAATGGTCTGAGTTATGTTTCCGACCAACTTAAAAAATGCAGTTTTGCTGCAACGCTGCACAGCCGCCATTTTGAAATTAATCGTTTCAAAAAAATGATTGTATACAGTCACTGATATGTATGATAAACACCGTTTTTTGTAATCTTGATTTATTTTGTAGTTTTTCTGAAAAAAAAAATCCCCAAAAAGCCTATTTTTTCGGCCTCTAGAGTGGCCTAACCCCTTAAAGAAGCCCCCATTGCGCGCTCTACTGGAAGGACAACCGGACGAGCCTCATCCTTTTTTCGAAACCTTAAGCTTCCCCCAGAAAAATCCGCATCGAAATTTCCACCGCCTAAGGGCTGCCACCCAACCTCCAAACAGCATAAAACAGTGTGACGCAAACATTTCAATATATTTATTTCGGATAAGAGGTTTGGAGTAAAAAAAAACCAAAATCTCCTTGGCCCGCAGTACCTGCGTTCGTGTATCGCGTATATTTACATGTAGCAAGGATAAATCGTCGGTCCCTCGCAAAGTCCCGCAAAGCACGGTGCGCGCGTGACAAAAATTGCCAAGCAAAGGTTGCCGAGCGACTTTTGAACGTTTCCTCTGGAACGACAAACCGCTCTCTCTCTCTCTCTCCCACCCACCCTTTTTTTCACCCGACTTTTGCGTCCCTGTCCGAGGGCTTTTTTTACGAGAGGGATTCGGGTCGTCATGGGACATTCTCGAAAAACATATAACAAGAAAACAAAAAAGAAAAAGAGTAGTTACGCGAGAGAGGAGATCTCGGGAATTTTTGACGTTTCTGTACAGACTACGACCAAAGGTTACAGGGCACGATGGTTGGGTAATCGAAAAAGGATTTCGAATAAGGAAAATGGGAAAATATCATACGACTCGCACGAGGCTCCCTATACAGGGTGTCCCCCTCTTATCTCTGCCACCCGAAACAACTCAGTAATTATCGACATCACAAGGAAGTCTTCCAGACGAAAGTTGTACGGTGTGAAGGAGGCCATTAAATGCTACCAATCTTATTTATTTCGGTGGAGGCGCTGACGCACAGTGAAGGTCACCTCCACTTTTTTTAAATGGAATGGTACATTTTTTTTCAACCATCTCGTGGGGCACCTCAAGCCGCATAAAAACAGGGGGTCAAGGTCGTTCAGGGTCATTCAAGGTCACCTATTAAAATGAAATACAAATCTAAATATCTCGGATTACTACCAAATATTTGGTAGTGATCCGTTCGTGATAATGTTTCATATGTGGCTTGAGGTGCTCCGCAAGATGGTTGATATAAATGTACCATTCCATTTTAACCCTCAATCCGTGAAGGTTTTTTCGGCACCCTAATTCCGTGAACCGGGGTTGTTTTCGGCTGGGCGCTGTTATACTTACAATTTTTGTCAAAAAAATCTGAACAAATCATGGTTTATCTTTATACTTTGCTTTTAAAGCGAAAACAGATTTTTTTTATTTTCGATAATTTTTTTTCAACAAATATGAAGCAATGCACGTGAAAAACGTTTTTTTTTTAAATGCATCGGGCGTAAAGATTATGGGAAAGAAGTTTAATAAACGGTTATTAAAATGAAAAATCTTGTTCTTTAAGGAAAAAAAAATACTACAGTATCGTAGGAATAAACCAGATACCCTATTTTACACCGGGAACATAGGCATATTTTTGGGAGGTTAAAACGAGAGAAAAATACTCAATGTCCAAGATATATATTTTTTTCTTATTTTATTTATGTTATCAGACCATAAGTAACATTTAGTTATGTTATTAGACCATATTTATGTTTTATTTATGTTATTAGACCATAAGTAATAAATCTCCTCGGCCCTTCTGACCGCCATAATTTTCTTTTAAACTGAAATATTTACGTTACATTGATTGTTTACAGTTCAAAACATCAACATATGAACAAAAAACAACAACAAAAATCGAAAACCGCCAATTTTTCTTACGTTATTCGTGAACAGGGGTCGTTTTCGTCCTGCTCCGATTTGTCTCGCACGCCAGTTCGAGAGTAACTGACTGCCAGACCTGACCTTGTGCGCTCACGAACCTACCTGCCTACTGTACTTTTTTTTCGTTCCCGTCCAGGGGCACTGACATCGCCGACATTCGAGAAATTTCAAAAACAAATTTTCGCCCGGACGAAAACGACCCCGGTTCACGGATTGAGGGTTAAAAAGTGGAGATGACCTTCAATGGGCGTGAGCGTCTCCACCGAAAAAAATGGTCGCATTTGATGGCGCCCTTCACATCGTACAACTTTTGTCTGGAAATTTTTTTTGTGACGTCGATAATTACCGAGTTATTTCGGGTGGCAGAGATAAGAGGGACACCCTGTATACGTTTGTATTTGTATAAATGCAAATGCCACTTAGAGAAGAACGATTTCCAGTCAATGAAAATCACGAAAATCGTCTCATTTTCCTCACAGAATTTCCGCAGGCCAAATTACAAACATCAAACATCAATTTCCTCCATCAAATGACTTTGACGTTTGCATCGTCGGAAAGCAACGGAGTTCACTTATTTTTTGTTCAATTTTTCATATAATTTCAGCCGATTCACACTACGAAAAGCACCCAACAATTTTTTCATCCGTATTAGGGTAAGTCCGGAGGAGATGGGCCTACTAACTTTGAGGACCTATTGTCGAGAAACCATGATGAATAAAACAACAATTTTGATCGCAAATAAAACTTTAATTATATTTTTTATCAAACCTTAATAAGAATCACTCTCAAAATCAACAAATGTAGTCACATCAACCATTTAAAGAAAATTACGCTTGGCCATCTCTCCCAGAATGTCCGGGTGTGATGGCTATAGGGGTCGGGGGGAGATAACCAGGACTCTTCTCTTTTTCCCTTGCCTTTATGATCTTTCAACTCCTTTTTTTCTACTGCCGCAGTTGGAGCACATGTCTTCATACTCCGGACAAGTTTCATACATCCAGAGCTTACAAATGTCACATTGCAGCCAGTCTTCGATGAGTTGTGTCCTATAATAATTATCGCCGCAGCCACTGCAGTTGTCTTCCTCTTTATCTTCGTTGCCACCTTTAGCGATATCGCAGAGGACCATGGGAACTTCTTTGCCACTGCTGTCTGAGTTCCTATGAATGGCTTTACGTTTTCTTTAAGGCCTTACCCCCCACTTGTAGCGCAAAAAAAGGCCTTTTTCATGAATTAAAAAAAAAAAAACTACAAAACTTTTTTAATCGATCAATATACCATCTTAAAGAACACATCTTGAAGAACTTTCAGTAATTTTTTTATTGAAAAATATTACATTGTTTAGTGGCAAATGGCCATCAATGAAATAATGTTTTTATATACACGGTTTGTGGTGACCAACAATGCAGCGAAGTGGATCATCTGAAAAAAAAATGCGGGTGGATTTAGTCAAATATAAGTATAAACTAGTCTTTAATCAAAGGATTTTAAAAAATATTCATTTTTCACAAAATGGCGGACAGTCAAAGTTAATGGTTCGATTTTAACGAGAAAAAAAAACGGCCATTTTTGGCTATTAAACGGCCATTTTTGTCGAAAAAAAAAATCGAACGAGTAAAGACTACATTTTTATGTATTAAATAAGCCTGCAAAATTTAAAGAAGATCGGTTCATTAGTGTTCGAGTAATCTTGGTCACGGACTTCAGAAATGCCATTTTGAGAAAAACGCGTTTAAAGTTTCAATTTCCGGTCGTTTACACAACGGATTCTTCTCTTTTAATGCTCATATCTCAGTCAATTTTGTTCGGATCGACTGGAAATTTTCAGGACATATTCTCAGATACTTATACTTCAAAAAAATGCAAAAAAAAATCGATTTTTTCACCGCATTGTGCACATCGCATGTGGGGGTAACCCCTTAAGTTTTACTTTCTACTTATATCATCTTTGGTCTTTTAGACTTCTCTTCTTTTTCTGCCTCTTCTTTTTCTTTTATTCTCCAAAATTTTGGATTGAAGATATTCTGAAAACAGTACTAAAGATACCATCACCCCCGGAAAAAATAACAATATGAATTGATAGAAAGGAACAAATCATTTTTGTTTTCATTTTTAGGTTAGAATACGTGAAAAGATAATTACTTCACAATAAATGTACAAAAACAAGTAAATTTTTCAAAACCTTTTTGTAACCACTTCATATGAGAACCCCTTATTTTATATTGAACGTGTAATCAATAAAGAAAGTGGGTTTGACTTACTTTTTAATTTTTTTTGCATTAAAACTGACTGTTGTTTGTTGCCAGTCACGAAACGAAGCAAACTAGATTGCCACTAATGCCATCTATTTAAGGACGAGTCGAACTTTTATCTATTTACCATCTCTCCCGGACTTTCCCTAAAGATCTACGACCTTAATCTACGAAAAAAGACTTCATATCGTCATAAAATAAAAGCAAGAAAATGAAAAAGAATTTCCATTGCATCTCAATGATGCAAACTCCAACACCAGCATTTTCATTCTTTGATAATGCTTGTCCGCAAATTTCACCTATCACCAAATCATTCCATGCCAAATCATCCCTCTGATTATGAAAAATTCCACGTATCTGGTTGGACGCGTGTCTGCACGAGGAACAGACGGATGGCTGTGCATACACCCCCGGGGCTCAGATGGTTAGAGGGATTGGCCCGGAACTCAATCTGTGTGTATACGTGGTCGAATATTAAAGTGGAATGTCCAGTTAGGGGCTGAAAAGCAGGCCGTACTGCTGGCAGCATTCGGATTGCCCCGGCCACGGGGGGCGAAGAGTCCGCCCGGGAGCAGATAAAATCGCTATTCGTACTCGGTCACGTTGATGTATTGACTCGGGAGACGGAAAAAAAAATAAAATAAAATAAAACCGCTCGAAGCCAAAATCAAACTGCAGTACTTTCGGTTAAAAGTATTACCATGTACTTACAGACGAAGTTAAATTGGAGAAAATTTCGTTCAATTATAAGTAATTCAGGCTTTCCGAGAAGGGGTTGAAAAATTCGATTAAAAAAAAACGTCGGTTAATGAATAAAAATGTGGTGCAAAATAAGAAAAGGTCCCGTTAAAGCGAAAAAAACACTTCGCAGTGATCATGGTGGTTTCCTATTTGATTTCTCAACGACTTCGATAGAATCGCAATCAACGAAGAGAATGTGGAAAAAAATCCGTTTTCATTTTTCCATTACCCTTCCATCTGGCACCCTACATTATATAAATATGTGTGTGTATATACATACAGGGTGTCCCAAAACTCAACGATAATCTGAGACCGGATGAAAGGCCAAGTTATACCAGTTCTGGGAAAAATACAAAAAAAATCCATATCACTCAGTTCAGCGATAATAGACATTTAAAAAAAAAAGTTGAAATTCGACACCCTTGGTCGCATTTTCAAGTCCTGTGATCACCAATGTCACAATTTCGCTGTGATTTTTTTAATTTCGTGATCTTCATTAACGATGCTATTAATCGCAACTACAAATTAATGCAAAAAACATTGTTAATTTAATAAAATAAGTTAAGTTTTAGTGAGTCATGGTTCACAAAAATATTGTTACTTAACTTTGACACTTCATTTTGAAAAAAAATGTACTACACTACCCTTGGCAAGTTGTTTCAAAAGATGGCGCATTTAATCAAGATTTCAAAATGGTGCAACACTTGCCACTTTTCTTGCCATTAAAAATTTTATTTCTTATTTTTTTCAAATTGAGCTCATTTTGAACAACTCGACATTAGGAATTTTTGTTACTAAAATTTGTTATTTTTTGTTTCTGGTCTGAAATAAAATTATTATTTTTAGTAAAGAGGTAATTGGTTATTAACTGACTCAATTATCTCTTTACTAAAAATAATAGTTATTTCAAAAAATGGCGCATTTAATCAAGATTTCAAAATGGTGCAACACTTGCCACTTTTCTTGCCATTAAAATTTTTATTTCTTATTTTTTTCAAATTGAGCTCATTTTGAACAACTCAACATTAGGAATTTTTGTTACTAAAATTTGTTATTTTTTGTTTCTGGTATGAAATAAAAGTATTATTTTTAGTAAAGAGGTAATTGAGTCAGTTAATAACCAATTTTTATTGTAAAAAACATATTTTATTAAAAAACATATTGTAAAAAACATATGTTTTTTCACACACACACGCACGCACGCACGCACGCACACACACACACACACACACACACACACACACACACACACACACACATATACAAACATACATACATATATATACACAGGGTGTCCCTATGATCTCTGCCACCCAAATTAACTCGGTAATTATCGGCGTCACAAAAAAATGTCCCAGACAAAAGTTGTACGATGTGAAAGGGGCCATCAAATGCGACCATTTTTTTTTATTTCGGCGGAGGCGCTGACGACTTTTTTAAATGGAATGGTACATTTTTTTTCAACCATCTTGTGGAGCACCTCAAGCCGCATCAAAAAAATTAGGGGTTCAAAGTCGTTCAAGGTCATTCAAGGTAACCTATCAAAATGAAATACAAATCTAAATATCTCGGATCACTACCAAATATTTGGTAGTGACCTGAGATATTTAGATTTGTATGATCGATACTGACCTTGGATGACCTTGAACGACTTTGAACCCCTAATTTTTTTTTATGCGGCTTGAGGTGCTCCGCAAGATGGTTGAAAAAAATGTACCATTCCATTTGAAAAAGTGGAGTTGACCTTCACTGTGCGTCAACGCTTCCGCACAAATAAAAAAAAATTAGTCGCATTCGATGGCCACCTTCACACCGTACAACTTTTGTCTGCAACATGTTTTTGTGACGTCGATAATTACCGAGTTATTTCGGGTGGCAGAGATAAAAGGGACACCCTGTATATGTAGGGTGCCAGATATACGATACATTTGGTCGTCCCCGCAGGCTTCTCAAGCACCGAGGACTTATTGACTTGTTCGAAGATTCGACATGCAGCGAAATTGAGAAATGGAAGACGCAAAAGGGTTTCGATGCATGGGAATACTTATATACGTATACACGTACCCCACGACTTGTGCAGACTTCATCGGAAAAAGTGTGTATAACATGGCAGAAGGTAAAAAAGTTTGGGAAAACGACCCCCGGCCTCCCTTCCGCACCTCCGGGGGACCGACGTGTCGTCGGTACCTTGGGGTGATAAAATATATCGCGACGACCATCCCAGCGTGCCACTCGCCAATTGGAAATAGAAAAATCTTACGTTATAAATCTTCCGAGCGAATCGAACGACAAAGTTTCCGAGAACCTTATAGATTCGCCAAAAAGATAGTCGTATACGTTTCCCTTCTTATAAAAATAAAAAAGAAGTATGAAAGAAACAGAAACAAATAATGGGCAAACTGAAACTTGACGCAATAGGGGATTGAAACTGCGAGAGGAAAAGTGATCGTAAACTTTGATACGATACAATTTTCGTACAAACTTTTAATCGATATTACTTATAGCACGAGGCAAAAAGTTTCGCTGCCGAGTGAATTTTATTCACTTGATAGGTTTGCATAAGCTTTTGGTTTGAAAAATACGATTCTTTCATTGCATAGTTTTATAGCCTAGGGTCAACTTTAAATTGCAACAAAGATTTTGTAAATTTTTCGAAAATTGACAAAGTCGTGACGATTTTTGTGAAAAGTACGCCGACTGCGCTATGGGGAACCGCGCCGCTGGGATTTACCCTTTTTTCTTGTGCGTTTGCTTCGAAATGACGTTGAAGTTTGCATCGTTGGAATGCAACCATTTTTTTCTCCATTTTTATCATTATCCAAAGCCTCTTTTTTGCGAATTGATATTATAAATATCTAATAAGAATACGTGAAAACGTTCGAGTGATCATGGCACTCTAAATGGGCCAGAAAAAATTGAACAATTAAAAAAAGAATCCATTTCCATTGCGTTCCAACGATGTAAACTTCGACGTCATTGTTTCAAAACTATATTTGATAACCCGGTGTACTTCAAATTCGGATGGAGCATACTTTATAACATGTTTTATCGTATACCAATAACAAATTATTGAAGTTGGTCCAATGCCGAAAATCAAATATTTTTTCTACAGCCTGCCAATTTCGGATTTTCAAAATTCCAACACAGTATCGTTGCAAAGTTTTATTATAATCCGAAAAAAATGTTTTTTGATGTTCCATTTCAGAATACCCTAGTTTTCATACCCACCTACAATCGGGCGAACTAACATGGGTTCTTTTGAAAAAAAAAAAAAAAAAAAAAAACGCCACCATCGATCTCTCATTCAGTTTAATTGTATCTCGAAATGGCATGAACATAGGAATGAAAAAGTGTAAGGTGCTCCATAACTGTCGAGGATTGAAATACTATTGGAAAAAATAGGGGGTATCGATAATTTTTTTCAGTATCAAAATAGGGATATTTGAAAATGTTCCTAGTGAAACTCATGATGTTGATGTTTGCATCGTTGGAATGCAACGATTTGTTCGTTCATTTGATTATTGTTATCATTACCAAAGCCTTGCATAGCAAAGGTCCTAAATCCCGAATAAAAATACGTAAAATCGTTTGAGTGATTTTCACAGGCTCAATCGGCCACACAAATAGGCCCAATTAAAAAGAAATTAATTTTCGTTGCATTCCAACGATGCAAACTTCAAAATCATGTAAAAATCTCGCTCGATCAGATGCTCCATTTTCAAGCTTTTCAAATATATTTTCAATTATTACAAACAGTGTAAAGATAAATGTTTTACATCGCCGCAAGGGTGCATAAACTAATGGATCGTTGATGCACGAGAGTTACAATCGATCCGCCACGAAGCTGATAGACATTTTGGACAAACGGAAAAATCGCATGGGATGCTTTCCATTCATCAATTTCTCTCGGGACAGTCAATTTTACTATTTTTTCTCCCATGACAATCATTATTCATGATATGCATGCCTCCATGATGACCGATGCTCTGGAAAAAAACGGGAGGGAAAAAAACATCAATTTGGAATTGGCCTCATCCTCGATAGTCGGCTGCCTCGAAAGTCAGCATGATATGATATTTTCTGTGTGTGCGTGTGTGTGTGTGTGTAATATTAATAAAGCATTCGTTCAGTGATGTCACGATCCGATACATGGACGCATCGAATGTTTTCAATATGGTGAGAGTTTCCGGATGCCACGTATCACGTGGTGATCCCCCTTATCGCGTGTGTCACACAGTCCGTAGGTCGTCGCACGTTCATAAACATACGTGTTCATCGTGAATGCAAGGGGCGAGAGGACCCGATCGTCGATAAAGAAATTCATTCCACCGCGTAACATTCCACCCACGTATATCACGGCGTATATGAGGCGGACGAATTCGGCCGACTGTAATTTACTCATAAGACAAAATAACGAAACGCGTATTCATCATAATAATTTTCAACGAGCTTCGCACGTTTTCGTTTTTATTTCACAGCGGAAGAGCATTTTTTTGACAGTGAAAGACACTTTCAAATATAACGTGACAAAATGTCAATTGAATCCCAAATGAATTACACGAAAGTGACATTGTGCGGGGGTGGAGAAAGACGCGAGAGATAATTGCAAAAATTTCAATAACGGGACAACGACGCGGGGAACGGACGTGCGCCAATTTTATTCGCGATTCTTCATGGCTATGACATTCATCCGATCCTATACATGGTCCCAGTTGAAATATACGCTCGCCGCGAATCCAGTGTGATTCCCTAATAAATCGTTCAGCGCTGAACACTTTCGTATATACGTCGACTATACAGGGTGTCCCAGAACTCAATGCGTTCCCTGAAATGGGGGGGTTGGGGGTGAAATTCTGAGTCGATTGATATAAGCATGTGTGGGTCTCAGATCAACCCGTGAATTATTATTAATTTTCAAAGGTGGGCCAATCAGGTGAGCCCGATGACCCGACGTAGGCTGGCTCATCGAGCGCGCCTGATTGGCCCGCCTTTAAAAATTAATAATAATTCACGGGTTGATCTGAGACCCACACATGCTTATATCAATCGACTCCGAATTTCACCCCCAACCCTCTATTTCAGGGAACGCATCCAGTTCCGGGACACCCTGTATAGCATGCATACGTATATGTATATCGACTTTAGCTCGCATGATTGACAGGCACGTATAGGAGAAGCGAGTGGGAAATCATTCTTGTCGTCGTGCGGATATAAGCGGGTATTACAGAGATACTTAGTTATCTATCTGTCTGGATCCTTTAGCCGAGAAGATTGACTCGAAAATGTAGACCGTTGTTTTCATATCGACGAAATCTCGATCGATTCAATTGACCACGTTTAGGAGAGATCGGATCAGTCGTTTATCCATTTTCTTTAGGGAGA
The DNA here is from genome assembly GCA_964007375.1 of Ophion obscuratus. NCBI lineage: Eukaryota > Metazoa > Arthropoda > Insecta > Hymenoptera > Ichneumonidae > Ophion > Ophion obscuratus. Next base: position 42,930,180 of record OZ023316.1, on the reverse strand, counting down.
TACTGCAAGAGCGTGCCGTTTCGTCGGATGCGTGGATCCGATAATTGTGACTTGGAGCAAAATTTACATGAGCAAGGATTCGAGTTTGGTTGGAGAAAAAAATCAACGTTGGAAAACGCCGAGCAATTATGGGTTTGAATTTATAGTCTTGAGGTTTGCATCGTTGAAATGCAACGTAAATTCATCGTTGTATTTTTATTCCCTCGTTTTTATCACTTTACACAATCTTTTGTTCCAGATTTTTATCATACATTTATAAATAAGCAATTTAAAAAGTTGTTCAAGGATTTTCGTCGCTGAGATATGCCAAAAGTCATTTGAGCAATGAAAAAAGAATTTTTTCGTTGTATTTCAATGGTGCAACGGATTTTTTCTAATTTTTCAATTTTGCGCATTCCTTTGCTCATTCCGCTTCACGTTGCATATAAAAGATCGTACTGAACATTTGAAGGGGTTTCAACCAACCTACCCTCAATTTGGGGCAAAAGTTGAAAAAAATCATATCTTTGGTGTTACGGGGATTGGTTTTTTTTTGTATTGGCGTTGTGGGCACTCTGGCATTGAAGCACCCCAAAAAAGTTTGAACGACTTTTATTTATTGATTGATTCTTGAAGAACTCACTAGAGCTGGACGTCGAGAATTTCCAGATGAATTGAGTACCGAGATAGATAAAAAGCCAATACGGCCGATTTGCAATCTGAAGAAACGGGAGTGGTTTAAGGGGTAAGGCTACTGTGAAAATGACGAACACTCGTTCGTCGCTTGGGGCAACTCAAATTGAAAAGCAAGGCCCAACATATCGTGCACGAATCGTAGATTGTTGATAAACTTATTATTACAACGATGGAACTGCTAGTAAAACTATAAACGCGTTTATCTCGAAACTACGTTTTTCAAAACGGTGATTTAATGAACGGATTTACCCGAAATTTGGTACACTTATTCAGTTTAGCAGTAGTTTAGTCTTGAACATTTTTTTCTCATTAGTTATTAACAATAAAGATGTCATTTTTTTTCCTGAAACAATCGAAAAAAACTCACAATGTTCTTTTATAATTGAAACACGATAACAAAAAAGCTCGGTCAAGTCTTAGCGAATAGTATCTCCATAAAAAAAAATCGTTTTTTTTTGTTCCGGATCAACTGGTTGGCCAATTCATGTGAGCACATCATTGAGCCCCTCACGTTTGAAGGTCCTTCACGAGATTGTTATAACTTCTTTAACAATAATTTTTTCAAACTGACATTTGGTACAGAACTTTGTTAATGTACATACAAATAATTGTTTTTAACGATTTTTCAATCATCTTCCTTTTTCCTTCAAAGTAAATTTTTTTAAATCAACCCTGACCTTTGGGTCGTCACAATAGCCTAACCTCAAATTCAATTGGCACGAAGTATGCAAGATGTATATAGAAAATATATCCACACAAAGGTCACAGGTTCGAGTATTACAACAGCGTGGCCGGTCAATCACGTACGCCCGATTCAACGATACGAACAATTAATTGTACGCTAGAAAGCAAAATCAACATTGTTAATTACGCGCTGATTACGGTATATTGTAATTAACCGTTACGCAGTGCAAGCGCATGATTAATTTATCCATGGAAATCCGATATTGTTCTCCAGTAATTATTCTACAGCTACGTAAAACGAATTAACGCTTTTTTCATTCGCATTGTATTTTTTTTTCCACACTATCGAGTAATTTCGTATTTGTAAATTAAGGGTGTCTTCTAACGCGTAGATTTTATAACTCGGCTCGAATTCGCTCGTGAACCATCGTAACATATATAATATTCATTTCGCAATCATCCCGATTCAATATCAATTTAGGCATTAAGCGAGTTTGATTGAGTATGTATAGCGTAAAGTTGGTTGATTGGATCAGCACAACCCCAAGGATATATTCAAACGCGCGCATGTGTGTCTGTGTTTACGTGTATACAGTGTGGGGAAAAAATTGTCTTTCGGTCCTTTTTCCTGTTTTATGGCAACTTCCGTGTATCATTAATATTAACATTAACAAACGATATTTACGTTTGACAGTGAGTGATTAAATTAAATAAACTGAAGAAATATTCTTTTTTTACCAAGAGCAACTTTAGAAAAGCGATTGTCCAAATACTTTTATTGACCACTTTACATAGTGTTGAAGTTTGCATCGTTGGAATGCAACGAAAATTCTTCTTTATTTTCACCACCATCTAAACTTTTTTTGCAGGTTGGCTTATAGACCTCTTATAAGAATTTTCAATAATGTTTCATTGTTTTTTTCGTTTTCAATTACTGCAGAAAAGCAAGTTGTCCAAATACTTTTATTACCCACTTCATATGGTGTTGAAGTTTGCATTGTTGGAATGGAATGAACATTCTTTTTTTTTCATTTCTCTATTTTCACCACTATCCAAACTCTTTGTTTGTAGGTGAGGGTTATAGATCTCTGATAAGAATTTTCAAAAATGTTTCAGTGATTTCCCTCGCCTAAATTAGCAGAAAAAAATTAGGCAATAGCAAAAAAAATATTTTCGTCGCACTCCAACGATGCAAACTTCAATACGATGACTTTATGCGTGTGTGCATAATGTGCATTGCACCCTCGCCTTAATGGTGTCGAAGCTTGCATCTTTTTAATGCAATGGAAATTTATTTTTATATTTTCATTTCCGTTTTTTACTATAATACCAAAGAACAACCATGTTTTATCATGCATCTCCAAAAATGGGTGTGATTTTCGTATCGAAAATCAGCTGAAAAAGCTCGAGGAAGTGAAGAAAAAATCATATTTTGATTGCATGTTTTATCACGCTCTTCTTGAATGTAATATATATATGTTTACATATACAACCGGGCTAGTTTTTTAAATATGTATATGTGTGTGCAAAGTCTTATGATTTTTCTGAATGCAACAAATATATAAATATTGTATTATATATATATATATATATATATATATATATATATATATATATATATATATATATATATATATTATACAAAAGCGAATTCTCAATAACGAAAGTTTTCGAACGAGAGAACTCACTCGACGAATATGAACTCTGCGAGTTGCTCTTCAAAAATTCGTTATGATACGAGCAGCGGGTACCGTGGCAAAGCATTGTGCCATTATTACGAAACTTTTTCCAACTGGCACTTTGCATGAGTTCTCAAGCTCCAGGCTCTTCGTCACAACAATTTCCGACTTACTTGCGCGTACCGACATTATTATCGTCATTATATTACTATTAACAGTCTATGATGTACACAATTACCACACGTCTCGAAGCACTTTAATAGTGAATGCACCATATTTCAGCTACGTCTTCGTGACACAGAAAATGGTGAATAACTTCCCATATACCCTTGCATTGCGACAACGCAAAACTATATATCGCACACAATAAAAATACTGTATAATTCTGGGAAACGTGGAATAAAATCTTACTTGAATTCCCATTGAAAAATCGCCCCGCCCCCTCGCCCTAACTATCGAAAACGCCCTCTCGTGATACGAGAGACAACCTAAAATATGATCTTCAAGTATGAGGCTGAAGTTTGCATCGTTGGAATGCAACGAAAATTCTTCTCAATTTCTTATATCAATTATTATCTAAAATCATATGTTACGAATTAATTTTAGATAGCCAAATAAGGATCGGAAAAATGGTTTGCGTGATTTTCGTAGCTCCAATCTGCCATGGGAAATTCCTAAAATAAATAAAAAATCATTTTCGTTGAATTCCAACGATGCAAACTTCAACGTCATCTTCAAGTTTGCATCGTTGAAATGCAACGCAATTTCTTTTTCATATTTTTATTTCCTCATTTTCATCCTTCTACATAATATTTTTTTTGCAAACTTAATTCTAATGTAAAGCGATCCGAAATCCACTATAAAAGTATGGAAAAATGAAATTAAGGGGTCGCATGCCTTTCTTTGAACGGTCTTTTAGCCCCTTAAACGGGTTTTCCGCTGATAAAAAAAACGTCTCTATTAGTTTTCAATGCTTTATCACATATATGAATTTCAACAAAATTGAAGGCGGACACTCAAGAAATTTAAGCAATTAAAAAAGAAACGTTTTCGTTGCATTGCAACGATGCAACGATTTGTTTTATTCTCTAATTTTAAGTAATCCCTTGCGCATTCCACGTCGAGTTAACTACGAAACGTCGTACTGAACATTTCAAGAGATTTCGACCAAATACCCTCAAGTAGGGGTGAAAGTTGAAAAAAAATCGTATCTTCGGTGGTATTCCTTTTCCTTCCTTTTTGCTATTTGGAATGCTGCGAAACTACTTTTTTCTACAATGCCCAATTTGTTCGACACATTTAGGCTACAAAATCACTGAAACGTTTTTGAGGATCCTCACATTAGGGATGTATAACCTAAATCTAAAAACAAACGATGTTAGATGATAATAAAAATAAGAAAATAAAAAAACATAGGAGAGTTTTCGTTGCATCCAAACGATGCAAATTTCAACACCCTGAAATGCAATGCAACTTCTACTTAATTTTTTCTTTCTTCCCTTTTTGTACATGAAGGTTCTTGACCCCCATCGAGAATACGAAAAACATTGAAGTGACTTAATAGCCTAAATCGACCAGAAAAAATTAAGCAATGGAGTAAAAACAATTCCATTGCATTCCACCGATGCAGACTTCAACGCGATATTCACGTTGGGTAACATCGATCAACATTCCTCGCAAGTTACATCGGGGATTTGCGGGGTACGGTTGCTTTTTCCGGGGGAAGGGGGGGTGCTTCAGGAAAAGGAACGGTACAACTTCGTCACGTGACGGGAAGACGATTGTAGTATCCGCTTAATACGGAACGTGTGGCCGTTAGCACCGGCGAGTATCATGAACGTTTGTCCAAAGACACTGCGTACACTTCTATTCGCATCTTATTCGCTTGATTGCATTGCATATACCCATGTAGGTTTCGCCAATCGAACCGTAACGGCCAATACTTGGACCAATGTTGGCGGGACGATGATCGATTAACCAATTGAACGCCAATGCTCGGCTGAGTATTAACTAGCCAACATTGGTTTGCTGATACGAGGCCAATGTTCGGCCAAATATAGACTCGCTAATCATTGGCTTGTCGATACGAGGCCGATGTTTGGCGAAGTATAGACTCGTCAATCATTGGTTTGCCGATACGCGGCCAATGTTCGGCCGAGTAACGCATGATCGAACCGCAATTCGTATATTGACGATTCATTGTTTCGCGTTGAAGTCATTGAGAGACGAGATAAATACTTTTTACGAGTCCATTGGACATTATTCTTAACAAATAGACTACCAAATCAATGCACTCATTGTTGGCCGATTCTCGAACGAGCTCATACGCGATATTCTGCCGATTTTTATGAACCATCCTACACTGACAGAAAAATTCTATTAACATTAACTAACCGCGTCTGTTTATTTATTTTTTATTTGAATTAACTAGATTTTTCGTGAAATCAATTTTTTTCCTATTGCATTCCATTATCGGAATTATTCATTTTAAATATATTTATTTATTCAAATTAAACTTGAACTAATGAACTAATGGTCTGTCTTTATTGCAACACACATATTAATGGGTTGTGGGGGTAGAGAAGGTGAAGAGAGAGGAATTATATATATAGGTTAGGTTTGAAAATTCTATAACATGTCATTCGATAACACTCTCTAATTATCACAATGATATTAACTAATTGATATAGTATATGTGATACAAATAATGATGAGAATCCATTTGTTATCTGATGCCATATCTGCGATTCAAATGTTACAATCACTCGGTAGCATAGGGGCAGCGTGTTTGACTATGAGTAGGGAAGTTCAAGGTTCGAGCCCCATATGGGTGAAATATTTTCTTCGAACTTAATCATTTCGAAAGACCCGGCAATGACGAATTACAATACAAAAATAATTAATTTTTTTTATGGCAGTGCAGGACCAATTTTGGTGATCTATATTGGGTCACAATTATCCGCCAAGACTCGGTCGATAATCGTGCCAAGCTCGAGTGCCAATGATGGCAATCGTGAGGGGGCTTATTGTTGGCCGATTCTCGAATGAACTCCTACGCGATGCTCGGCCGATTCTCATAAGCCATTCTAGGGCCAATATTGATTGCGAATATCGGGCCGCTCTTATCATCCAAGGCTCGGTCGATGATCGGGCCAAGCTCGAGTGCCAATGTTGGCAAGCTTGGCGTCGAGCATCGGCCAATCATTGGCCACTACCGATCACACTACATGGGTATTGCTACAGGTATAAGTAACCCTATATGGGCTGTTCAAGTCTTGCGTAAATATTTCCTTTTTCTTTCATTATCTTACCTAACCGGAGAAATTACGAACGAATCGTGCCCTCTTAACGAAGCATGCGGACTTGGAAAATTGATAAAATCCTGTAAAACTGAAAAGCTGTACCGGGCAAGAAATCGAAGACCATGAAAAAAGGTTTAGGCGTACTGTCGCATTTTTCCCCAAAAGGGTGGTACTGTATTTTCTGCAGAGTTCAAACTAACGGTTGGTGCATTTTTGTTTAAGGGGGGAGATACCTTCAGGCGAGGAATTTTTTTAAGGCCTTAAGCCACCGTAACGGGTATACAATCATGTGCGAATTTAACAATTTTTTTGGTATGAAAAAATGATTCAGACATAAAATTAATTACACATCTATTTAGTATGAATATCAAGCTGTTAGCAATTTGTGTTGGATGTACAAAATGGCCGACTACTAATATGTTCTTTTCTTATCGTTTTTTTAGGCGCTCCGCGGCGTGACATTTAGTATCCACAATTTTTTACCTACAATGAAAAACAAAAATTCTCGTCAATCTACATTAGAATACCTAGAGAAATACGTACGGAGTTAAAAAAATATTGTACAGTATCTCCCGCCTTAACGTATACAGGTGACTGGAGAATTGAGAAGTCGTTGTTGAAAATAAGCGAAGTGTATGATCGATTTGGGATGGGATGCTGCCTAGAGGGATACATGTGTGTATATATGCATTTGGATCAAGACGCTGCTATAGCACAGGCCTCTTCTCGAGTGCTCATCTCGTAGAGATCTTTGGGACTTGAGGAGGAGTTTCTCCGAGTCTCTGCACTTCCGTTGTTGCTCTCTTTCTCTCTCGCTCAAACTTCTCTCTCTCTCTCTCTCTCTCTCTTTCTCTCTCTCTCCCTCTCTCTCTCTCTCTCTCTCTCTCTCTCTCTCTCTCTCTCTCTCTCTTTCCTTCTTCATGTCTGTTTCCTTCCATCTCTGCAGAATTTCGAGATGAGAAAGACGAGCGGAACTGGCTGCGAGAGCCAACCAGAGAAAGACGATAATCGGGATGCCATCGCCGTCAACCGGGCCATCGCAAACTTCCCCAGCGACATCGACGACGACGACGACGACGACAACGATGAGAGCAGAGTTTTCGAAGCGTAACGAGACAGAGACGGAGAAAGAGATAGAAGCGTGGACGAAAAGGGGAAGGAGTGCAGATCAGGATTCTCAACCAGCATCCGGAAACACCAGGTGTACATAAACTGACGGCGAGATAACGATAGTTGGGAAATTCAGGGTGAAACTCGTATATGGGAAATGTATGGAGTTTTGGGCCACCAGATGGCAAATCATAACGACTTGCATTTCTCGGGAATTCAAAATTTATTATTTTTACGCTTATTTCAGTCGTACGTAACACTTATTTAGCAATCATTCCGATTCAATGACAATTTGGGCACGATAGTGAAGTTTACATAGGCGGAAAGCAACGAAAGTTTCGTACCCCAATTTTTTTTGGCACATTCCAGGATCCTTATTAGCTATCTTTAGTTTAAATGGGTTTGCAACGTTGCGGCGCAACATTTTTTTATTAATTTTTCAATTAATTTATTTCATAGCCCTATTCTGGGTATATATAAAAGATCACAAGGAACATTTTAGAGGATTTCGGCAAAGGGAACCCACCCTCAATAGGGGGTGAAAGTCGAAAATAAATCGAATCTTCCACGGTAGAGAGATTGACAATTTTTCTATTCGTGGTAAGAATAAAGAATTTTCGTTGCATTCCAACGATAGAAACCACAACATCGTATTTGGGCTTTGAGGAGTCTGCATAAGCTTAAAACTACGAAAATGTAATTTTTTTATCGTGTTCAAGTTTGCATTTTTGAAATGCAACGAAAATTGTTCATTTTTTCATTTCTTTATTTTTATTATTATTTGAAATCTTTTTTTTTGCAGATTTTAGTTATAATTTGGTACTGAGTATTCTCAAGAATGTCTCAGTGATTTTTGTAGCCTAAATGTTACAACAAAAGTTGGGAATACGAAGAAAATATAGTTTCGTTGCATCCCAATGACGTGAACGTCGACGCCATGTTTTTTACTGCATAGTTTTATAGCCTGGGGTCTAACTTTACTTTGCATCATAGTATTTGTGAAACTTCCAAAAATTAACCGAGCTATGATTATTTTCGTGAAGGTTATGCAAAGCTGCGATTTACCTTTTGTTCTTTTGCGTTTTTTGTCTCGAAAATAGGTTTTATGAAACGGTATAAGTAGCATCTGAAAATCTATCCGTCCGATTAAGTTCAAATCCGGATAGAGCATAGTTCACAACATTTTCCATCGTATGACCGGATGATTTTTTAAATATGCTTTTCCATTTGTTGATAACAAATTATTAAAATTGACTTTTTTGGTTGAATATCGAGCATTTTTCTATAGCTTGCATTTTCGTAATTGTCAAAATTCTCAAAAAATATCCGGTCATGCAAATGTTTTATTATTATACTAAAGGTGCATTTTTTTTCATTTTTTATCTCAGATCACTCTAGTTACCAGAAACGCCTTCACCGATCGGCCACGCAGTAACAGCGGCACTTCCTTTAAATAACAATACACTACATTGCTTATCAATATTCTTCAGTTTAAAAAATACTCGAACATGGCAAGAATATGTCGTTATTTTACGTAAAATCCCAACCTCGTCATCCCGATACTCTCATCAGAAAAAAATATTGTAAACCGACCGGTTTTTGGGCCTCAAGCTTTTGCAGACCCGATGCGAGTTTGATTGAGAATTTACAGCGTGAAGTTCGTGAAAATGTGCCAAGGCTATTACGAAAAACATAAAAATTATTTTTTTTAATAAAAAAAAAACATTTTTTATATTAAAAAAAAACACTTTTACGATGCGGTCTTGATGCGAATTAAACGACGTCTTGTCAGCACCCGGAATTGTCAAGTTTGCATTGTTCACCGAATTAAAGCTCTCTCCCGTCCCAAAAAAAATGGCGCTTCCACAATTTTTTTTTATGTAATTTTTGTCTGCTGGGTTTGTCATTCGCCGAGTTTTATCCTGGACGAGACCTGTAAATGCGCCGCGGAGGAAGTCGAGTGGGAAGCGCAAGGACGTGAGCTTGCGCGAGGAAAAGGAATGAAAATAAAAGTTTACAGGGGAAAAAAGCCATTTCGTGTCTCCGCGACCGAGAAAAACTCGTTAGGGTGAGAATACGCGTGAAGGTTTTTCATACGCTACACCTATACACACACGCACATGCGCGTCTATTATATATGCTTTTTCAAAGATCTCTGCGCGAAAGCTCCCTATCTCTCTCTTCTCTTTTTTCCTCACCCAATTCACGCCAGGCTTTCGTCACGCGTCGTATTAAAAGTGCTTCCCGAAAGGAACCGTCCTAAAGTGGGAAGAGTGAATCCTCACGAAAAAACCCGATTACCTACCTTTATCCTCATTCCCTTCCTCGTACATGTACATATTGCAGGGAAGAATTTCCAGGATTATCGAACTGATATAAATTTAAATCGATATTTCTGTTGATTCGACACGTTCAACCAGCATGAGGTTGAAGTTTGCATCGTTGGAATGCAATGAAAATGAATATTTTTGAATGCCATTAATTTCTTTTGGCAGATTTTGCCTACAAAATCTACCAACCATTTTTTAAGATATTCATTGAGCGATCATTTGGCGATCAAAAAAATCTTTCATGATCATAAAAATAAGGAAAATAAAATGTAAAAACGAATTTTCGTTGCGTTCTAACGATGCAAACTCCAACAACACCAACCAGCTGCAAGTGAGGGTTAGTATTCCATACCCTTTTGACGTTCGATAACGTAGCATTCAACAAATCAAAAACCGTACTTTTTTTTCTTCACGTTGTTTTATTTTTATTTTGGAGGAATATCTCGTTATCGGTGCTAAAGATATTTTTACCATTTATAATTAATCTTCGAATAAATAAAAGCAAATATTGCAAAAGCCCTCGCGCAGAATAATAAAGAGACGCGCCAGCGTCTCGAGATTTATAGTAATCGGAGAGAAAATTTGGATTGTGAACTCTTGACGAAGTCGCCATACCCTTCGACACGATGAATTTCCATTACTATTACGATTGCGATTAAGATTTTGATTAGGATTACGATGAGGATTATGTGCGGCAATTGCGATTATGGTTTTCATGAGGAATATGACTACGATTACGACTATAACTACGATTGCGATTATGATGAGGATTACGATTATCATTGCCATTATGTGGGGGTAAAAAATATCATTACCATCATGTGGAGCTAACGATTAGGATTACTTTTACATTATTTCTATTTATTGGGACGATTACGATTACTTTTATTTTAACACTTTAATTTATTAGGACGATTAGGATTACTTTTATTTTCATTATTTTAATTTCAATTACTATTACCATTGCGACAAGATTATGAGCAGGATTATGACGGCGATTGCAATTACGGTTTTCATCAGGAATATGATTACGATTACGATTATAACAATGATTGCGGGTATGATGCGAATTGCGATTATCATTATGATTATTATTCCGATCATCATTGCCATTATGTGGAGATAACCGTTATCATTACTATCATGTAGGGCTAACGATTAGGATTACTTTTATATTAATTATTTCTATTCATTAGAACGATTAATATTACTTTTATTTCGATCATTTTAATTTATTAGGACGATTAGGATTACTTCTATTTTCATTATTTTAATTTCAATTACTATTGCGATTACGAATACGATTACAACTATGATTGCGGGTGTGATGCGGTTTACGATTATCATTATGGTTATTATTGCGATCATCAATGCTATTATGTGGACATAACGATTATCATTACCATCACGTAGGAATAACGATTAGGATTACAATTATGTGGGAGGTAGAGATTAGGATTAGGATTACGCGGGGTTAACGATTAGGATTAAAGGCAAAATTGTGATTAAGATTATGGTAACCAATGCGATTGTAATTACGATGGTGATTACGATTACGAATACGATTTCAATTTTGGTTACGATTATGATTGCGACTACGATTTCAATTTTAACTAGGATTACGATTACCAATCGGGTTATGATTACGATTAGGGACAGGATTACAATTGCGTTGCGTAGTCGCGATGTATTTTCATTATTCGTCGCTAATTATTTCCACATAGCCACGAAAACCTTAATTATTTTTTTAATTACCTCCGTATCCTTTGTTCGCACGAATAATTTGATCTTTGCAATCCCATCAGGTCGAATTGCGAAATAAATTCAAAGACCAAGCTTTTGTGCTTTACCTCGTCCATCCGCGGTGCAAGTGTAGAAAGGGCCGTATAAACGAACCGTATCGATAAATTTCTCTCAAGCCCCTCCGGGCGAGCAAAGGAGCGCGAGTCTCGTAACTAAGGACTCAAGTTGTGTACACGAACGATCGTCGCGGGATATCCGTGGAAGAATTGAGCGATTAAATACTTTTAAAAGCTCATCCCCGCACACGACTGTTAACTCTAGTGATGTGCCTGACGAGAAAGTAAAATGGCCTCCGACAGCACCCCCGCAACGATTAAGGATGAATTGCGAGCGAGACCGGAACAGGGGAGAAAAGAGGGAGGGATAAGTAAAAAAAAAGAAACTTCGCGCTGCCTTACGTTTAATTCTCTCGGCTCCCCTGTGCCCCTCGACCCCTCGCCCTGTCGTTTATCCAAGCGTGGGTCGAATCAAGGGAATTCCCGATACAAATGTAACGTTTCGTCGCTCGGAGGCTGCTTCAAGGATGTATAGGGCATTCGAGAGCGAGTTAATTTACATCATCTGTCAAGTGGACGAGGGAATTCGTAAAATTCTTGATTGTAAATTGTGAACGGAACGGCTCATAAAATTATTATTCCTTTTAATTTGTTCTAAGCTTTTTTTACGCTACTTACAAGAAACATCACTTGAGTGTCCGCCTTCGATTTCGTTGAAACTCGTACATCTGACGAAGCATTTAAAACTATTGGATCATGTATTTTTTTCGGCGGAAAAAACGGTTTTAAGGGGGAAATTCCTTTAGACGCCCGAAAATGAGTTCTTAAGGGCGGGGTAGAATGTTAAATTTTTTTTTTCGTTTTTTTTTTAAATTTTTAAATGAATGCATAATATATCAAGAATATTGTGTTAAAATTTCAAGTCGATCGGAGTAAAATTGACGAAGTTATGAGTATGTGAGCGTCTATTGCTCCATGCCGTTCTCTTCTCTTCTGCGTTTTTCAAACCGTTTTTCTGAGACTTGTCATATTTGAAGTCCGTGTGCACGATAACTCAAAACCTACTGGACCAATCGCTTTGAAATTTTGCACAGTACTTCTTCACATAATTCACCAGGTATTGTTGAGAGCTTTTTTGTTTTTTTGAATAATTACTAATTTTTGAACAACAAATTAGCCGATTTTTTTTAGCGAAAATCGGGTTTTTGGCTCCCAAGTGCTACGAAAAATCGAAAAATCGGAAAAAAAATCCTCCCGTCATTACCTCGAGAAACATCTCCTTTAACAAATGCATTTTGATTTTTTTGTTTCAAATGATTCTGTTGCGAGTTATGGTGCACACCGCAAACCAACTTCTTTTCGAGGCGCCTCCGGGGTTTAATTTTCACTCGCTCAATTTTGAATATTTTGCAATGCAAATTTAGGAGAATGTTGTTCAAATGTTACTTTATTATATGTAAATTTTTCAATAAACGAACACTATTCGTTACGCCAAAAAAAAATCTTAAAAACATGCCTTTTTTTCGCCGAATTAACTTTACCCCGCCGTTAAAGGTGATGCAATAATCGCCTCATTTTTCAATTTTGACATCATCTCATTACAACTTTCAACTGTTAGTTTTTTTTATTTTTTTAATCGAGACAAAATGGCGGCGGTATAAGGTATTCCTTTGGGCATCTTTTGAAAAACTGCTCATGTTATAGCTCAAAAAGTTATTGATCGATCTGGCTGAAAGTTTGGGAGGTTTCTCATTATAACATTATTGGCTGGATATACCTGAAGTTTTAAGGTTATCGCGGAAATAAGTTACTTTATTGGGGTGAAAATTGTCGAGAAAATAGTAAAAAATATGACAATTTGATTACAAAGCATACTTAATTTTGTGCTTTTTTATATTTTTATAGGTATATCCTTTCAATAATGTTATAGTGAGAAAAATTCCAAAATTTCCGCCAGATCTATCAATAACTTTTTGACCCATAACTTGAGCAGTTTTTCAAAGTACGCCTAAAGAAATATCTGCCGATGCGGCCGTTTGTTTTGTTTAAGGCCTTGGGCCACTCTAGAGGCCGAAAAATAGGCTTTTTGGGGATTTTTTCGTCAGAAAAACTACAAAATAAATCCAGATTACAAAAAAGGGTGTTACCATACATATCAGTGACTGTGTACAATAATTTTTTTGAAGCGATTCATTTCGTAATTGTTAATAGCATAAAGCGATAATTGTTACTGACAAATTAACCATGCAATATAAAAAAAAAATCCTACGTACTTCCATAGACAAAGTATTTTTCGAGATATATTCAACATTTCAAGTGAATCGATTGAAAACCGTCTGAGTTATGTTTCTGGCCAACTTAAAAAATGCAGTTTTGAGATAAACGCTGCACAGCCGGCATTTTGAAATTAATCACTCCAAAAAAATTATTATATACAGTCACTGATATGTATGACAAACACCCTTTTTTGTAATCTCGATTTGTTTTGTAGTTTTTCTGGAACAAAAATTCCCAAAAAGCCCATTTTTTGGGCCTCTAGAGTGGCCTAACCCCTTCAAGAAGAAAAGAAATTGTTAACACTTGAAAATTGTAACAAGATAATTTAAACATTTTTAAATGACGCGATTTTATCACCTTTTAAAAAATGCATGAAAATGTCACCGAAATCACCGAAAATGATTCATTTTCGGGCGTCTAAAAGGATTTCCCCCTTAAGGAGGAAACCACCGCTTAAAAAGCGTGTCGCCCCTTCATTTAACTTTTTTCGATATTTCTATAATGGACTTTTCATCGCTTTACATTAGAAGAATTTTGGTTTTTGTTACATTCTGATCGGTGGACTTCTTGTAGGTGAAACTGGAAAATCAACCCTTGACCCACCTTTCTTTGAGGGGTGGTTTCCCCCCTTAAAAGCGTTTTTCCGCCGATAAAAAAAATACGTATCTAATAGTATTCGATGCTGTATCACATGTATGAGTTTCAACAAAATCTTTTTTGTGTAAAAGCCACGAGACTCTGCTTGAAATTCCCGTGGGAAAATCGAATACGAGTATATCGTTATTGCCACAAGTATCGGAAAAAACACTGACCACAAAACTTATAATCGTTGGCATGCAATGATGTTTTTGATAAATAAATATTTATACATTTATAATGGGTGGTAGGCAGAGACTTTTTTTTAAATAAATTTATTATCGTTTGTATCGCATGATTGTTTTTCCATTACTCAAAAGATTTAGGCTTCCAGAATTATGCAATTCGTTTTTTTTACGTTATCCTTAGAGATATACAACCTAAATGAGTGAAAAATATTTTAGATAAGAATAGAAAAGTACTTTGGATGCAGATCTTTTTTCAATTTTCAACATCATTCGACTGTTTCTAAGGCTCCTGATGGGAAATATAAAAAATAGATCTGCCATAAAGATTTGAATAATAATAAAAATAAAGAAATACGAAAAAATGAATTTTGTTGCAAAACATCCTAAAATATTGGAACTCTTTCGACATCTACGATTACTGGGCAGTATTTTTTACCTCTCTTGAAATATTAAAAACGACATGACCAAATTGCATTTTCGTTTCCCCCTTTTCGTTATCTGATGCATGGGATCAACGCAATGTTGGAAAAATTATTGAAAATGTAAACCGGCGACGTTAGGGATGAAAATTTTCCAAAAACGGATGATACAAATTATCAATGTAATTCGTCGTATGAAGTTTACATCGTTGGACTGCAAAAAAAATATATTTTCTTCGTATCACCGATTTTTTTTGCACACTCGGACTACGACAATTTCTGAAACATTTTCAAGGATCCTTATTAAAATCTATAACCGAAACCGGCGAAAAAATAATTAAGATACTAATAAAAATGAACAAATGAAGAATTTTCGTTGCGTTCCAACGATGCAAACTTCAGCGCCATTGTAATTCCGCGAAATCATATTATGAACGAATGTTGCAATTTTCTTTTTTCTTTCGTACTTACACTGTGCGTAAAAATAATGTTGTGCAAGTCGTGTTCAATTTCCGTTTGAAACGGCCCATATATTTACCCAGCAATGTATAGTTACTTATCGAGGCGCGAGGATTCCCCCAAGATTGGACTCTCGGGATTTCATCCCCCGACCCCGGAATCGCCAGAGACGGTATGTTCCGCTTTCTCTCTCTCTCTCTCTTTCTCTCCGTCTCGCTTATCGTTAAATTACGAGAGTGGAAACGTTCCACTATTCCGGCTTGGACAAAGCGGGTGATTTAAATGAAATGCTTGCCTTTTCTCCTTATCCAGGCGCCTCGATTCGAACGCTTGTACATTGTGTCTGCACGCGCTTTGCAGGTCTCATTTTGGCCTCGGAAATCCGCTGAATCTTCATTCCTCCACGGCGCTAATTCTCTTTTTTTCTCGATTCACGCACGACAATTTCTTCTTTTTTTCTTCTTCTTCTTCGCTACTCTCATCTCTCGAGAATTGTGGCAAACGGTTGAGTAAGGTGGCGTTGAGTTGGCAATGCGAATCTTTTCACGAGGACGGATGAAATTTCGCAAGGAAAAATTCGCCATTTGCGAGCACAGTGAATAATTATACAATGGAGGAAAAAAATTGTTTTCACTGCACCTCACGGTGTGCAGTAAGTCGAGGCTCGGTTCGTTCACGATTTGTTTCACAATTTCCCGTGGCTTGTGAGTCTCCGCTGAAGCAACAACATTTCCAACCTCATTTTGTGTACTCACAATGATATATTGATCGTCTGGATTTAATGTTTCAGAATCCAGCAAATCGTACGAAGTGTCGAATTATTCCGAAAAAAATAAATAAAAGTCGAGATGCAGTAAAGAAACCTTCTTCATGATGGTCTTGGAGTTTGCATCATTGGAACGCAACGAAAATTCTTTTTTGTATATTTTTTTATTATTTTGCAAAATATTTATTCGCAGACTTAAATGATCGATCTCTAAATAAGCGACTTGCACAATTATTAACGGATTTTTGTAACGAGGTTGGCACGAAGAAATTCGAGAGCAATTTAAAAGTAATAACTTGCATCGTTTGAATGCAACGAAAACTCTTTTTTATGCATTTTTATATTTTTTATTATTATACCAAATAGTTGTTTGCAGATTTTTATCGTAGATTTTTATATGAGCATCTTGAAGAGTGATCGAGGAATTTTCATAGGTAAAATATACAGAAAGACACTTGAGTAATGACAAAAAAAAGTATCACTACATTCTAACGATGCAAACTTCAATGTTATTTATTTAAATGTTCAAATGCCTTCGCTACTTGCTATCTCTGCCTCGTGACCGAATATCGGACGCATGTTGCTCGAAATTTAATTTGAAAGGCGCTCGTTCTGTGCTGAAAATTGCAATTGAGTTTATACGAAAGTTTTCCTTGAGGATTGCTGAATAAGAAATAAGGATTTATGGGGCTCTGTGCCCATCAGAGCCAAAGCTCGACCGCCCATCCACCAATGTCGGTATCTATTGATATAATATATTCAATGCAACGAAGATTTTTCATTTTTATTTTTTCCGTTTCTGCATTTTCGTAATTGTCACAATTTTTTTCTGTACATATATATTGCAGTTCTCTGATAAGGATCTCAAAAAAGTTTCAGTGATTTGCGTTGCTTGAACCTGCAAAAAAAATTAAAACAGGCATTGTTCAAAAATCGAGTACCTTCCAATGATGCAAACTCCATCACATACGCTCATATGCTACCCAAAAGTTTCCCGCAGTCTTCCGAGACGTCCATCAATCTATACATTACGACATTTTTCTGGAGGTTGCCGTGGTCTAGTTGAGTCGAATGACGCTTTAAAGAATTTTTTTCAATGAACCTCAAAAAAATGCATCGGAGCTATAAATTTATTCTGTAGATACTAATTTTTCATAAAATATATAGTTGAAGAGCAAAATTATGCATTTTTATATTTTTTATTAAGTGAACGAGATAAACTTTCGTTCTACTATCAACTTGTGAAATTATAACATTATCGACGATTATTATGAAAAAAAAAACAGCGTCACCGGATGTTTTATACAACTCAGAATAAAATTCTGAGCCATTTATAATTATGCCTATTTATACTTATGTCACGAGATTATTTATTATTACCATTGATTAATATTACGTGTTGTCAAAATATGGCAACTTCGCGAACATTGAGGTCGGCAGCAATGCTCTTTATTCGCTAGCCAAGATTCGTAATCTTTTATCGAACCTTGATGATTCAATATTGGATATATATCCCTTAGTGGTCACACTCAGCTAGAATCACGTTATAGTCGTAATGGGTCCATGGGACCCAGACGTTTTTAAATTGTTATAAATAATGAAATAATGCATTGAGCGATATAAAAAAAAATAGTGAGGTATAATTTCAACCTTGTTTAATACAAGGATATTAGTCAGAAATCAAAAATTAAATTTAAAATATGCAAAAAAAACGTGAAAAATGACGTGAAACGTGAAACCCAAACAAAATTTGCTGTAACTCTTGTAATTATTGAACAAAAAATTTTTTTTAAATGGTTTCATAATCTGGAAACAATGCACTTTGAAATAGACATAGCGATTTCTGTGGACTTTTCAAACAGTATATTTATTTTATCCAACGGAGGTGCGATTTAGAAGGAAAGAATGAAACACTTACGCGTGTGAAAAAATGTACGATTTATTGGAAAAAAAAGGTGTACGGCATCAAAATAATTTGTTTGGGTCCCGTGGACCCAGTGTGACTATTAAGGGATATGGTTGACAACAGGCAGGATGGGTTTTTGTTTGTAAATCTTTACAAAGGTTAAGTTTGCGTTAATCCATTGTTAGAAATGGTTTATCTTGGTGCTAAATAGCCCAAAAAAATTACATCACCCGTAGTGTGAACGCGTTGCCCGTTTAACCGTACGTAAAAATACATACATAAAAATATTTGTTATCTGTGCTGTATTGTGGTGAAAAAAATTCGTTGCGTGTCGTCCTTCGATTTTGTTGAAACTTATATATGTCATGCAGCATTGAAAACTAAGCGAAAAAAACGGTTTTACGGGGCGAAACCAGAAGAAAGGCATTCCAAGGGGTAATATTGCAGTTTCACCCACAAGCAGTCGACCGACCGCAATGAAACAAAAATGAAAATTCTTCCAATCCGAAGCGATGAAAAATCCAGTAGCGAGTTATCGCAACGAAAATTAATTGAGGGGTGAATCACCCCTATTCGAGGGCTGGTTTAACCCTTTAAACCCGTTTTTCCGGCGATAAAAAAATACGTATCGCTTAGTATTCAATGCTTCATAACATATATAAGTTTCAACAAAATCGAATGACGTCACCTGAGGGATGCTCCTTGTCAGTATAGTCCAGACAATGACAAATATATTTTTCCTTTGATCTTGGATTATGGCTAATGCCCCAACCTCCTTAATAACCTCAAAACTAGTACCCAATTTCGTTTCTCTTTTCTCCGTAGTAATTATCTCCCATGGGAAAGTCGAGAAACGGTGAAAATAGTTGCGTAGGTATTATCGCTGAAAACCTCACCGAAAGAGTTGTGACGCGACGCGGGATGTGATATCAATCGATAAAGCGTCACCGAGTGAATGTCGAACCGGGACGATTCGTTCGCGGCACGAGGGCGTCTCAATTTTCCAATTATACTCCACGGCACTCAAAATAATTTGATTATTTCGCGCGGCTATGTGGTCCTCTTGCAATTTCTACTTTTCTTCATCCTTCCTCTCTCCATCTCGCTCTCGTCACCTGCTGTCTCATTCTCGGGTTACCCCTTTGCGAATAAGAGACAACATCCATTTCATCCCCATGTACAGTTTCCCTCGTTCGCTCGCCATTTTCTTGCACAACTCCTCCGGCTTCTTTTGCCAATCCCGTATAACCCAGCAGCCCGGTAACCCCGCCGTAGTAGAGAGGGTTCAGTACAGGAAGAAGGGTGGCTGCTACTGGGCGAGTTACGACGCCCACGGTCTCGAGCCTCTCTCCACTTTCATCTACTTTCATTACTACTCTCTTTCTGCCTCTCTCTCTCTCTCTCTCTCTCTCTCTCTCTCTCTCTCTCACCCCCTCTGCCCGGGGAGAATGGTCGCCATACCTATTCGCATGCCACTCTACACACATACATTCTCCAGCACCGCATTCACCGCACACACGCACTCTATATCCACAAGTCCGAGGTATAGGGTGTCTCAGAATGATCGGACATTTTAATTCATTGAGGCGTTAGGCCACAGTAACGGGTATAAAATCATGTGCGAATTTAATAATTATTCTTTCCGTATGAAAAAGTGATTCACTCATAAAATTAATTACACATCTATTTAATATGAATATCGAGCGAATTTTTTTTTTCTTTCGATGTACAAAATGGCCGACTACTCGAAACTTCTTGAAACAGCTGTTTTCCAAATTGGCGTGACAAATAACTTCATCAATTTTCACTCGATTTACTTCAAATTTAAAAGTTATGTTCCTAATTGCATTTCGCAGAGAAGTACGCACGGAATTTCTGATTAATCGAAAACTTTTCATTTTATGAGCAGTTTATGAGAAGTTGTGACGAAATTTTTCACTGAAAATTCATTTCTTAAGTTCAAATACCTACGAGTGTTGAATAAAACAATATTTTTTTAAAATTCCGTACGTACTTCTCTAGGTATTCTGATGTAGATTGACGAGAATTTTTGTTTTTTGTTCTAGGTAAAAAATTGTGGAGCTAAATTTCACGCCGCGGAGCGCATAAAAGAAAGATAACAAAAGAAAATATTAGTAGTCGGCCATTTTGTACGTCGAAAAAAAAATATATATATATATTTTCTAACAGCTTGATATTCGTAAGAAATAGATGTGTAATTAATTTTATGAGTGAATCACTTTTTCGTACGAAAAAAAATTGTTAAATTCGCACATGATTTTATACCCGCTACTGTGGCCTAACGCCTTAATAAAACGTATATTTATTTGAAAAGTGCGAATATTTTTATTTTAATATAAGGTACAAACAGGGAGGTTATGTTTGAAGCACAATATCCGATAAATGGCCGCCTCGTCCCTGTTTGCAAACGTTCACTCGTTTGACGATATTTTCAATAACATTTTGCCATAATTGCGGACTAATTTCATTAATGTTGGGTCCAATTGCTTCCGTGAGCTCCAGAATGGTCTGTGCATCACATAACCTCCATGTTTGTACCTTATATCAAAATAAAAATATTCGTACTGTTCAAATAAATAATACGTTTTATTAATAAATAAAAGTGTCAGGTAATTTTGAGACACCCTTTATCTCCGTGTGTCACAGTATGTAAATTATACGAAATTACTGGCTAGCCTCGTAACACTTGGATGAAATTGTATTCTAAGAGTATACCGGGTGCAAAAGAGCAACTCTCTCTCTCTCTCTCTCTCTTTCTCTCTTTCTCGCACTCTCTCTCTCTTTCTCCAGTAATGTGCATATGAGAATCTAATTTCTCCGGCAGATCCTTTTGCAATGCGCCTCCGGTTACAGATAATGAATTCTAAGTTACGACACCATGAAAGGGATATAAATATTCATAGAAAACGAAAAACATTAGTCTACATTAGTCTGACGTCTAAAAGATATGCGAACAATACATTTTCAAAGTGCATTTTCCTTCGATTTTTCTTTCACAATAATAATGATAATATTTATAATATTGCTGATAATAATAATAATCGTAATAGTAATATAATATGTTTATTTGGAGTGACGGTAGTGGACGCGCAGTTGATGTGCTATTTTCATGTGAGGCAGCGTGGGCTTTAAAAGCGTACACCTAGTTGACATTTTTCTTTAATATTGATTTTTGGTTTTCGACGGATTCTCAAAATATAACATTGGAAAAACATTCCTCGAAAATTTGAAGTCGGTCCGTTTAAAATTGAGGAAGTTATCGGCGTTTATAAGTAGGCTCCGCGAACCGCGCGAACTTTGAGATATTCCTTTCACGAACCCGAATATTTAACAATGAACTGATTTTCAACTATAATCAAGTGAAAATACATCCCAGTATGGTGGTAAAATTTCAAGCCAAATTACCGAACTTTTAACGAAAAATTGCTACTCTAAAAATCGTCTCAGTTATGAGGCACTTTATGGAGATGACATGCTGGCCACTTTTCTATCTAATAATTTATCTACTCAATAAAAACGTTATCTATATGAGGTTTTATATATATATATATATATATATATATATATACACGCGTGCTCAACGCGTGTAAAAAATTCTAAAGATTTCGTAATGACAATAAAAACTAGGGGTCACCGAATGTTTAAAGAACATATTAACGATAAAGCTTGAAAAAATATGACTAGCAGAAGAATTTTCGTACCCTCGACTTTTCAGAGAAACTGTAATAATGTCTAAATCTACTAAATTTTCGCGAAATTTTTTATTCCAGTCATCATTGAGTATAATAATTTATTGTCACTCATTTTTAATAAGCGTCACTGTAATTTATTTTATTTAAAAGTAATTTCTCAAAAATTCTTTTTTTAAACCCGTGACCGCGATTTCCAGTAAACCACTGCACCGATCAAGTACAAATTCTACAAGCTTGTTTTACATATCAAAAAGCAGTACTAGAACGAATGAATTTTTTTTTCGATGCATAGTAGTTTCTCATCAACGAATATAGAGCATTTCTTTTAATCGAAAACCAATAGTTTCACTTTGGACTACCGCAGTTTTTTCGAAAATCAATATTTTATTGAATCTTTCGTCCAATCACTACATAATTTCATGCAACAGCTAGATGCGATTGATTTATTTTTTATTTTTTATGATTTGTTTCCGAGCAGCGGTGGTCACCGAAGAGGACGTTTTCCAAACAGCGGTCTGTACAAACCATCTTATCTACCACATTTATGAATATTATTCAATATCTACCACATTTATAAATATTTTTCATATCCACCACATTTATAAATATCTACAATATTTATAATTCTACAATAAAATAAATTTATATTTAATATTTCATATATTTATAAATTTATAAAATTTATAAATCTACAATATGTACAATAAAATATCTACAATATTTATAAATATTTTTCAATACGAAGATTGTAAAAGATACTTGAAACCATACTCTTAAATGTAGAAAAATAACTACTTTTGAAACCGCACAAGTTTTACTAGAAAAAGTTCGCGCAAATTCCTCTTCTTTCATAGGTCACCCCTTAACCAGTACTGGGTAGAATATTAAAAATGACAAAAATCATTTTTATTTTCTTAATAACAATAATGTATTTCTCCTATGCCCAAACAAGAACAATAAAAATATCTAGCAATAACATGAAACTATATAATAATGATATGTACAAATTTTAATAATAATAATAATAATATATGTCGATAACATGAAAATATCCCCTACCGCGTATTATTGGTTGAAAAAATACACCGCCTCAATTTCCATTGATTCTACATATCATGAATGAATAACTGAATTTAAAGTTTACAGCGTACCGCGAACAAACGAATCAACTCTGGAGCCACACCGCGAAATGTGAGAAATAATAATACATCACACTAAACGAGGCGAACACGTTGTGTGCCAGAGGTAACAAACGTTCGCACATATGAACATCAAGAACACACGAGCAACGAACGAGTGTTACGCGAATATTGACCAAGTGCAAAAAAAAATGTGGATCGAGCGAATAAGAAAGCAAAAGCCAGAGAGAGGACAATTAACACGCGAAGACACACTCTCTACTCATCGAGAATTCCCTATATGGAGAGACAGACTCTGCATCCACTCTGCATCCATAGGCCCGAGAAAAAACGCACAGAATTTACTTACTCAATTTTTTGCCGCCAATTCCTTTACTTCGCTATGATAATGACGTTTGCATCATCGGTTTACAACGAAAGTTTCCTAGCCCAATTTCTTTGGCATATCCAGCCCTCCAGAGTCACCCGAACATTTTTCACGCGAAAATAGAAACATTTTCCAGAATCCTCATTACAAATCTTGAGCCTAAACGTTTAAGACAAGATTTTGGATGTAAATGAAAAATGACGTTGAAGTTTACATTGTTGGAATGCAACGAAAATTAATTCTTGTTTACAGCTCATTTTTTTTGGCTGATTTGCCCTGCAAAAGTAAATCAATTGTGGCTACATATTCTTATTAAACACTTACCTCAGTTTGCAAAAAAAAAGACTCGATAATGATAAAGATAAAATAAAATAAAGGAACGAAAGAGTGAAAGGGAAAAAAACGTGCATTCCAACAATGCAAACGTCAACGTCATAATAAAAACGAGAAATTTCGAAATTAAAACAATTTTTCGTTGCATTCCAACGATGCAAACTTCAACATCGTATTACGTTTTAATCTTCGTGCCAAGAACATTTTTAAATGTACGCGCGTCTCGCATGTACACTTATCGTATTTTTATCACGGCGGCTTAGAGGCCATTCGCGATTTCCGGTATGGGTCGAGCCACGTTCGGCTTCCGGGACTTCCGTCTGGCCAACGCTTTGCTCGTCCCGCGAGATATCCCGCTCTTCTCTAAACTCTCGTGTGTATGCACTCTCATCTCGTCTGTCACTCGTCCTCTTTATACATTCAAAACCCGGAGGAGAGTTTTCTGCTCCGCCCCGCCGTCACGATCAGGGAGAGAGGGATAGAGCGGGGGGGGGGGGAGTGTACGGTAGTTTCCGGTTCCATGCGGCTATCATTCACATGCATACATGAAATGTGACTAAAGGCCATCATATGTATCTCACATACATATATATACACACACACACACACACACACATATTATGCCAAGGAAATATATGCTGTTCTCGGTATATGTATGTAATGTTTAGCTATAAGCCTATCCGGCTGTTTTGAGGACGGTCCTTAACGATTTTTTAAAACAAAACGTTGATTTTGGGGACAGAATGGTTCTCGAAGTCAAGTGTCTAACCTTTCCTTACATATATATATATATATATATATATATATATATATATATATATATATATATATATATATATATATATATATATATATATATATACACACACATATATATATACACACAGGGTGTCCCTCTTATCTCTGCCTTCCAGACAAAAGTTGTACGGTGTGAAAAGGGCCATCAAATGCGACCAATTTTTTTTATTTCGTCAGAGGCGCTGACGCACAGTGAAGATCACCTCCACTTTTTTAAATGCAATGGTACATTTTTTTCAACCATCTTGAGGAGCACTTCAAGCAGCATAAAAAACATTAGAACGCCAAAGTCGTTAAAGGTCATTCAAGGTCGCCTATTAAAATGACATGCAAATCTAACGATCTCGGATCAGTACCAAACATTTGGTAGTGATATTTGGTAGAGATATTTAGATTTGTATAATCGATACTGACCTTGAATGGCCTTGAACGACTTTGAGCCCCGTATGTTTTTATTCGGCTTGACGTGCTCCACAAGATGGTTGACAAAATAATGTACCATTCCATTTGAAAAAGTAGAGGTGACCTTCACTGTGCGACAGCGCCTATACCGAAATAAAAAAAATTGGTCGCATTTGATGGCCCCCTTCACAACGTACAACTTTTGTTTAGAACATTTTTTTTGTGACGTCGATAATTACCGTGTTATTTCGGGTGGCAGAGATGAGAGGGACACCCTGTATATAAATGTATGTAGGTAGTTGATATATGTACTCCCGTCTGAACCATGAGTCTCGAGTTCATCTACGTGAACTTGCAGTAGCGCGGACGAGGCAACTCATTTATATATATATATATATATATATATATATATATATATATATATATATATATATATATATATATATATATATATATATGTATGTATGTATGTATGTATGTATGCATGTATATGTATATGTATATGTATATATATGTATGCGTGGATAAGTCCGTTCCCCATTTACAAGATCCTACTTCACCTCAGCTGGATCAGCAGGCTGACATATAAGAGAAGCTATAGCATAACTCTCAAATACACATGTACCGCGTACTTTGTCATATACTCGAATACGTGTAATTTCTATGCACAGGGCGAGTAGTCACCGCACGAAAGTACGTAAGAGACGCTATTATATTTATTCGCCCGTGTTATTCCGTCGTACTCCGACTGTCTACAATTAGTCCGAAAACTAGGGCAATTAAAGATGAAAAAAAAATTAATCGCATTCCGCGACGCTGCAAACTTGATGATCACGGTGGAGTACCTGTGCAGTAAGTACTCAATGTAAAACAATTACATGAGCTTTAATCGTGTCTGGCCCAATTGTCAATGTTTTTTTTTACTCTATGACATTAAAGTTCGCATCGTCGGGATGCAACGATTTTTAAATTTATTTTTCGTTTCTTTATTTTTATCATTATCAAAAGCCTTTTTTTACGAAGTGAGCTTGTAGATCTCTCATGAGAATACGTAAAAACGTGAAAGTGGCTCAAATAGCGTAAATAGACGGACTAGGAATGTGAGCAATTGAAAATAATTCATTTTCGTTGCATTATAACGATCCAAGGTTGTATGTTTTTTTTGGTGATGTGATTATGATTATGTATTTTTTACAGTGAACAAAAAATTATTTGGACGGACTAAAAAACCCGTGATTGGGAGATACAAACGAATTATTTATTGAACAAATGGAATATTGGGCTATTTTAGGAATGATTTCTTTCATCGAACTGAAGAATGGAAAGAACGAAAAGTCTTTACTTTTTCATTTCTTTATTTTTATTACTATCTGAACCCTTCCTTTTCAAGTTTAGGTAATGAAACCCTAATAAGGGTCATAAAAAATGTTTTAATGTTTTTTATAGCCTAAATTTGCTAAAAAAAGATTAAGACAATAAGAAAAATACATATTTTCGTTGGGTCCCAACGATGCAAACTACAGTACCATAAGAATGGTAATGAAGTTTGTATCGTTGAAATACAACGAAAATTCTCCATTTTTTCATTTCTTCACTTTTATGACTATCTAAACCCTTTCTCTTCAAGTTGAGGTAATACCTTGCAAGGATACACCTAACAAGGATCTTCAAAAATGTGTCAGTAATTTTTGTAATCTAAATATGCCCAAAGAATAGTGCAATACAGAAGAAAAAAAAATTTCCTTACATCCCAACGATGCAAACTTCAATACTATAAGAATGCTCGGAATAATCAAATATTTTATGGTGTTGAAGTTTGCGTAGTAAGAATGCAATGAAAATTCTTGTTTATATTTATATTTTCCCATTTTCATCATTCTACGAGATTTTTTTTGCAGATTTAGATAATACATTTCTAGGCAATTTAAATATCGTTGAGGCATTTTCGTCGCTAAGATAAACCAAAAGAAATTTGAGCAATTGAAAAAGACTCATTTCCGTTGCATTTCAACGATGCAAACTTCAATCTCATAACATTTCAGAGTTTCGTCAGAACATTTCGTGGCCTATCGGCGAATCAACAATTGCGTAGATCCGAGTGATCTTTTCTCTGTGTATAATAGACTCTCACAAGGAAAGGTTGTGAGGTCGATCTCTCCGATTTCGATAAATTTTGGCATGCTTGTAGAATGGGTAACAATAGGCTTCACGTATTTTTTTATATCTGCAGAACCCGATTTTTAAGGGTTGAAACGCACCCTCGAAAATTGGGGTGTTTTTTTTTTCGTTTTTCGTCGATAACGTTTTAACGGTACGAGATATGAAAAAAAAATCAAATTGCAACAATGTTCATTTTTCGTGTACCCTATATTGAAGATGAGAACGATAACGATATCGACGAAAAACTCCCCTATTTTCGAGGGTGCGTTTTACCCCTTAAAAATCGGGTTCCGTAGGTATAAAAAAATACGTGTCGCCTAGTTTTACCCATCCTACAAGCATGCCAAATTTAATCGAAATCGGAGATATCGATCTTGCAACCTTTCCTTGTTAGTACAAAAATCCTCGATAAAAAATGGGGGGCCGGGTTGATATTCCGAACTTTGAATGACCAGAACGCTCAAAACTCCGAAATTAGAGTACCCCGAAAGATAAAAACTTCGAAAGAATTTTACTCGAAACACCAAAACTCCGAAGAACTGAACGGGAATGAGTTGAAATTCCGAACGTTGAATGATCAGAACGCTTAAAACTCCGAAAATATACTACCCCGAAAGATCAATACTCCGCAAGAATTTCACGCGAAAGACCAAAACTCCAAAAATCTGAACACCGTCAAAATAATTCGGCAATGGAAGTTTACAAGTTTGAAAATTTTCAATAAATCGACGAATTATTTCAAGAATTTTGTTTTATTGAGAAGTTATTTCACGTCAATTTTGAAATTCGTCTAGACAATGTTATACGTTCCACATCATTTACAGTCAACTGTGTAGACTTTCAAAATGTTACACAAATTTCAAAATTGACGCAAAATCACTTCTTAATGAATGAAGAAAAATCTTGAAATAATTCGTCGATTTATTGAAAGTTTTGAAACTTTTAAAACTTCCATAGTCGAATTATTGTGACGGTGTTAAGATTTTCGGAATTTTGGTCTTTCGTGTTAAATTCTTTCGTAATTTTGATCTTTCGTGTTAAATTCCTTCGGAGTTTTGAGCATTCTGACCATTCAAAGTTCGAAATTTCAAGCCGGCCCCATCTTGAATTTTGAAACATTAAAATTCGAAATTTTAAACCGTCGGAGCATTCAAAGTTCGGAATTTCAAGCCGGCCCCAAAGATGAGCCTGAAATTCCCGACGAACCCGCGGACCGAATTTTCGGAATACGCGCAAGCGAAGCCGCGGGCAAAAGCTGGCGCGCACAGCGGAACACGATATCCAAAGTAATTATCGACAAGGAAGAACCGTTCTTGCTCGTTTCGCATTTTCGCTCGCGCTGCATCGGAGAGTATCGGGTTCACAGGTTTACGGTAATATTGTTCCTCGATCGCGAAGATGGAAGATGCAAAGGGACGATGAGGGAGGCTTTTTCGATGCCATATAAAAAGCACACGGCTCCAAGGTCTCTCGCGTTTCCTACTCGTTAACGTACATCGTACATCGGTACACACGTAAACACATAGCTCCGTGAATTTCGTTGCTCCGGGCAATACTTCGGGAAACCTCGCCTCGGAAACGGGACTATAAAAGCTTTCGGGATGGACGGGATAATGCCTTCGGTAGAGACTTTACTGTGTACCTATATACGGCCGTTATAACCGGAGCGATAATGGAAGCGTCTCCTGGAGGATCTGGTTGGAACGACGTTACACGATACGCGCTTCTCTATATACCTGTCAATCCACCTATCTACCTACCGATTCCTGCCCATCCCTCTCTCTCTCTCTCTCTCTCTCTCTCTCTCTCTCTCTCTCTCTCTCTCCCTCTCTCTCTCCCTCTCTCTCTCTCTCCCTCCCTCCCTCTCCCGCCCCTCCCCGTACGATAAAAAGGTTAGATCTTAAGGGCGGGGTAAAGTATTAAAAATTTTTTTTCTTCATTTTTTTAAAATTTTTTAAATGAATGCATAATATATCAAGAATATTGTGTTAAAATTTCAAGTCGATCGGAGTAAAATTGACGTAGTTATGAGTATTTGAGCGTCTATTGCTCCATGCCGTTCTCTCCTCTTCTGCGTTTTTCAAACCGTTTTTCTGAGACTTGTCATATTTGAAGTCCGTGTGCACGATAACTCAAAATCTACTGGACCAATCGCTTTGAAATTTTGCACAGTACTTCTTTACATAATTCACCAGGTAATGTCGAGAGCTTTTTTGATTTTTTAAATAATTACTAATTTTTCAACAACAAATTAGCCGATTTTTTTAGCGAAAATCGGGTTTTTGGCTCCCAAGTGCTACGAAAAATCGAAAAAAAAAAAAATCCTCCCGTCATTACCTCGAGAAACATCTCCTTTAATAAATGCATTTTGATTTTTTTGTTTCAAATGATTCTGTTGCGAGTTATGGTGCACACCGCAAACCAACTTTTTTTCGAGGCGCCTCCGGGGTTTAATTTTCACTCGCTCAATTTTGAATATTTTGCAATGCAAATTAAGGAGAATGTTGTTCAAATGTTACTTTATTATATGTAAATTTTTCAATAAACGAACACTATTCGTTACGCCAAAAAAAAATCTTAAAAACATGCCTTTTTTTTCGCCGAATTAACTTTGCCCCGCCGTTAAGTCGAATCGATGGGCCCCATAAACCCTCATCCCTTATTCAGCACTGCTCGAGGAAACCTTGCGTACAAAGTTAATTGCAATTTGCCGCACAAAACGAGCGCGTTTCAACTAAAACTTCAAGTAATATGCAACCGATATCCGGTCACGAGACAGCGATGGCAAATAGCGCAGGCGCTTAGAATTTTTTTAAGGTAGTTCCTCTGCGAAGATCGCAACCAAAAGTTTACATACCATGTTCATGTTTAAAAGATTGATAATTGGTTTAATTAGTAATAAATAAAATTAAAAACTACGCAATATTGACTCGGTACTAGTAGATAATACGATGGATATCGTCGGCACTAGTAGATGCCGTAAAATATATTTTATGTTGTATTTTTGATCTACTATTGTCAGTGAACATTTTGCCGGGATTGTCCAGGCTTTGCCCCAATTGTTTTGATTTTCAGGCTTTGCCAAGCTTTGCCAGGCTTTGCACCAAAATTGTGAGGGCTTCTCATGGTTATATCTTGGAAACTAGATGGTGATTGATTCTCATTTTTTTTTCACATTATTCGTGATATCTTACTCTAGCTTATCCTCGTTTTTTATCAATTTCTTAATTTTACTTTTGGCGATAGAATTAATGATGCTCTGTTTGCCCATCATAACGCATTTGTTACGTGTAAACCAAGCCAACTTTAAGTGTAAATATCTCAGGTTTGGGGTGGTCAAACTTATTCAAATTGCACAGATGTTTCGATATTGTATATTAAATAACATATATGTCAAATTTCAACCATTTCTAAATTCAACTCTCCTGTGGAGGTACTACCTTAAATGACTGAAGTTTTCATCGTTGGAATGAAGTGATAATTTTTTTTTGTAATTACTCAAGGACAGGTTACAGTTACTCCATTACAGTTACTCAAGGACTGTACAAAGGACACTCAATGTTACTCAATGTTGAGTCAATGATGTTGAAATTGTCAATGATGGTGAAATCACACTCAATCATTGACAAAATTGACAAAAAGTCAATGATGATGAAATCATACTCAATGATGATGAAAAATTCGATTTAAGAAAAAATCATTTGCATCCTCCAATTGTTTAAAACACGTGGATTTGTTTGTTTGCGTTGTCAAAAACGAACATTAGGGTAATTCCAGAGGAGTTGGCCAATAGAAATGTTTCATAAAACCGCGCACTAGATTTCACCTGTTACTGCTTAATTCGCTGTGTACGAGCAAAAGTTTGGCAAAAAAATGTTAAGTGACTAAAATCCTTTTTAATTATTATGTCTACTGCTATTTTTTTTAAGGTTTCATGTTTTACATTGTGGTGATGTTGTTTTGTAAAAGTAATGGTTACTTTTGTATTTCTTCAATAGTTCACGGAACGGTGCTTCGTTATGACCTCAAGATTCCGCGTGTATTGTTTCTACTTGTTTACATTTAAGATGTGGCCATCTCTCCCGGGAGATTAGGAGAGATGGCCATGTACAGTCGGTATATGATGGCCATAGTATTAGTTGTAATGTGTTCGAGTAATTCATTTTTTTCTACATTTGTTTTAGATGCCTAATAAGTACAAGAGAAAAGTAATGGGTCTACGAGGGAACTGGACTCAAGAATCATTAAAAGCAGCTATTAATGCTGTAGAGAATGATAAATTGTCGGTTCGTGCGGCGGCTAGGACATACGAAATACCTAGGAAGACCTTAGAAATACGATATAAGAACAATGACAAAAAATGTTGCGGAGAAAATTATTATGGAACTCGTCTCATCGAAGACTGGCCTTAGTGGATAGTATGCCAGCTTTGGGTACACAAAAATTATACTTATTCCGATTATATGTGTTCTAGATGTGGCCAAAACAAAAAAAAAAAGAAAAACCACGATAGCTAATCGTGATTTGTAAAAAATAGTAATTTTAAGGTTGGTCTGATAGGTGTTTGTTTTAATTTCGTAAATTATCTTAAAGTTAAATGTTTAAAGTTTAATTACAAGTGAAGATAGGTTAATAAACGTCTGTACTTTTATTTTGACGGATCCTCGAAAAAACTGTGGCCAACTAACCCGGACTTACTCTAGATACGATTTTTTATAACGTTAAGCTTTAAATGCATTTTTCCGGAAACAGCATTTTTTAGCGCGCGAGGCGCTCTACACTTTCAACGAATGAACCAATTCGCATGAATCTCTGCGCAATTGAAAGAAAATTCGATTTGCGGGGCCTTCGAAAAGCGGTTTTTGTCAAAAATTGATTGAAAAGATATTTTTTTCGTCCGTTGAGGCAAAAAACCGGGCAAAAAATGGGTGTTTTTTTTCAAACGACTGCTACTTTGTTATCCAGGGATTTTTCAGAAAACAAAAAACAATAAGGCCCCCAAAATTTAGTCTAGTTTAATCATTTTTAACTCGTTGTTGTTTCAAATAAACTGGCAAGGCTATGGAGTACCTCGCACTTTATTTGGCAAGAGGTAGAGCCGCCATTTTGGTTTTTTTTCGTAAATAAAATTGAAATTTACTCTCCATTGATAGAAGAATAAAATACGTTAAAACCCATTACCACAAGTATTTATTGTATATTTTTCAAAAATTCCCAAAGCTCATGCCTTTTCTCATGTCCCTCGATGGTAACCTCCCCATAATAACTCACCAAGATGCTCATTTAAAGATCTACGATAAAAATCTATTAACAAATATTTGGTATAGTTATAAGAATATTGAAATGCATAAAAAAGAGTTCTCGTTGCATTCCCACGATGCAAACTTCAACACGATTTAAGTAGATACACTTAGCAACCAACACTGGTGGATGGGCAATAGGGGTTCGGCTCCAGCGGTTTTATGACTAAAAACCCGCGAGAGTAAACGTTGTAACACAGGAAATATATAAAAATAATAGATGCACTTTGCGCATCATGATGATCAAATCATCCAACGTAGAGCCTATAGAGCTTTTTTTTCATTTACTCGATAGATGCTCGGTAATTGTCAGGAATCAAGTTAAACGCAAGTTATTTATAAAATTGAATTTTGCATCGTTGGAATGCAATGAAAAGTTTTTTTCCAATTGTTAAATTATTTCTTTGGCCTGATTCTTTCTACGAAAATTCCTGATCCATTTTTTGAGAGGCTTATTCCGAGATCTACAATTCAAATGTGCCAGAAAAAGTCTTGTATGAAAATAGAAATGTACAAAGACGACTTTCGTTGCATTTCAACGATGCAAACTTCAAGTCCATGGTTATTTGTGTAGCGAAGGGTGTCAGACTGGACGCGATATTTCACTGGTGCGAAGTGCGCTTGGATATGGTCGGTCATTTACTTGCATGGAAAGGTTTTGGCATATATATATAGTACGAAACTTACTGTGACCAGACAATCGCGAAACTGTCGTCTTTTGGGAACGAGGAGAGGCTTCGGTTATAAGACCATTATCTATACACCGAAAATGTCATATATATATATATATATATATATATATATATATATATACACAGGGTGTCCCTCTTATCTCTGCCATCCGAAATAACACGGTAATTTTCGGCGTCACAAAAAATGTTCCAGACAAAAGTTGTACAGTGTAAAGTGGGCCATCAAATGCGACCAATTTTGTTTTTATTTTGGTCGAGGCGCTGACGCACAGTGAACGTTACATCCACTTCTTCAAATGGAATGGTACATTTTTTCAACCATCTTGTGGAACACCTCAAGCCTCATGAAAAACATTAGGGGGTCAAAGTCGTTGAAGGTCATTGAAGGTCATAGGTGATACAAATCTAAATATCTCGGTTCACTACCAAATATTTGCTAGTGATCCGAGATATTTAGATTTGTATCACCTATGCCCTTCAATGACCTTCAACGACTTTGACGCCCTAATGTTTTTCATGAGGCTTGAGGTGCTCCACAAGATATTTGAAAAAAAATGTACCATTTCATTATAAAAAGTGAAGTTAAGCTTGACTTAGCTTTAGCGCTTCACCGATAAAAAACATAGGGTGGTCCAGTATGAGAGCCTTTTCGAACACTGAAACTTTCGTCTGAAACATTTTTGGATATGATCAATAGTTTGAGTTCTATTGCTCTGTAACACTTTATGTGCCTCACCCTGTATATATCCAAGCGAGAGACAGCAAGCACAATGGCACAGCCAGAGTTTATATACGAGAGTTGGCAATGTACCGGGAGCAAGGGTGCTGTTCACTATAGGGCAGTTTCGTGACGTCGATAAAGCTCGCTCGCCACCTCGGTTTCTCCCGTTCACGCGGTGGGGGAAACTTTATCGTGTCCAGCACGCGAAACGGGAAAGCTTTTGACTCTGCGTGTGTATGTGTGTGTGTGTGTGTGTACGTCCGCACCGTTGACAGAAAAAACCGGAAATTTCGCACGAAAAAAATATGATCGTTGGGCCTCTTTACAGCAATGTACATTTAAGTTCAAGTGCGTGCCGCGTCGGTACTCTCGCGCCTGTACACTTTTGAGCTTTCCATTCTTGAACGCTAGTTTTTGCTTCTTTCTTTATTATTTGGTTCTCGCTTCTGCAAAGACGAATAGCGAGTGGAGGAAAAGCATAACTTACGGGCTTCGTCGTCATATTTTGCATGTGCGAGGCGTTATATTTTTTTTATTTTTATTTTACTTCATTTTTACGGGCTCTTGGCAAGAATGTTTTTATCGCCACTTTCGTGGCAAGAATTTTTTTCATTGCCACTTGGTTGTTATATGGGTAGGTTTCATTTTTCTCTTCTCATCATCGGTAAAACTTGGGGCGCACGTCGCACGGTGACGAGATGACTTTTTTTTTCTTCTTCTTGTCGGGAGAGGAAAATGAAAAAGGAGAGAAGGAAGGAGTGACGGTATCGAGAGCATGTGAATTGTCTGGTTTAAGGCTTCGAATTGACGACCCGAATTTTTTCGCTAATTTTATAAAGCATCGATCAATCTTTGGCTAGCCCAAAGTGCGTTTCCACGTGAAAAAATTCATACATCCGTAATTCGGCAAAAGAAATGGCAAAATAGGATTCAGTATAATTTTACATGTGTATCATTTGGTTCCAGACTTTGAACCTCCGAAATATTAAGGCTTCACAAACTCGAATATTTAAGGGGTTACCCCCACTTGCGATTTTGAAAAAAATCGATTTTTTTTATTGCATTTTTTTGAAGTATAAGTATCTGAGAATATGTCCTGAAAATTTCAAGTCGATCCGAACAAAATTGACTGAGATATGAGCGTTGAAAGAGAAGAATCCGTTGTCTAAACAACCGGAAATTGAAACTTTAAACGCGTTTTTCTCAAAATGGCATTTCTACACTGAAAAAAAAATTCAGTTGGTTTAACAAAATGTATATTTAAATACGTTCAACTTGATTTTTGTTTAGATTAACAAACATTTTGTTAATCTAACGATAGTTTTAGTGGTGTGAACTGTAGCTTATTTAGCTACAGTTCACACCACTAAAACTATCGTTAGATTAACAAAATGTTTGTTATGCCAATCAAAAATCAAGTTGAACGTATTTAAAGATACATTTTGTTAAACCAACTGAATTTTTTTTTCAGTGTAAAGTCGGTGACCAAGATTACTCCAACACTAATGAACCGATCTTCTTGAAAATTTGCAGGCTTATTTAATACATAAAAATGTAGTCTTTAATCGTTCGATTTTTTTTTCGAAAAAAAATGGCCGTTTTATAGCCAAAAAACGGCCGTTT
Organism: Ophion obscuratus; assembly: GCA_964007375.1. NCBI lineage: Eukaryota > Metazoa > Arthropoda > Insecta > Hymenoptera > Ichneumonidae > Ophion > Ophion obscuratus. The sequence continues at coordinate 42,894,702 of OZ023316.1, read as the reverse complement.
TTTTTCGTTAAAATCGAACCATTAACTTTGACTGTCCGCTATTTTGTGAAAAATGAATATTTTTTAAAATCCTTCGATTAAAGACTAGTTTATACTTATATTTGACTAAATCCATCCGCATTTTTTTTTTCCAGATGATCCACTTCGCCGCAATGTTGGTCACCGCAAACCGTGTATATAAAAACATTATTTCATTGACGGCCATTTGCCACTAAACAATGTAATATTTTTCAATAAAAAAATTACTGAAAGTTCTTCAAGATGTGTTCTTTAAGATGGTATAATGATCGATTAAAAAAGTTTTATAGTTTTCTTTTAAAAAATTCATGAAAAAGGCCTTTTTTTGCGCTACAAGTGGGGGTAACGCCTTAACAAATAACTGATTTTCGTTTACAATGGAGTAAAAGTGAATACTAGTATTCTGAAAAAATTCCAAGCGAAGTTACCGAACTTTTAACAAAAAATACGCCTTTAAGGGGTCTGTGTGAAAATGTCGAACATGCGATTTTCGCTTGAGCCGACTCAAATTGAAGGTGAAGGTCCAACATATGGTGCGGGAATCGCAGATTGGAGGGCACCTTGTGATTGCGACGATAGAACTGCTGGTAAAACATTAAACGCGTTTTTCTCGAAATTATGTTTTTCAAAACGGTGTACACGATTTTTCGACATGTAATGAACGCATTGACTTGAAATTTCGTACACTTATTCAGTGTAATAGTAAACGTTCTTTTTTCATTAGTTATCGACAATAATGATGTTACTTTTCATTCAAAAAAATGAAGAAAAGAAAATCAGCATTTTTTCCGTTGATTGAAGCACGATAACAAAAAAAGCTCGGTCAAGTCTTAGCCAATATTATCTATTGTAGAAGAAAAAAAAACTCGTTCGCTTTTGTTTCAGGTCAACCGGGTGGCCAAAACTAAGTATACCGTTGAGCCCCTCACGTTCAGGAGTCCTTCGCGAGATTGTTCAAAACTTCTTTAATTATTAATATTTTTAAATGAAATTTCGTACACAACATTGATAATGTACGTACAAATAAATGTCCACACGATTTATCAATCGACTTACCAATTCCTTTAAGACTAATTTTCTCAAGTAACCCTGATTTTCGGCTCGTCACAGTAGCCTTAACCCTTAAAATAATATGAATGATAAAACTTAGGGGGGGAACCCTCTCCGGAAACTCGTAACCGCAACTTTTTCGAGAAAATGAAAAAATGTCTATATGTAAGAAATTCATAAAAAAATTTGTATTCCAGTTTATCGTTGGGTATGATGATTGAACGTAACTTATTTTTCTCCAGCGCTGTTGTAATTTATTGATTCGGAAGGGCCCTGCCTTTGCGCCCACAAAATACGGTCCCCTCCGCGAAAGAAATACCTTAAGGCAGACCGGTCTTTATTACGTATATACGAAAAGGGTAGCTGAGAATCCGCAAAGTGCGCATAAAAAGCGACCTACTATACAGGGCACAATGAACGGCCGGAAATTCTTCCTCGTATAACACGTGTCGAAAAACGCTTCATACACTTGGGCTTTTATAGGTTTACATGGGAATATATGCGCGCGCGTGTGCGATGGCCGTGCGGATAATACGTAACTTTCCGCGACGGATGAAACAAAAGAAAAATACGACAAGGAAGCAAGGCCGAGGGCTGAAAGTGAGATAACGCACGATTGCCAACGGGGTGGTATACACAGGCTGTAAAATGCGATTCCTGTATAATCTACGAAGAAAAAAATCTATGTGTGTGAGTGTATATATATATTGTGATTTTTTTTTAGACGAGCCGTCATTTTTGGGGACGGGACGATTCCCAAAACGACCTTTCCATAAAAAAATATGACATTGACGTTTGCATCGTTGGAATGCAATGAAAATGAACTTCTTGAATTGAATCAAATAAATGAAATGTGAATTTCTTTTTATTTGATTCGGCAAGTTTTGCCTACAAAAGTCCCTTAATTACCGTAAAACTACTTTGAACAGGTTTTGGAAGTTTTTCGTGGGTAACTTTTTTTTAACACCCCAGATACCAACTTTTTTTGCTCCAATAGAACAGTGTGTCCTTTCGCTATCAAATGTACAAAAAAGTCAAGCTCCACTACCCCCTCACAATTTCATATATACATTTTTTTAATCGTCAAAGTACGTACTTCCATAGACAATGTATTTGTCAAGATATATTCAACATTTCAAGTGAATCGGTTGAAAATTGTCTGAGTTATGTTTCCGGCCAACTTAAAAAAATGCAGTTTTGAGATAAACTGCTGCACAGCCGCCATTTTGAAATTAATCGCTTGAAAAAAATTATTGTATACAGTCACTGATATGTATGATAAACACCCTTTTTTGTAATCTCGATTTATTTTGTAGTTTTTCTAATAAAAAAATCCCCAAAAAGCTTATTTTTTCGGTCTCTAGAGTGGCCTAACCCCTTGAGACACTTATTCAGAAATCTACAATATAAATATGCAAAACATGATTTTGCATAATAATAAAAGTAAGACAAGATAATTTAAAAAAAAAGAAAATAATAACATAATAAATGTATAGGAAGGAAATTAACAAATCTTCGTTATATCGAGGTTCGACTGTATAATATGTGTGGGTGCCTAAACATACACTGTAAAAAAAGATATGAAATTTACAATACATTTAAGATACAAAGGAATTGAATTTTACGAACTCAGTAGATGGAATTAAATTTGAAACACTTGTACCGTACATTTAAAACAGGAACATGAAAATCTAACGTGGATATAGAATTTAATAGATGCAACATGGAATTTCAAAGACAAGTTCATAAATTTGTGGAACATGTATTGCATTAACCCGTCTCTTTAATTGAAAATTACTACAGATGTATAATAAATCAACTATAAAAAACAGAGCATTGAAAATACAAAACAAGTTTGAAATTTATTTACAGCAGCCTGAAAAGTATATGTGAATCTGAATTTTAAGATACGTACAATGCATGATCACAACAGATTTATTGAAAAGTGCGAAACTGGAATAACAAAAAAATTCATAAACGCTGATGAAAATCACATGAAACAATGTGAAAATTATATTAAATTTACACTACATTTAAGGCACAAAAGAATTGAATTTTACGAATTTAATATACACTCGTATATTGATATTAGCAAGTGGTTCTTGATTTCAATATACATGAATGTGAACATTTTTTTACACGTGCATTATTTTTCAACCGTCCAAGTATATTAATATTACGGAGCTACATATTTATTTTTAAAATAACCTGCTTTGGATTTTCAAAATATTATTAATTAATTTTTACACAGAAGCTTTTTACAGTGTATATTAAAGGTAATACTTTGTTTCCGTGAAATTAATACACACCGGTATGCTGATATTAGCAAACGGTTCTTGAATTTAATATACACTCGTATTTTGATATCAGCAAATGGGTCTTGATTTCAATATACTTGGACGTGATTATTTCTTTACACGTGCATTATTTTTCACGCGCACAAGTATATTAATATTACGGAGCTACACTTTGACTTTTCAAATAACCTGTTTTGGATTTTCAAAATCGTATCTGAAGTTTCATAAGCGGTATCCGCATAAAAACTTCCTACACTTGTGTATTAATTTTTGTACAGAATTTTTTTACAGTGTATGTAAGTAGGTGTGGGTGCGTACAAATGTGTATGTAAACATATACTACTGTATATGCACAGTACCGCAATTGCGACGGTATGCGAATGTTTCACATAGGGATGGGAGATAAAATGCAGCAGCACGAAGCGGTCGTGTAGCCGGGTCAAGAGCTTTTACGAAAAAGCTCGCACGAAGGGTATTGTACAGGGGTGGAGGGCGGATGGGTGGCAATTTTTTGATTGGCGCGACAAAAGCGCGAAAAAGGGAAAGAGAGACAGACTGAGCGAGGACCGGATGATCTCACCCTCCTGCGAGCGTTTGACTGCAAAAGCCAATCGTTTCTTTACGAGAATTCGCGTGTAAATATTGTAGCCGAGCGAGCAAACCCGTCCAACACAATGGATTTGCAAAACCCGATTGCGAAAACCGATTTTTTTTTGCCTCGAGATCCCATTTTGAAATTTGATTGGATTGTTATTATCGAAACAGCATATGAAGAATCTGATCGAGTTGCACATGGCGTCCATCATCGACAGATTGAATAATCAACTAAAATTTACGTTAATGGTATTATCTACATTGTGCTATAAAAATTGGCCAATGCCGAAAGTTGCATCTAGCATTGCTTAAAAAAAAAGAATAGATCCGTCGTGCACGACTCGAGACTGCTTTTTATTATGACGTTGAGATTTGCGTCGTTGGAACGCAACGAAAATTATCATTTTTTTCTCCACTTTTCCAGACACGAGAGATTCGAGCTACGAAAATCATGCTAATATTTTTTAGGATCTTTAATTGGTGCTTTATAACCTGAATTTGCAAAACGTGATTTTGGATAATAACGAAAATAAGAAATTAATAAGAATATCCATTTCTTCTAGGAATTTCTAGGAATTTTCCATTTTTTTATTTTGTTCATTATCGAAAGCCTAGTGTTCGCAAATTGAGGTCGCAAATCTTTATTAAGAATATGTAAAAACGTTTGAAAGATATCCACAGCGAAGTCGGTCGAAAAATAATTGAGCAATTGGAAAAAATTAATTTTCGTTCCATTCGAACGAGGCAACTTAAACGTCACGCTTTTCACGTGTGCGCAATTCACTGAAAAGTGTACGATCGTTGCGATCTTTTGCAATGGTATTAAAGTTTGCATCGTTGGAATGCAACAAAAATATGGCTTTTTTCGTATTTCTTTATTTTTTTTGCACATTTAAGCCGTGAAAGACACTGAAATATTTCTAAGGATGCTTATTAAAAATTTATAACTAAATGCGGCTGCAAAAAAAGATTTTCGATCATGATAAAAATGAAAAAAAAAAAAAAAAAAAAGATCAGAAAATTTTTTCTTGCATTCCAACGCCGCACACTTCAACACGATCTTCTGCGAAAATGTCTTTAAGGCCTTAGGCCACTCTAGAGGCCAAAAAGAACATATTTTGTGATTTTTTTTTTTCAGTGAAACCGGAAAATACTATACAAAATTATTGTTTCACAGCGATATATGTCAAAATGGCGACTGTGCCATATTTTTCCGATGACACGTTTATTTCTGGAAGGTGAACGGCCAACGGCTCCTATAATTTGCGAGTTATGATGAGACACTAAAGTTTTTTATAAGAATAGCTATTGAAGTACGTAGGATTTTTTTTGATATATTGTTTTTTTGTCAAAATGGCGCATTTCTAGAACAAAAAGTATAGAATGCCAGGAGAAAATCGTCAGAAAAGTTTTCATAAAAAAGCAACTATGCAATATAATAAAAAAAAATAGCCTACGTGGTGCCTTAGAAAATGTAATTCTAAATAAACAGTTAAAATTTCAAGTAAGTCGGTTGAAATTTGAGTTATGAGTCCGGTCGACTTAAAAAATGTAGTTTTCAGGTAAACGCGTTTAGAGTTAGTAGAAAGTCACGACATGAATAATGTTTGAATACCTTCAATCTGCGCTATAATTCGAAAATCGAGTACTACGAGATTCTTCACACCCATAATCTTTTGCAATATAATTTTATAGGTACTAAGGCACCTTTTTAACAAAAGAAAAAGAAATTATTTTTGGAAAATCCTAGAGTGGCCTAAGGCCTTAACGTCTCTCACATGCACACATACAGATATATATATATATATATATATATATATATATATATATATATATATATATATATATATATATATATATATATATATATATTAAAAGTTCCATTTAACGTCAGGCCGCATTTCGTCAGGAAAATCGCCTTTCCTACTTACGTTTTGTCCGGTCGACAAAAACTCACGGTGGTACCAAACAATTGGCGTTTATAAGCGTATAAAATTTGATATACGTGTCCTTTCGGTGGAAGCAAAATGTTAGCTTACGAAAACGACGACGTGTGTGCCCGAGCACGACGACAATAGGATTACCGTCGTGGTTGTGCTATGTACCTCCATGTAGGAAAAGACGATTTGGTCGCCTTAGTTATGTATACCCGGCGTGCTATACACACGTATATGTATATACCGATATATGTATGTATAACGTATACTGCACTTTTATTTGCAAGTACTCAAGTATTTAAAGGCCTGCACAGCTTGAAACTTCAAAAATACGATTTTTATCGTATAGTTTGATATGGCGTTGACGTTTGCATCGTCGGGATGCAACAGAAAATGTTTTACATTTGTACACCGAGAAAAAAGAATCGTTGAAGGTGCAAAATGCATTTTGTTGTCTCGAAATTTTGTTGTTTTAACAGTTGCTCAGACATGCTAAATAAGCAGATAGTTTAAATGTATCTTTGGTTACTGCCAAACTATACTGTTTTGTTATGCCAATCAAAAATCAAGTTGAACGTATTTAAAGGTACAATTTTGTTAAACCAACTGAATTTTGGATGGATGAACGAATTTTTTTTCAGCGTATTCTCTCTTTCTGGTGATATTTATCAATTGTTTTCACATCTAGGCTTAAAGGCCTCGAATGGAAGTACTACGAAAACGTTCGAGAGATTTTTCGTGGCCTGAATCCTTAAAAAAAAATGAAAAAATGTAACTGCATTCTAGCGACGCAAACTGTAAGATCATAGTTTAATAGCCTAGGATCTGAACTTTAACATACACAAACGATTGTGTAAAAGTTCGAAAAAATGAACATGACGATTTTTCCGAATGCTCAGACGCCTAGTGTGGTATGGCACACCACCCCGCTGCGATTCACCCTTTTTTTTGCTGCGTTTTTCTCGAAACTAACCCTAGGCCCTTTCACTCGTCGTTCCGTCTTTCTCATAAAGATGTGCCTTGCTCATATCTCCATTGCTAATAGAGCTAGCGAAAAAAAATAAACGATTTTTTTTATTGTCAATTCAGAAAGAAACATCCTTTGTATCCAACTTTTTTTCTACAACATGCACTTTTTCGTCACAATCGTCATTATAACAATTAAATTGTTTATCACCGGAAAAAAATGTAGAACAAAATTAATGTCCTATTCGTATCCCGCACCCGAAACCATAAAGAACCAGCGAAAATGTTGGATCGAAAATATTGTGCAGACCTAAACATTTATACGAAAATGGTATACGGAAAAGGTGGATTTAGTACGTTTTCTTCTTTTGCGTTTATCTCGCAAGTATACTCTGCAATTTGGCGTACGTCATATCTCAAAATCTAATCGTCCGATTTACATCAAATTTGCATCAGACATATTTTATAACATAAACAATCGACTGACCGGATGATTTTTTCATATGTTCGTCCGTTCGTTAATAATAAACGTTTGAAGTCGTTATTTTTGGTCGAAAATCGAGCTGTTCTTTAAAAACAGTGCAATTTATGCAATTTTTTGAATTTCTAAAATGTATCCGGTGAGTCTATAGCTTTACCATTGTACTAAAAGTATATTTTTCTATTTTTGACTTTAGACAAATCCACTTACCCGAATAATGTACGCGACCGAGCCGTGCGGAGGCTACAGCCTTGAGATTAAACAACAATGATTACGTTGTTTGTATATATTTTGCAATTTAAAAAAAACGTTGACATGTCGAGACCATGGCCTATCTGTGTGCGAGAAATCGACCTTGTCATCCTAATAACTGAGACGAAAAAAAAAATATTGAAAATCGATCTGTTTTTTTAACTTCAAGGTTATGCATGTCCCTTAAAAAAATATCCATATCACTGTCAGCCTAACACACGGTGGCCTTGTCACTCCAGATGGTTTTCAATTTTTCTTCGCGAGATGCTACGCCGTTACAAATCATTGCCGGCACCCTGAATCATCCCCTATACACAGGTAAAAACATGACATATGCACATACACATACACACACCCACACGCACGCGCTCGTCAGCTATAACGCGCGACAAGATCCGAAGAGTGTCCGTCCGCAGATTTTCTTCCGGAGGAAGCAAGTAACAGAGGAGTCCGAAGCGGAAGGACGAAGAAAAGAGACGGAGGAGAAATTCCACGTCAGGTGAAACGTCAGCCCCGTCATCTCTCATTCCGGCCAGCAGTTGCAGCGATTGCCCGTGCTGAAAGAAATGCGGCCCGCCGAGTTGAAACACACATATTCAAGTGCGTGTGTGTGTGTGTGTGTGCGGATGTGTATTTGATCGCGCCAGATATAGAAGATAGGATCTTGTCTGTACTCCCGGTCCGGAGGAAACGTGTAAACACGCTGGAGAGCGCAGAGGCCAGAATGAGAAACGGTCCGGAGAAAAGAAGAACGAGTAGAAAAGCCCGTAGAACGAGAGGATGGGTCGTAACAGTTTTCACGATCAGGAAAATATACCCTCCGCATTTTCTCCCATATATTTCTATATTTTTACGCCAGAACGCTCGTTTCTACGGCAGCACTTCTCACACGTATATCCGTATCTACGTGTACATACAGGGTATCCTGTTATGAATGGATAAGCCTGCAACTGTCGATAGGTCAGATATCATGTCCTACTACATGCTGGAATTTCAATTCAGTTAAAGGCCCAAGGCTTTCGAGATAATAAAATTATCTGCTTTTGGTTTTTGGCATGCCATTTCTACAAATAACGTTTTTTCACCCGGTTAAAAAAAATCCTCGGTTATTTGTTTTATCTAGAAATGTCTTCTTTTTAAGGAGGCTACTGGGGGTCACATGGGGGAACTTTTTAAGGGGATCACTGGGGGAACGCATATGCTTAAGGGGTTAGGCCACAGTAACGGGTGTAAAATCATGTGCGAATTTAACAATTTTTTTTTCGTATGAAAAAGTGCTTCCCCCATAAAATTAATTACACATCTATTTAGTATGAATATCAAGCTGTTAGAAAATATATGTTTTTTTTTTCAATGTACAAAATGGCCGACTACTAATATTTTCTTTTATCTCTTTTTAGGCGCTCCGCGGCGTGACATTTGGCATCCACAATTTTGGACGTAGGAAAAAAAAATTCTCGTCAATCTACATTAGAATACCTAGAGAAGTACATACGGAATTTAAAAAATATTGTTTTATTCAAAAATTGTAGGTATTTGAATGAATTTTCAGTGAAAAGTTTCGTATAAAATTGCTCATAGAATGAAAAGTTTTCGATTAATCAGAAATTCCGTACGTAATTCTCTGTGAAATGCAATTAGGATCATAACTTTTAAATTTGAAGTAAATCGAGTGAAAATTGTTGAAGTTATTTGTCACGCCAATTGGAAAAAAAATTGTTTAGAGAAAAACGCGTTTGAAGTTTTAAGTACTCTATGGCCGTGCCAGAGGTGGGCTTACGTTATACGCTCAAAGTCGGTGAAAAAAAATTTTCTTGCTATAAATCGAATAGTAACTTATTCTTATGATGATAAAGCACCGATTTAGCGAGAAAAAAAACGATTTTTTGAAAATTCTACTGTGGCCTTACCCCTTAAAGGGTTACATCTAGTTGAAATTTATGAAAAAATCGATTTTTCGTTTTCGATGGAACCTTTCAAAAATATTCTCTGAAAATTTCAAGGCGGTCCTTTGAAAGTTGGGGGATTTATGCCCATTTACAGATAGGTCCGCTTACCACTTTACGATTAGAGGTGAAAACTTTAAAGGCGTTTTTCTCGGACTTATTTTTTCCGAATCAGAGACCGAAATATCTCGAAAACAACTAAATCGATCTGCTTTAAATTTCACAGACATTTTTTGCATATCAAAAGGCAATCCTTAATCGAAGGATTTTTTTTCAATGCATACTCTTTTATGTCAAAGAAAATAGAGTGTTTTTTCACCGAAATTTCGGCGATCACTTTCGATCGTTGACCATTTTTTCGAAAATCATTATTTTATTGAATCCTTCGATTAAAGACTAGATAATACGGTACAAAAACTAAATTCATTTGGTTTTTTGATTTCAGATGATTCGTTCCCGAGCAGGAGTGGTCACCGTGAAGGACCTTTTTTGCACAGCGATCTGTGCAATTTACTGTATCTACGTCGTTTGTAAATATTTCCCAATAAAAAAATTGTCATAGATACTTGAAATGATACACTTTACTGTGAAAAAAAAGTTCAACACCTGCGGTCATTTCTTAAAAAAAAAATTCACGAAAACACCTCTTTTTTCCGGTCGCGAACTAGGCGAATAAACACGGCCCGTTAAACACGGGCGAATATAACGGCTGCCCACCCCGAATAATCAATTTTTCGGTTACCTAAAATAAATAAATTTCAGCTAACAAATATGTAGAATTCATCAAATTGACTGTTTAGAAATATTATTAATCTTTTTCATTTATTTACATCCCGAATAAGTTATTAACCAATTCGAAATGTGGCAAACGCGCAATTTAGTTCCCAGTAACTGGTATCACCGAGCTCAGATACGAACGCCAAATCGTAAGCGCGTAGCTGTCAAACATCCTTCGCGAATTTCGTTTTTTTTGTTCGGCGAAAATGAAAAGATGAAAGGGAAAAATGCAAACCGAAAAAACAGTATAATCGACGTTTGGAGCAAGTACAACCCGGAAAGCGGCAGAAAAAAGTAGTTGAGCGGGAAAATGAAGCGCAGTCGAGGGACGACCCGTAATTGATTTGAAGGTTATGTCGAAACACATGCACCGCAGCTTCTGTAAAGAACGATTCAAAATATTTAAATGCTCTTTATGAAACCGCGGTAAGAAATGTACAGCGAGGAAGCAATAGTTTGTGCGTTTCAAATTTTGGCGCCTATTCACAATGGCCGACTTGACAGCAGCGTTGCCACGTGCCGTAGGGCGCTTTATCGTTTTACGCGAATCAGCTGAAATTTCCTGTTTCATTTCACGAATATCTCGATAACGCGACAGACGAAAACGCCGTACTCTTCGATGAAATTATTCACAAAAATCTCAAGAATTTTTTCCGCCCATTTCCATTCAATTCGTCATAAAACAGTCGTATTAGAGTTCTCATGAAACTTTTGCTATGTCGCCCGTGTATAAGAGCCCATCTTCAATAATTAATTGCTCAACAATCACGCAGACGAAGTACTTGAAATTTTACACGGAGTCGTAACACCTGTTCGCAAATATCATCAATAAATTTCAGCAAATTTTTACTATTTCGCGTTGCCTGAGCAACCTCCTTAACCTTAAGGGAGAATATCAGTGTAACAGGCTAAAAAATGAGGTATTTTCTGGGATTTTTTTTTTTTTGGAAAGACAGCTCGATCAAATTATTTGAAATTTGGTGTATTAATCATTGAAGTAATGGAGCATACAAGGAAATTTTTTATTTTATTTTTAGTGGATTTTATTAAGCAGAGGAGCGGTCGCAAAATGGCGTGTCAAAAAAAGACTCCCCGACGGTTGACAGCATAACTGCCACAGCAAGCATGCGAAATAAAAAATTCAAAAAGATCATTGAATTATAATAGTATAGCTATCGCAGCATCGTAGGAAATTTGAAAATTTTGACTGGAAAAAAATGGCGGCCATTTTAATAAAATCAAATTTTACACAAAAATTTTGCATTAAATTGTTAATAAAAAAAAGTAAACAATTTTTGAAAAAACTCTGCTATGCGACGATAGCGATAAGTTTTCTGAAGAGAATCGTTTTTGAATGAAGTCGATTGGACAAAATTCGACAGAGTTATGCTGTCAACCAGGTCAAAAAACATGGTTTCGAGAAAAACGCGTTTAAAGTATAGAAAGGCCCGTATAGAAGGCTCTGAGAGCGTCGACGCTTGGCGCCAATTTCGAATACTTCTAAGCCGAATATTGTTTTGAAAATTTGTAGGCATATTCTTAAAGGCCAAAACTATCTATTTAAGCAAAAAAAAATCGATTTTTTTCACACTGATATACTCCCTTAAATGTTAAAGAAGCTTTATGAAAAAAAGATCGTATGCGGAATTTTCATAGAAACCAATTCGAACATCTGAGTTTGATAGCCTGCGCTGTAAACACTCTACTAACCATAGCGTGCCAATTGGTTTAAAAAGTTGCTTAGTTATTGTCGATTCGTATCATTCGCAGAAATGGCATAGGAAAAACCAAAAGATGATTACTTTTTTTTTTCAAAAAATAACATAAAGCCCAGAATCTGGAAAACCATCGGACTTTTACTAAACTGAAATTCCAATATATGGTAGGAGATAATCTGACCTATCGACAGTTGCAGGATTATCCATTCATAACAGGACACCCTGTATATATGTAGGGAAGTATACGCGCACGAACAGACTTACACTTTTGCACAGTCCACTGAACGTTATTCCACTCCTTTTGCTTCGGGTATAACATATCCTCCCTATACATACCTCGACGTTTCGCTCTCCCTTCATTTGTCTTCCTCTTTTTGTTTCTGGACTCGTGATCGACTCTGCCCCCCCCCCCCCCGACTCTGCCCCCCGCCCCCCAACCCGTCGTACTCATTCTTCTTCCGTCGATGCAACATTCCCGGATTTATAGACTGCGGTACGGCATTGCGGGAGGCTGTGAAAATTTTGTTGGATTTTTTGCCCGTAGTTCCATTACGTAATTCCTTTTTGAGCCCGGGCTTTCTCAAGGGAGTCGCTTTGCGGGATCATTTTGGCCGAAAAATGCACACCGGATGGAGGTTTCGTTTGGGGATTGCGGATTCGCGTGATTCCCCAAAGAGAACGAATTTAACGAGCCCAATTTCAAACCACTTTGCAAACAATGAAAACATAATTTCGTTAAACAATCAGGTACGAAAAAATGGTACTTACAACATTCATTCATTCATTCATTCATTCCTAATAACATTTATTTAAGTTCATTCATTCATTCATTCATTCATTTCAACATTCATTTCAGTTCATAATAACTGTAGTTCATTTTTCTCGATCAATGGATCCATCATTTTCACTCGGTGTTTTGATATGGAAATTTGTGTTTTTTTTTCTGCTACTTTTTTCTCACTCTGAGTTCGGGATTTTTTTTGCCTCGCAATTTCTTCGGGGCAGACTGCCAATTGTGATTTCGCAGTGGAATGAAATAAAAGAACGAAAGAGACGGGGGAGGAGAGGAGGGGCTCGAAAAGGCTCGAATAAGAGGCTCAGATAGATTATGTTGAATTGCGCATCGTTGAAATGCAAAGGATTTGTGTTTATTCTCTCGATCGTTCAAATCTATTTTTCCCGTGAGATTGAAGTTTGCATCGTTGGAATGAAAAGAAAATAAGTTTTCCTTTCTATTGCTCAATTTTTCTCTGACAAATTTTGCCCGCAAATCCTTAAATTCTTTTTTGAAGGTGATCATTAAAATATTTACTATTTAAATGTGTAGAAAATAATATTTATTACACAAACGAGGACAGTAAAAAAGAACTTTTGTAGCATTCCAATGATGCAAACTTCAACATCATTTTTTCCGCGCATCAGGCTATCGAAATTACTCAAACGTTTTTTCGTCTAGTCGCTATAAACATATGACTTGGGTCAGCGAAAAAAATGGATTTTGTATACCGATAAAAATCACGAAATGGAAGAACAAAAAACTATTTTCGTTGCATCCCAACATTGCCAACTTCAGGCTGCCCAAAACGGTGCACAGACCGAAATTAATAAGGATGTTGAAGCTTGCATCGTAGGAATGCAACGAGAATTTAAAAAATATATATATTCCTTCAGTTTCTTCAACATCCGAATTCTTATCCTGCAAACTTGGGCTTGGGTAGATTTTTTATATGAAGATACTAAAAAAACAGTTAAGTGACTTTTGCAATCTAATTATGCCAAAAGCAAGTTCGGTCTATTAAACTTTCATTGTATTCCAACAATGCAAACTTCATTATCCCAATTAACTGTTTCTCCAAAAGTAGGCAGAACATTATATAGCACTGCATGGATTGGCCCGGCTTCCCCACAGCGCTCGATTATGTTGACGTCAGCATCATCGCAACGCAAAAAATTCCTTTTTCTTTCGTAGTCTGATTTTTTTGGAGCATTGAGGCTTTGAAACCAAAATATGCCCCAAAAAATTCCATTATAATATCGATAAAGCTAGAAAATAAAAATGAGATTTCGTTGTATTCCAACCGTGCAAATTTCAGGATCTAGTTCTCGAGTATCGACACGGAATATGTAAAGGGTGTCTCCAAGTGACCTGACATTTTAAATTGCGCGCCATTTTTTTTTTTGGCGAACATAGAGTACTTATCTTTCACAACTAGCATCAGGAAGTATCGAGGTTTAGTCATAGAGAATCGCACGATCGAGTAACGCATAGAAATTGTTATTTGCTGCATCGTTACGGCATAGTTAATAGAATTGGCCACCAAGATTGTGCAATTTGCCGCCATTGGACTTCGTGCTTTGGAGTTTTCGGAGATGAAAAGTATATGCCGATGATCCACACACCATTCCGGAGCTCGAGGAAGCAATTGGACGCACCATTAAGGGCGGGGTAAAGTATTAAAAAAATTTTTTTCATTTTTTTTTTTCATTTTTTAAATGAATGCATAATATATCAAGAATATTGTGTTAAAATTTCAAGTCGATCGGAGTAAAATTGACGAAGTTATGAGTATTTGAGCGTCTATTGCTCCATGCCGTTCTCTTCTCTTCTGCGTTTTTCAAACCGTTTTTCTGAGACTTGTCATATTTGAAGTCCGTGTGCACGATAACTCAAAACCTACTGGACCAATCGCTTTGAAATTTTGCACAGTACTTTTTCACATAATTCACCAGGTATTGTCGAGAGCTTTTTTGTTTTTTTTAATAATTACTCATTTTTCAACAACAAATTAACCGATTTTTTTTAGCGCAAATCGGGTTTTTGGCTCCCAAGTGCTACGAATAATCGAAAAATCGAAAAAAAAAATCCTCCCGTCATTACCTCGAGAAACATCTTCTTTAACAAATGCATTTTGATTTTTTTGTTTCAAATGATTCTGTTGCGAGTTATGGTGCACACCGCAAACCAACTTTTTTTCGCGGCGCCTCCGGGGTTTAATTTTCACTCGCTCAATTTTGAATATTTTGCAATGCAAATTTAGGAGAATATTGTTCAAATGTTACGTTATTATATGTAAATTTTTCAATAAACGAACACTATTCGTTACGCCAAAAAAAAAATCTTAAAAACATGCCTTTTTTTTGCCGAATTAACTTTACCCCGCCTTTAATGAAAAAAGTCCGCAATTGTGCTAAAATGTTATGGAAAATTTCGTCAAAAGAGTGAACGTTTGCAAACAGGGACGACGCGGCAAGTTATCGGATACTGTGTTCCACACATAACCTCAATGTTTGTACCTTATATTAAAATAAAAATATTCGTACTTTTCGAACGAATAATACGTTTTATTAAGGTAATCCTATCGATTCACACTAGTCGTACCACTGATTATACTTGTACAATTCATATTTTTAACATAGGCAAAAAAAATAATTTGTAATAACTAAAAATTTTTACGTGTAAACTGTTGAATGAATGTTCACATTTAATTAGAAAAATGACAAAATAGTTATTCCAACGATTCGCGCAGTATTTCTAGGCTTGATATTTGGCAACATTGGTTCTATCTCCGTCTCTTTTTACTCAACCAGGCGAGTTTAACCTCCATGCTTTCCAACGTCGATCTGTGAAAACAATCTCAGGTGCGGGAAATATAAAGCATTGTATTCGGGCCATGACTGGTAAAAAGCGTGGAAAACTTGTGACGGCGAAATATGTCGGTTAAAAATGAAATATGTGTGGAAATTCGAATGAGCGAGATGAGATTAGGACTACAGTCAGCTGTTGCCTTCCCGTCACGTCTCTTTATCCTAGCAAGTGGTAATAAATCCAATACCGGAAGTTCAAATTAAACTTGATATTACATAAAAATTCGGTCAATAAGCGTAATTATTTCTAAGAGCATTGTATTGCTACAAGTGTTAAGTACGTAAATCTGATTATTTTTTAAGATTCTGACGGATTCCCACTATTATATACACTTTTGTAACGACCGGAAATTGGGTTTTTGCATGTCGTCTCGGAATTTCTTTACAAAAATACACAATTTTGATATTTGTTGTCTCTGTAATTGGGTCGATAACCGACCCTACAATTTTACAGAGACGATTATTTATATATTTAGTGAAACTCAAAAAAATGAACATCCTATGGATTAAAGCCTGGCGATAGGATTACTTCGATGAATGAAAATGTCAGGTCATTTTGAGACGACCTATAGCTCTTGTTGGGGATCCCGGGCGCGGACACAGCGCCGAGTTCACTCAATTCCTGTGAGCTTTTGTTTCGTTGCCAGACCCAAATCACGCTATTCGCAAACTTCCCTAACTATACAATACGTACATGCAAATATGTGCGCATATTTGTGTGCGCATAGAACGTTTAGAAACCTTCATATGTGTGTGCCTGCGTGCCTATATATATATATATATATATATATAGTTACGCCACCATTACAATCGCGACGAAATTTCCAGAAGCGTTAACCTTGCGCCACCAAGTCGACGTCTAGGTCGTCGACCATGACGCGAGGCATTATACGTTTTAATTGCATCCATTAACGAACATGGTACCCCCTTCCCACTGACGCGAGTGTGCTCATATTCTCTCTCTCTCTCTCTCTCTCTCTCTCTTTCTCTCTCTCTCTCTCTCTCTCTCTCTCTCTCTCTCTCTCTCTCTCTCTCTCTCCCTCTCTCTCTCTCTCTCTTGGGGCTGTCAGAGAAATTGTAAGGGTGGAGGTGAAGGGAGGTGAAGGTTCGAGGTGAGTTAACACCGCAATGACATCGCAAACAGTAGGTGAGGTGCGAGCATCAGCGTCATCCGATATCATATACAGATGCACTTGCAGTTCGCAAATACGCTCATAGTCGCACGGTGAAATTTCACCCGCGCATTGTGCCGGTAACAGCTATGAGTGTTTCGATACATACGTATGGGACGATACACGTTGACGGGCTATTGTATCAAGTGAGGGACACACTTATTCATTCGTGTAACACGTTAGGATGAGCTGAAAAAAAATCAACTTTCACCCCTTTAAAGAACGCAATTAGTGATGTTTTTATTTTGGTCGAGAATCAAGAGTTTGCTACAGCTTGCCATTTACGGAACTTACGAAATTTCGAAAAAGTCATACGAAAGTCATACGAAAGTTGTATAACGTTGAAGTTTGCATCGTTGGAATGCAACGACGTTTTTGTTAATTTTTCATTTCTTATTTTTATCACTACAGCCTTTATCAACAAAAGCCTTTGTTGCAAATTGAAGTCGTAAATCTTCAACGAGAATTCGCAAAAACGTTTGAGTTTAACATGCTGAAGGGGCGAAAAAAAATCAACAATAAAGAAGAATTAATTCTCGTTGCACTCCAACGAATGATTTTTGAACTTTGCATCGTTGGAACGCAACGAAACTTCATTTATTTTTCTATTGCTCACATTTTTTCCCCGATTTAGGTCACAAAAATAACTGAAGCGATTTTTCTTATCCCCATCGGATATCCATGATCATAATGGATAAAAAAATTATTTATTATACTAAAAACGGAGAAATAAGAAAAATCAAGTAAGAACTTTCGTTGCGTTTCAACGTTGCAAACTTCAACACTATTCCAACGATGCAAAGTTCAACATCATAAAATTGCATTATTACACTGAAAGTATACTATTTATTTCTCATTTCAGATGAGCCCAGTTGCCACAAGCACGTACGCCAATTGGCCATGCACCAACGACAATACTTTAAATAATAATAACTTCGTTGTTGATTAATATTTCCCAATTTAAAAAAAACTCAAATGTGGCTAAAGTATGTATAAATCGTGGATAAATATCCCGACCTCGTCATTCCAAAATTCTAATTTAAAAAAAAAATGGAAAAATGATCTGTTTTTCGGGCCCCAAGCTGATGCGAACCCGCGGAAGGGGGAGGTTTAACTTCCCTTCCTTATTTTCCTGTATTTACTGCGGTACATAGGAATTTTGGGATTCTCTAATGAGCCCGAGAACAACGTTAAGCCCCGCGAGTACAAAGTAAACTTTGCCTACGGGGTACGTGCAGGTTGGTAAACCGGGGGGGGGGGGGGGGGGGGCTCGGTTGAGGAAAAGGCAGATTATTTGTCGATGTCAGGAATGTACGGCCTGTCTATACGAAAACCCAGACATCAAAGGCAAGAGAGCAACGGAGAGCGGAGAGCAGCAGACAGAGAGAAAGAAAGAGAGAGAGAGATGCGAGACGGGTTGGATAATTTTGTCCTGTATATAAGAACGATGCGCGCACGGAGCGTCGAAAAGGAGAGAGTAATAAAAATCCGCAAGCTGCTGCAGTGCTTACGCTTCCGATTTACGTGTGTGGAGCTCAGCCACATGTCTTATAGGGGAGGGAATGTAGCGCGCTTTGAGCACTTTCCATCCACCGCAAAACTAAAAGTACACAGATGCAACCTCGTCCTTTGACACGCCATGAGTATACATGCATACCCGCGTACATGAATATGCATACATATGCATACATGCACAAATGCAAGAATACATATAGGAGAAGTAGGGGCAAGATGATAACGCTAAGGTCATGTTCAAATAAAACAATACCCTATACGAGTCAGTCAACTTTAATTATTCTTTTAAACTAACCAACATTTATTAATCTTTTAATTTTGAAAGCATCTATGGTAAAAATCATGGTAATTTTGGAAACATCTATGGTAAAAATCTTGCTGATTTTTACCATACACTATATATTTTTAATTAAACCTTTATTATTCTCATTCTACCCCATATGCGGGGCAAGATGAAACAGCACTGGGAGACTGATGGGACACGAATTATTGGCATCTTTCGAATATAAAAGTGGTTTCAGTCTCAATACCGGCAATTTAATAAGCCAATCGTCTAAGTTCTTTAGTATTTAGTCCGAATAATGTTGCTTCCATGTCACTTTAATCATTTGTAAGTTCTTTTTCTTTCCCTCGTAGAAACACCGGTTGGACCGGAACCAAAGGCTTTACTAGTTTCATTTTACCCTTTCTAACGCAAATAGTGGTACGTTGTAAAATGACAAACCGTTCTTATTATAATAATAATTAGTACTTTCGTGGTGTTTCCCTACCTGTCTCTAATCAATATCAGCAACTTAAATGAACTAAGACGATGGTAAACTAAAAGGTCAGTATCGATGGTACAAATTCAAATATCTCGGATCACTGCCAAAGATTTGGTAGTGATTCGGTAGATATTTAGATTTGTATTTCATTTCGATAGGTGATCTTGAATGACCTTGAATGACCTTGAACGACTTTGACCCCCTAATGTTTTTTATGCGGCTTGAGGTGCTCCACAAGATGGTTGAAAACAAATGTACCATCCCATTTAAAAAAGTGGAGGTGACCTTCACTGTGCCTCAGCGCCTCCACCGAAATAAAAAAAGTTAGTCGCATTTGATGGCCCCCTTCCCACCGTGCAACTTTTGTCTGAAACATTTTTTTGTGACGTCGATAATTACCGAGTTATTTCGGGAGGCAGAGGTAAGAGGGACACCCTGTATGTATAAATATTATTATTATTATTAATAATAATCAAAAATCAATATTATAGGTATCAATCATAAATCAAGGATGCTCTCTCTATCCTTGGCACTCCTTCACAAACTCACACTTTATATTCACAAGCGTAGCCGAAAATATTTCGCGTACACTTCAATCGAGACAGTCGCAACTGGATGGAAATATCAATTGACCCAAATATGGTATTTAAAAAACTCCGAACTTTTGCCGCCTCGGAAAAAGAGTGAGCGTGAGAGAGAAAGAGAGAACAATACGCGGGTTGTAACGCCGAAATAGTGAGCAATGAAAAGTAATTGAAAAATAACCATACGGTTAACATGACGGCGAAAAATAAAAAATGAGAATGTGAAACGAAAAATGAAAACATCGAAGAGCCGTTCGAAAAAACAAGTGTCTATATATATATATCTATATTTTTTATTTCCTGAATTCTACATAACTCCTGCAGGTTTTTACGTGTGACGTTGAAGTTTGAATCGTTGCTACGCAACGGTTTTATTTTTATTCTTTTCAATGCTTTAATTTTCGATAATTTCTTGCACATTTCAGCTCTAGTTGCTCAAAAAATATCGTAAAATGAATTTCGAATGTTTTCGACAACCGGGACCCACCCTTATCGAGGGGTGGATTTCGAAATAAATCCCATCTCCCGAAGGTTTGATATAATACCTTCTTTTTATTGGCGCTTTTCAACCATTTTCATCTTCATGGTTCATCCGAAAATACCTTTATCGGAGCTGAGGTGAAACTTGACAAAAAATCTTATCTCCCACGCGGGTTCGATATGATTCCTTTTTTCATCGGCGTTTACGTCATTTTCATAACCCAAATCGGCAAACAAAATTAATTGCAAAGAATTCATTTTCGCTGCACTCCAACGATGCAAGCTTTAACATCATTCTTACGTATTAGCCTTCCCAATTAAGGCGGGATATACATTTACAACGATCGAAAAAAAAACCATTTTTTTTTTCTTCCTTAAACGATAGAACTATATATGTAGAATATTTTCCCAAAGTTTCAAAGCGAAAATCGAAAAACTTCAAACGTTACAGCCCGTCAACGCTGTGCCTCACCGCTCGGATTCCGAGCGGGTGTGAACTTCAAACGCGTTTTTCTAAAAACCGCATTATCGAAATTTTGCCGTGCAGGATTACTCAAAAACTATTAAGCCGATTGAGTTGAAACTTGGTAGAAATATTGATAATATCGGTACCTTCTACTTGACGAAAATTGTTTTTGAAAAATTGAAGAAAAAAACTACTTTTTTAATCCACATTTTACAGAAATGTTGATTTTTTTTTGTAAATGCTCGCCATTTTCTCAAATTTGAATTTTCTTCATTTTAATTACCGTCACATAGAAACTACACCTGTTCTAACTGAAAAAAATGTTTGAACTTTTTTGCAAATCAAAGTCTATGGGAAGCTAGACTGCACGCCGATTCGCAACTCCCGCGGCGACCTTGCTGTAACACTCTGCCACAGCTCTGCCATTTAGATGATGAATTAATTTTTAAAAATTCTTTCGTATACTTAAATATACTATTGAAATATGCCTAAAGTTTGATAATTGTAGAATAATTATTTCTTAGTTTAAAAAATCCCTCAATACTGCTTATTTTTTACCCATCTAAATGTATATCCCGCCTTAAGGGGTAAGGCCACTGTAAATTTTTTGAAAAATCGATTTTTTTTTATTGGCTTAAAAAATAGTTTAAACCCTCTAGAATAAGAAAAAAAAGGTCCTGTGCGAAAAAAAAATTTGTTGTCCTTAGGAAATGAAGGTCGCCGCCAAGCGTGTCAAAATAAATTATCAACTTTAAACGCGTTTTTCTCGAAACATGGTTTTTCAAAATGGCACGCAGCATAACTCGAACAATTTTCATTTTTTTTACTTGAAATTTTAACCAGATGTGAACATTTACATTATCTTGAGAATGTCGATCGGAATTTTCAAGAACTTTATTTATTGATTTTTTATTAACAAAAAACTTGCCGTTTTTTTCGTCAAAAATCAATTTTTTTTTTCAAACGCACGCCAAATCCACAAAAATTGATACTTTTTAAAATCCGATCGACATTCTCTAGCTATAGCCCTCTAGATTAATGGTTTTTTTTTTGTTCTAGATTCAAAAGTGCACCAGTGGTGCTGCGTGCCGCGGAGCCCTGGAAGCAAAACATGTCCCGGGAAGATAGCTGTGGAACCGCCATTTTGTTTTTTTTTACTGTAAAAAAATTTTATAATAAAGTTTAATGTATGCCCGATAACACCATTAAAAGTTTTTTTTCAAATACCTTCAATTGCGGGAGCAAAAAATTAGTGAAAAAACCTTTTTTTTTGGGCCGTTACAGTGGCCTTACCCCTTAAGCATTTTCACACGTTCGTTTCTACGCCGTTTGTAGACGCAGTCTACCGCATTTTCCGAGGGTACGGGGAAACTGTGGAAAACCTGTAGTGTCCGTGAAGTTAGCAGAGCATTTGCCAGCAGATCAAAATTCAGTGAGAGTTCTCTTGGCATGCAGTTGAGTTCTATAGTTCTTGATGGTTTTTAGCAATAGTTCTGGTGATTTGGACCAAAAAAAGGAGATTGAAAAATGCTCTGCTAACTTCCCGTAGCAGATCATTTTGCAGAAAACCATAAATTAGCGGGAGTTCTTTGTACATGCGGATGAGTTCTATAGTTCCTGATAGTTTTTAACAATAGTTCTGGTGGTTTTAGCAAAAAAAAGTTACGGAATTTTTTTTTTTTGTATCTTCCTATAGAAATATGCGGATGGATAGGCGTGAGTTCCAGGTCTTTTTTGGGAGGGATATTATTGTTTTAGTATTGTTTGATGTATTTGAGAATAGTTCTGGCTTCCAGCTATTTTGAAATAATTATTAAAAATGTTTATCAGTATCTCAACTATACAAGGGTGCTCTGCTGATGGATAGGCGTTAGTTCCAGGTGCTTTCTGTGTAGGATATTATAGTTTTGGTATTGTTTGATGTATTCGAGAATAGTTCTGGCTTCCAGTCATTTTCAATTAATTATTAAAAATGTTTATCCGTATTTCAACTATACAAGGGTGCTCTGCTGATGGATAGGCGTTAGTTCCAGGTGCTGTTTGTGTAGAATATTATAGATTTGGTATTGTTTGATGTATTCGAGAATAGTTCTGGCATCCAGGCATTTTCAAATAATTATAAAAAATGTTTATCAGTATTTCAACTATACAAGGGTGCTCTGCTGATGGGTAGGCGTTAGTTCCAGGTGCTTTTAGTGTGAGATATTATAGTTTAGGCATTGTTTGATATATTTAAGAATAGTTCTGTCTTCCAGCTATTTTCAAATAATTGTTAAAAATGTTTATTAATATCGCAACTATACAAGTGTGCTCTGCTGAGGGATAGACATGAGTTCCAGGTTCTTTTTGGGAGGGATATTATTGTCTTAGTATTGTTTGATGTATTTGAGAATAGTTCTGGCTTCCAGCTATTTTGAAATAATTATTAAAAATGTTTATCAGTATCTCAACTATACAAGGGTGCTCTGCTGATGGATAGGCGTTAGTTCCAGGTGCTTTCTGTGTAGGATATTATAGTTTTGGTATTGTTTGATGTATTCGAGAATAGTTCTGGCTTCCAGTCATTTTCAATTAATTATTAAAAATGTTTATCCGTATTTCAACTATACAAGGGTGCTCTGCTGATGGATAGGCGTTAGTTCCAGGTGCTGTTTGTGTAGAATATTATAGTTTTGGTATTGTTTGATGTATTCGAGAATAGTTCTGGCATCCAGGCATTTTCAAATAATTATTAAAAATGTTTATCAGTATTTCAACTATACAAGGGTGCTCTGCTGATGGGTAGGCGTTAGTTCCAGGTGCTTTTAGTGTGAGATATTATAGTTTAGGCATTGTTTGATATATTTAAGAATAGTTCTGTCTTCCAGCTATTTTCAAATAATTGTTAAAAATGTTTATTAATATCGCAACTATACAAGTGTGCTCTGCTGAGGGATAGACATGAGTTCCAGGTTCTTTTTGGGAGGGATATTATTGTCTTAGTATTGTTTGATGTATTTGAGAATAGTTCTGGCTTCCAGCTATTTTGAAATAATTATTAAAAATGTTTATCAGTATCTCAACTATACAAGGGTGCTCTGCTGATGGATAGGCGTTAGTTCCAGGTGCTTTCTGTGTAGGATATTATAGTTTTGGTATTGTTTGATGTATTCGAGAATAGTTCTGGCTTCCAGTCATTTTCAATTAATTATTAAAAATGTTTATCCGTATTTCAACTATACAAGGGTGCTCTGCTGATGGATAGGCGTTAGTTCCAGGTGCTGTTTGTGTAGAATATTATAGTTTTGGTATTGTTTGATGTATTCGAGAATAGTTCTGGCATCCAGGCATTTTCAAATAATTATTAAAAATGTTTATCAGTATTTCAACTATACAAGGGTGCTCTGCTGATGGGTAGACGTTAGTTCCAGGTGCTTTTAGTGTGAGATATTATAGTTTAGGCATTGTTTGATATATTTAAGAATAGTTCTGTCTTCCAGCTATTTTCAAATAATTGTTAAAAATGTTTATTAATATCGCAACTATACAAGTGTGCTCTGCTGAGGGATAGACATGAGTTCCAGGTTCTTTTTGGGAGGGATATTATTGTCTTAGTATTGTTTGATGTATTTGAGAATAGTTCTGGCTTCCAGCTATTTTGAAATAATTATTAAAAATGTTTATCAGTATCTCAACTATACAAGGGTGCTCTGCTGATGGATAGGCGTTAGTTCCAGGTGCTTTCTGTGTAGGATATTATAGTTTTGGTATTGTTTGATGTATTCGAGAATAGTTCTGGCTTCCAGTCATTTTCAATTAATTATTAAAAATGTTTATCCGTATTTCAACTATACAAGGGTGCTCTGCTGATGGATAGGCGTTAGTTCCAGGTGCTATTAGTGTTAGATATGATAGTTTAGGCACTGTTTGATGGATTTAAGAATAGTTCTGTCTTCCAGCTATTTTCAAATAATTGTTAAAAATGTTTATTAATTTCGCAACTATAGAAGTGTGCTCTGCTGAGGGATAGGCATGAGTTCCAGGTCCTTTTTGGGAGGGATATTATTGTCTTAGTATTGTTTGATGTATTTGAGAATAGTTCTGGCTTCCAGCTATTTTGAAATAATTATTAAAAATGTTTATCAGTATCTCAACTATACAAGGGTGCTCTGCTGATGGATAGGCGTTAGTTCCAGGTGCTTTCTGTGTAGGATATTATAGTTTTGGTATTGTTTGATGTATTCGAGAATAGTTCTGGCTTCCAGTCATTTTCAATTAATTATTAAAAATGTTTATCCGTATTTCAACTATACAAGGGTGCTCTGCTGATGGATAGGCGTTAGTTCCAGGTGCTATCAGTGTTAGATATGATAGTTTAGGCATTGGTTGATGGATTTGATAATAGTTCTGACTTTCTGCTATTTTCAACTAATTGTTAAAATTGTTTATTAATATTTCAACTATACAAGGGTGCTCTGCTGATGGATAGGCGTTAGTTCCAGGTGCTTTTAGTGTGAGATATTATAGTTTAGGCATTGTTTGATGGATTTGAGAATAGTTCCGGCTTCCAGCTAGTTTAAAATAATTGTTAAAATTGTTTATTAATATTTCAACTATACAAGGGTGCTCTGCTGATGGATAGGCGTTAGTTCCAGGTGCTGTTTGTGTAGAATATTATAGTTTTGGTATTGTTTGATGTATTCGAGAATAGTTCTGGCTTCCAGTCATTTTCAATTAATTATTAAAAATGTTTATCCGTATTTCAACTAAACAAGAGTGCTCTGCTGATGGATAGGCGTTAGTTCCAGGTGCTTTTAGTGTTAGATATGATAGTTTAGGCATTGTTTGATATATTTAAGAATAGTTCTGTCTTCCAGCTATTTTCAAATAATTGTTAAAAATGTTTATTAATATCGCAACTATACAAGTGTGCTCTGCTGAGGGATAGGCATGAGTTCCAGGTCCTTTTTGGGAGGGATATTGGTGTCTTAGTATTGTTTGATGTATTTGAGAATAGTTCTGGCTTCCAGCTATTTTGAAATAATTATTAAAAATGTTTATCAGTATCTCAACTATACAAGGGTGCTCTGCTGATGGATAGGCGTTAGTTCCAGGTGCTTTCTGTGTAGGATATTATAGTTTTGGTATTGTTTGATGTATTCGAGAATAGTTCTGGCTTCCAGTCATTTTCAATTAATTATTAAAAATGTTTATCCGTATTTCAACTATACAAGGGTGCTCTGCTGATGGATAGGCGTTAGTTCCAGGTGCTGTTTGTGTAGAATATTATAGTTTTGGTATTGTTTGATGTATTCGAGAATAGTTCTGGCATCCAGGCATTTTCAAATAATTATTAAAAATGTTTATCAGTATTTCAACTATACAAGGGTGCTCTGCTGATGGGTAGGCGTTAGTTCCAGGTGCTTTTAGTGTGAGATATTATAGTTTAGGCATTGTTTGATATATTTAAGAATAGTTCTGTCTTCCAGCTATTTTCAAATAATAGTTAAAATTGTTTATTAATATTTCAACTATACAAGGGTGCTCTGCTGATGGATAGGCGTTAGTTCCAGGTGCTGTTTTCGTAGAATATTATAGTTTTGGTATTGTTTGATGTATTCGAGAATAGTTCTGGCTTCCAGTCATTTTCAATTAATAATTAAAAATCTTTATCCGTATTTCAACTATACAAGGGTGCTCTGCTGATGGATAGGCGTTAGTTCCAGGTGCTTTTAGTGTTAGATATGATAGTTTAGGCATTGTTTGATGGATTTGATAATAGTTCTGACTTTCAGCTATTTTCAAATAGTTGTTAAAATTGTTTATTAATATTTCAACTATACAAGGGTGCTCTGCTGATGGATAGGCGTTAGTTCCAGGTGCTTTTAGTGTGAGATATTATACTTTAGGCATTGTTTGATGGATTTGAGAATAGTTCCGGCTTCCAGCTATTTTAAAATAATTGTTAAAATTGTTTATTAATATTTCAACTATACAAGGGTGCTCTGCTGATGGATAGGCGTTAGTTCCAGGTGCTGTTTGTGTAGAATATTATAGTTTTGGTATTGTTTGATGTATTCGAGAATAGTTCTGGCATCCAGGCATTTTCAAATAATTATTAAAAATGTTTATCAGTATTTCAACTATACAAGGGTGCTCTGCTGATGGATAGGCGTTAGTTCCAGGTGCTTTTAGTGTGAGATATTATAGTTTAGGCATTGTTTGATGGATGTGAGAATAGTTCTGGCTTCTTGATATTTTCAAATAATTGTTAAAATTGTTTATTAATATTTCAACTATACAAGGGTGCTCTGCTGATGGATAGGCGTTAGTTCCAGGTGCTTTTAGTATTAGATATTATAGTTTAGACATTGTTTAATGGATTTGAGGATAGTTCTGGCTTCCAGCTATTTTCAAATAATTGTTAAAATTGTTTATCAATACCTCAACTATACAAGGGTGCTCTGCTGATGGATAGGCGTTAGTTCCAGGTGCCTTCTGTATAGGATATTATAGTTTTGATACTGTTTGATGGATTCGAGAATAGTTCTGGCTTCCAGGCATTTTCAAATAATTGATAAAAATGTTTATTAATAACCCAACTATACAAGTATGCTCTGCTAATGGATTAGCATTAGTTCCAGGTTCTTTCCATGTGAGATATTATAGTTTTTGTATTGTTTGATGTATTTGAGAATAGTTCTGGCTTCCAGCTATTTTAAAATAATTAGTAAAAATGTTTATCAGCATCTCAACTATACAAGTGTGCTCTGCTTATGAATAGGCGTGAGTTCTAGGTACTTGTTGTATGGGATCTTATAGTTTAAGTATTGTTTGATGTATTTGAGAATAGTTCTGGCTTCCAGCTATTTTGAAATAATTATTAAAAATGTTTATCAGTATCTCAACTATACAAGGGTGCTCTGCTGATGGATGGGCGTTAGTTCCAGGTGCTTTTAGTGTGAGATATTATAGTTTAGGCATTGTTTGATCGATTTGAGAATAGTTCCGGCTTCCAGCTAATTTAAAATAATTGTTAAAATTGTTTATTAATATTTCAACTATACAAGGGTGCTCTGCTGATGGATAGGCGTTAGTTCCAGGTGCTGTTTGTATAGAATATTATAGTTTTGGTATTGTTTGATGTATTCGAGAATAGTTCTGGCTTCCAGTCATTTTCAATTAATTATTAAAAATGTTTATCCGTATTTCAACTATACAAGGGTGCTCTGCTGATGGATAGGCGTTAGTTCTAGGTGCTTTTAGTGTTAGAGATGATAGTTTAGGCATTGTTTGATGGATTTGATAATAGTTCTGACTTTCAGCTATTTTCAAATAATTGTGAAAATTGTTTATTAATATTTCAACTATACAAGGGTGCTCTGCTGATGGATAGGCGTTAGTTCCAGGTGCTTTTAGTGTGAGATATTATAGTTTAGGCATTGTTTGATGGATTTGAGAATAGTTCCGGCTTCCAGCTATTTTAAAATAATTGTTAAAATTGTTTATTAATATTTCAACTATACAAGGGTGCTCTGCTGATGGATAGGCGTTAGTTCCAGGTGCTGTTTGTGTAGAATATTATAGTTTTGGTATTGTTTGATGTATTCGAGAATAGTTCTGGCATCCAGGCATTTTCATATAATTATTAAAAATGTTTATCAGTATTTCAACTATACAAGGGTGCTCTGCTGATGGATAGGCGTTAGTTCCAGGTGCTTTTAGTGTGAGATATTATAGTTTAGGCATTGTTTGATATATTTAAGAATAGTTCTGTCTTCCAGCTATTTTCAAATAATTGTTAAAAATGTTTATTAATATCTCAACTATACAAGTGTGCTCTGCTGAGCGATAGGCATGAGTTCCAGGTCCTTTTTGGGAAGGATATTATTGTTTTAGTATTGTTTGATGTATTTGAGAATAGTTCTGGCTTCCAGCTATTTTGAAATAATTATTAAAAATATTTATCAGTATCTCAACTATACAAGGGTGCTCTGCTGATCGATAGGCGTTAGTTCCAGGTGCTTTCTGTGTAGGATATTATAGTTTTGGTATTGTTTGATGTATTCGAGAATAGTTCTGGCTTCCAGTCATTTTCAATTAATTATTAAAAATGTTTATCCGTATTTAAACTATACAAGGGTGCTCTGCTGATGGATAGGCGTTAGTTCCAGGTGCTTTTAGTGTTAGATATGATAGTTTAGGCATTGTTTGATGGATTTGATAATAGTTCTGACTTTCTGCTATTTTCAAATAATTGTTAAAATTGTTTATTAATATTTCAACTATACAAGGGTGCTCTGCTTGTCGATAGGCGTTAGTTCCAGGTGCTTTTAGTGTGAGATATTATAGTTTAGGCATTGTATGATGGATTTGAGAATAGTTGTGGCTTCCAGCTATTATAAAATAATTGTTAAAATTGTTTATTAATATTTCAACTATACAAGGGTGCTCTGCTGATGGATAGGCGTTAGTTTCAGGTGCTGTTTGTGTAGAATATTATAGTTTTGGTATTGTTTGATGTATTCGAGAATAGTTCTGGCATCCAGGCATTTTCAAATAATTGTTAAAAATGTTTATCAGTATTTCAACTATACAAGGGTGCTCTGCTGATGGATAGGCGTTAGTTCCAGGTGCTTTTAGTGTGAGATATTATAGTTTAGGCATTGTTTGATATATTTAAGAATAGTTCTGTCTTCCAGCTACTTTCAAATAATTGTTAAAAATGTTTATTAATATCTCAACTATACAAGTGTGCTCTGCTGAGGGATAGGCATGAGTTCCAGGTCCTTTTTGGGAGGGTTATTATTGTCTTAGTATTGTTTGATGTATTTGAGAATAGTTCTGGCTTCCAGCTATTTTGAAATAATTATTAAAAATGTTTATCAGTATCTCAACTATACAAGGGTGCTCTGCTGATCGATAGGCGTTAGTTCCAGGTGCTTTCTGTGTAGGATATTATAGTTTTGGTATTGTTTGATGTATTCGAGAATAGTTCTGGCTTCCAGTCATTTTCAATTAATTATTAGAAATGTTTATCCGTATTTCAACTATACAAGGGTGCTCTGCTGATGGATAGGCGTTAGTTCCAGGTGCTTTTAGAGTTAGATATGATAGTTCAGGCATTGTTTGATGGATTTGATAATAGTTCTGACTTTCTGCTATTTTCAAATAATTGTTAAAATTGTTTATTAATATTTCAACTATACAAGGGTGCTCTGCTGATGGATAGGCGTTAGTTCCAGGTGCTTTTAGTGTGAGATATTATAGTTTAGGCATTGTTTGATGGATTTGAGAATAGTTCCGGCTTCCAGCTATTTTAAAATAATTGTTAAAATTGTTTATTAATATTTCAACTATACAAGGGTGCTCTGCTGATGGACAGGCGTTAGTTCCAGGTGCTGTTTGTGTAGAATATTATAGTTTTGGTATTGTTTGATGTATTCGACAATAGTTCTGGCATCCAGGCATTTTCAAATATCTATTAAAAATGTTTATCAGAATTTGAACTATACAAGGGTGCTCTGCTGATGGATAGGCGTTAGTTCCAGGTGCTGTTTGTGTAGAATATTATAGTTTTGGTATTGTTTGATGAATTCGAGAATAGTTCTGGCATCCAGGCATTTTCAAATAATTATTAAAAATGTTTATCAGTATTTCAACTATACAAGGGTGCTCTGCTGATGGATAGGCGTTAGTTCCAGGTGTTTTTAGTGTGAGATATTATAGTTTAGGCATTGTTTGATGGATGTGAGAATAGTTCTGGCTTCTAGCTATTTTCAAATAATTGTTAAAATTGTTTATTAATATTTCAACTAAACAAGGGTGCTCTGCTGATGGATAGGCGTTAGTTCCAGGTGCTTTTAGTATTAGATATTATAGTTTTGATACTCTTTGATGCATTCGAGAATAGTTCTGGCTTCCAGGCATTTTCAAATAATTGATAAAAATGTTTATTAAAACCCAACTATACAAGTATGCTCTGCTAATGGATTAGCATTAGTTCCAGGTTCATTTCATGTGAGATATTATAGTTTTTGTATTGTTTGATGTATTTGAGAATAGTTCTGGCTTCCAGCTATTTTCAAATAATTATTAAAAATGTTTATCAGCATCTCAACTATACAAGTGTGCTCTGCTGATGAATAGGCGTGAGTTCTAGGTACTTTTTGTGTAGGATATTATAGCTTAGGTATTGTTTGATATATTTGAGAATAGTTCCGAATTCCAGCTATTGTCAAATAAATGTTAAAAATGTTTATTAATATCTCAATTATACAAGTGTGATCTGCTGAGGGATAGGCATGAGTTCCAGGTCCTTTTTTGGAGGGATATTATAGTTTAGGCATTACTTGATGTATTTAAGAATAGTTCTGTCTTCCAGCTATTTTCAAATAATTGTTAAAAATGTTTATTATTATCTCAACTATACAAGTGTGCTCTGCTGATGGATAGGCGATAGTTCCAGGTGCTTTATGTGTGAGATATTATAGTTTAGGTATTTTTTGATATATTTGAGAATAGTTCCGGCTTCCAGCTATTTTCAAATAAATGTTAAAAGTGTTTATTAATATCTCAACTATACAAGTGTGCTCTGCTGAGGGATAGGCATGAGTTCCAGGTCCTTTTTGGGAGGGATATGATTGTTTTCGTATTGTTTGGCGTATTTGAGAATAGTTCTGGATTGCAGCTATTTTCAAATAATTGTTAAAAATGTTTATTAATATCTCAACTATACAAGTGTGCTCTGCTGATGGATAGGCGTTAGTTCCAGGTGCTTATAGTGTGAGATATTATAGTTTAGGCATTGTTTGATGGATTTGAGAGTGGGTCGGGCTTCCAGCTATTTTCAAATAATTGTTAAATTTGTTTATTAATATCTCAACTATACAAGGGTGCTCTGCTAATGGATAGGCGTTAGTTCCAGGTGCTTTCTGTGTAGGATATTACAGTTTTGGTACTGTTTGATTTATTCGAGAATAGTTCTGGCTTCCAGCTATTTTCAAATAAATGTTAAAAATGTTTATTAACTTCTCAACTATACAAGCGTGTTCTGCTGATGGATACGCATGAGTTCTGGGTGGTTTTGTGTGAGATATTGTAGTTTTCATATTGTTTGATGTATCTGAGAATAGTTCTGTCTTTCAGGTATTGTCAAATAATTATTAAAAATCTTGATCCGGATCTAATCTATACAAGTCTGTTATGCTGATGGATAGGCGTGAGTTCTAAATGCGTTCTGTGAAAGATATTATAGTGTTAGTACTGTTTCACGGATTCAAGAACAGTTCCAGCTGCTAGCATTTCTTAAGTAATTGTTAACAAATATTATCAGCTCTTCAACTGTACAAGTGTGACCTGCTGATAGATAGGTATGAGTTGTAGGGGCTTTCGTCGTGGAATATTCTAGTATTAGTGTTGTGTCATGCATTCCAGGTGCCTTCTGACTTTTTCCAAACGATAACATACTTTCAAATAATTATTCTTAAATAATGTACTTTTTAACTCTACATGTGTAATTTGCTCAGGCATAGGCGTCAGTTGAATACGTTTTCCTATCGCTGCGTTAGAGTACTCCCCGATGTATTCAAGATGCGTTCTGATTCTCAATCTCAGCATCACCCGAAGCCAACGACGTGGACGTGTTGAGAACTGGCTTCTTTTTTTTTTAGAAAGTTTTTAATGAAATTAAAATGTATTTGAAGTATTTTTTATTTTTTATTTTTAATACCTTATCACGAAAAGTAATCACCAGCACTGGGTTAAAAACCTTATCAATCTAAATACAATCGTAAAAGACTTGTTAAAAATGTTTTATTTTGTATTTCTTTTTTCTCCCGATTGTTGATTTTTACTTGTCATGTTTTTTTTTCAGATGTTCTTAGTCTCCTTTTGTATACATTTTCGAGAAAAAAATGTAATCAGCCTTATTTTTTAATCTTGAACGACTTTGTGTACGTATTCGCGCTGATCATTAAATAAAAATTCGAAGAACACCCGAACTGGCTGAAAATGTAATGTACACAGTAAAGACTTTTTGGTAGTGGAAATGACGATCGTCATAATTGCCCTTCAAAGGAAATAAAATATATTCAAAGTATTTTTTGCTTTTTATTTGTAATGCCTTATTATTCAAACGGATTGTGATCACCAAGACTCGGTTAAAAACCTTATTCGCCTAAATAGAATAGCGTGATGAAAAGCTGAGTTGAAATTTTTTTTTTGTATTTTTTTCCATTTTCATAATTACTTATTACCTTTTGGTTTACTTTTTAAAGATAATAAGATGTCATCAATCTTATTGCAAATCCTTAAAACCACAAATGCAAATCCTTAAAATCACCACAAATTGTGAGTTTTCATTTGTAACGCCTTATTACTAAAATGGATAATATTCACCAACAGTGGGTTAGAAAACTTATTTATCTAAATAGAATAGTGTGATGAAAATCTGATTTGAAAATAGTTGTTTTTTATTTTTTTTCCTTTCTTTCCATTTTCAGATAGTTTTATCTTTTTTTACATTCGTGAGACAAAAAATAGGATGAAATCACCATAACGAATAATAAACCCCAGAATTTGGTGAAGAAATCACGAAAACGAATAATAAACCCCAGAATTTGGTGAAGAAGCTTATTAATTTAAATAGAATAGTGTGATGAAAACCTGCATATCAATTTTTTTTTGTTTTTTTTCTTTTGTTTTTGTTTTTTTTTGTTTTTTTTTTACATTATGCTTTTTATATATTTATAACTTTTATTTCGTTTATGTGTACATTTATAATATAAAAAAATGGAATCGTACTTAGTTCATTCCAATTTTAAACCATACTATGGACGTATCAAACACTTATTACTCTAAAGAATAAAACCGTCACAACTGGGCTGTTGGAAACAACAGAAACTTATGGTGACTTATAAAACTTGTGGTGATATTTAAAACTTATGGTGACTAGTTTATAAAACTACACGACACTTTTATTTTTTATTATATCGGTGTCCTTTTGCCTTCTTAACGCGTCACTCAGCGTTACCGCATATCCCGTATGCAATTAAATGTGGACGACAAGTTGTCTTCGAACTAGCGGTCTCACGTTTCTTCACGAGGTCATCATATTTAAACCAAAATTCACCTGCCAACGCATAAGCGACATAGTGTTTTCTTCTCACATCGTAATCGACGACGCCCATTAACATGTATTTTTTTCGGCCAACCTCTACAACTTTTTTCAACGACTCCAACTTGTGAGCAATGATATTTCCTCTTTTTGGGTAACCTGGATCTGTTACAACAGCAGTGTCAATTATAAGATGCGGGCCATACTGAGTTAAGCACGGGATTTTCTTTTTGCAGTTGAAGCAAGTCCTTTCAATCGCTTGACAGTCATCAATTGCTTCTTGCATTAGATGGAGACCTCCGCAAAGGATCATATCAATGTTTACGTTTATCAACTGATATTTATTGCTATTAACGTACCCGCACGAACATTCAACCCGGTAGGAATAACTCGGTTCTTTTTCGAAAAGGGACTGAGCTAGATGGGCAGCATTGCATTCAGCAATTAAGCGTTTTATGTTCCTAGTATAAGTCGTGACAGTATTTTGCAAAATGTAGGTCGTTAGTAATATCTTTGCTCTTTGAACATAAATCTCTTTTGTGATCTTTTTATTATTACTGACATTCTGAGCAAGATTTACGATTGGACAATCAGATGTCTGCAATTTTTTGCGGTAGACTCTATGTGCCAGGAACCCGCTCAGCAGGACTTGAAAAATGGAATCGAAAGCGCACGTTTGTGTTACATTCAAATTGTAGTCCATTATGTGT
The DNA here is from genome assembly GCA_964007375.1 of Ophion obscuratus. Taxonomy (NCBI): domain Eukaryota; kingdom Metazoa; phylum Arthropoda; class Insecta; order Hymenoptera; family Ichneumonidae; genus Ophion; species Ophion obscuratus. The sequence continues at coordinate 42,860,234 of OZ023316.1, read as the reverse complement.
ACCGGTCCAGTTATGTTCCCGTTTAGAAGAACTGGGATTTGACCAGTCTTTGAATCTTGAATGTAGTCCCACTCGGGACAATCATCTAAACATGTGGGTTTAGCACGTTTTCGTTTCGGCGAGTCGTCGCTTTGGCTGTCGTGTTTGTTATTTTTAATCAAACCTTTCCATTCTTCTTGGACATTCCATTCGTTGTCAGCTGGAATGTTTTCGTCGACCGTAAAGCTACTCCTGTTAAAAACCTCACCGTTGGGAGACTCTAATCTTCGGGAGGTACACCGTTGGGAGGCTCTGACTTCCTCTGCTGAGATCTTTGCCAATACACAACTGTCTCCCATGGTATCTATCATACTCTCGTTCGGAGTGCTACATTTATTTTCCTCCGTTATGCCGAACGAGATTTCGTCATTGATTACATTTGTGATCGCTGTGTGCTGAGGATCGTCAATTTCAAAGGTCTCTTGCAGTCGGCCTGTCTGGGACTCGTTGGCGTCCGAGCTATTGAGCATTTTTGCATCTTCATTTGCGTCATTTATGAACGCGTCCGATTCGGTACAGCGCTCCTTAATTTTTTCGTCAATTCGCTCTAGATGCTGAACGACGAATCTATCAATCCGCATCGGTATTTCGCCCCTGAATTGACGTTTTTTCAAATCGGCAAACTCGGACTCTACAGCAGCAGACGTAGCGGTAACCCGACCTCTACCGAAGATTGGTACCATGATCCCAGTCCATAACGGCACGTACGGAAGCAAGTACTTTCTCAGCATTTTCGCGAAGTCTATATTATAGCACGCATTGATAGTATCGCCGTCAGATGACTGACTAGCAAAATTCAGTGCTGTATCATATAATCGGTCAGTCCACAATTTCCACCCTACTTTGCCGACTGTACTTTCTTCAGGGTTTACTCCTATATCGAATTCTTCTTCTTCACCGGCATTCGTTTTTTCATCGTCGGTTTTTTCCGCTTGTATGCCTTTTATCCTTTCGTTTAAAAACCGCAGTCTCTCAGTCGATGGCAGAGGCTTGTCATTCGGACTTGATCCAATACATTTGCTGAGGGAAACGACCAGAATCGATTCAATGAAGTGCGCCAAATCTTCGAGATTTGAAATTTGAGTGGCTTTTCCGATGCATCGTTTATAAAATCGCCGTACTAAGCACTTCTCTTTTCCTTTCAGACTTGACCACCGCGTAATCATTGCCGAGAGATGACATATGTCTAATCGCATGAACGTTGATGGCAATAAAGCCGATTTGTTTATAATAGCATTATAGCACTTTTGCAAGTAATCGTTCAAGCTTGAACACCTGCCAAATATTTCAGCTATCGCGATCAACAATGACCAACCAAAGTCGGTTACAACGATTGGCGGAATCGGTGCGTTTGCAGCAAGTATAAGGCGCAGAAAATGAGCGACAATCAGAGACCGCTGATCTGCTGAAACCATTTGAAACGTAGGTACACTACCTTCCTCTGTGACAAGTACACACTGATATAAAAAAATATGCGATTCGTGTGGATTACTACGCTTCGCAATACCACCCGTAGCATCAATGGTGAATATTGCATTTGGATCCTTACGGCAGCGGGATACGTATATTTGGAGCTGCTCGGGTCGCCAATAGACACAGTTAAATTTCAATAATGCGATGTGGTGTATGCACCCAACGAATTTACCGTGTTCAGCATTTTTCAATAAATTTAAGGCATGGTTTGCGGACTCTAGACCATATTTTTCTAAAAGTCGCTGCTCTTTTGCTTTTCGGACGACTTCGTTACTCGGTAAAATGGGGGGATTTTTGTCCCCAAATTTCTTCAAGCGCGCAGCTTCTTGCCGTCTCCACGTCACTGCATCTTTGCACCGATTAATGAGAAAGTCAGCGACTTCACAACGCCGTGCGCCTCTCAACTGCCTTCGCTTTTTCCCAGAGTGAGCTTTTGGTTGGATGTTGTCAATGTGACATTTGAAAATAACATCAACATTTTCAGCTGGTTCCGTCAGCAACGTACCGCTTATTTTTGCGTTGCATTCGCAGCAAAAACCCTCGAAGCTCAGGAAATATTTTGCAATTGCACTCTTGTACACGTTATGGTTTTTTGACATAAACACGCAATCCAATTGGTGCTGTATCCACATGGCTTCGGCAATAACATCTGCCCATCCTGTTTGCAACTTAAAATATATCCGCCTACCGTAGAGTTTCTCCTTGGGTCGAATAGTGTGCCATTTTTCTGGTGATATCACAAGTTGAAAACTAGTCGAAATGCAACTAATATCGTTGCTGTGCTCTGCACATTGGGTTACATCGGAGTAGATGGAAGCCGTCAATTCTTGCGGGCGAATCTCAAATACTTTGAAAAGATAATCTCTCAAACCATTACGATTATTGTTAACAATCGTATGGATATGTTTTGGCGTTATCCTCGATCCCTTATGTGCCATGCGTTCTGAAATTGTGGCATAAACTTTATCGGAAGGAGGAAGAACATGCCCATCATCCCTAATAGTCCGACAATCGGCATCCGACAAGATTTGCCGTAAAGCAATTTTATCGTATGTCGGTTTGGGCCCCATTTTTGGTGCAATTTGATTTTCTTTGCGTTTACATACCGCGCAGTTTAATAAGTACGCGATACATCAATTATCAGTAGAAAAGATTGTAAATTTCAATCAATTTAGCTGAGTAAGTGATAGATAAATAGGTAATATACGCGGCAAGGGCGCAGTTAGAGAGAACGAGACTAGAGATCGTCTCCAATCGTTGATATGAGTGTATGGATTATGCGGCAGGGCGTACGTTACAGTGCACGCGACGGATGAAGACTCTCCCACTTATTCTCCTCGCCAACCGATATACGCATGCGCAGCTGACGCCTGTGTCCCCACCACGGGCTTGACCACGTGCAGCCAGATCGCGCGCAAAAGTTACCCCCTCTCTAGACTCTTACGCGCCCACCACACAATCATAGTAGCGCGTGTCCGTGAGCGAGCGACGCTCGGACATCTTCGGAATGAGCCGAGCGCGCCGAAGTTTCCCGACCGCGCCTTCGGCAGCTACACCAATGTATGGACGCTGAGCACGTTCATGTGCGACCAAGCCGAAACGAAGGCTTCGAGGGAAAAAGCAATCTAAGCACGACTCGCGCGTGACGTCACTCGACGGCACGCGCGAGGCTTTTAGATGATTTCAATGCTTATTTAGCTCTTGATTCTCTGCGTTATTAATGTATACAAAAAAATGTATCGCGCACTCTGATCGCTTATTTTTGTAGTTTATACGTTAATTTAAATATAATAATAAATCTAAATTACAACTGATTTATCTTCTAAAAAATTGTTTACGCTTTACTCACATCCGTCCTTATGCCAAATAAGTTATAATTCATAAAAGTAAGCGGAAATATATTTATATTCGTATTATTATGTTAATTCTCATACTTTCATCAACCGATAAATAGGTAATAAATAAAATAAATAAAAAAATAGATAATAAAAAAATAGATAATAAATAAAACAATAGATAATAAATAAAATCCCCAAAAACAAGCCAATCATCTATCCGGCCGCAAATCGTCAGTAACCAAAAGTGCACATATTCTACAAGCGATGAGATGGTCCCGTTGGTAGCGTGCCTGGCTTCGGTCCGCAGGGGCGCGGGATCGGTCCCGCGCTCAGTGCTTTTTTTTAAATTATTATTAGTATTAATGATTATTTGATTAGTTATTTTTATTAGTTATCATTATTATTTGAATTAGTTATCTTTTAGTGTCGAAAAATTTTTCGCGCACTCCGACGGCTTATTTTATTAGTTTGTACGTTAATTCAAATATAATAATAAATCTAAATTACAACTTATTGATCTTCTAAAAAAAATTGTTTGCGCTATACTCAAACCCGTCCCTATGCCAAATAAATTGTAATTCATAAAAGTAAGCGGAAATATATTTATATTCGTATTATTATATTCATTCTCGCAAGTTACGAAGCGCGGCCGGATGGATGATTGGCTTGTTTTTGGGGATAATGCTTTATCGCTTGATGAAAGTATATGGATGGAACTCACGCCTATCCTCCAGCAGAGCACACTTGTGTAGTTGAGATGCTGATAAACATTTTTAATAATTATTTCAAAATAGCTGGAAGCCGAAACTATTCTCAAATACATCAAACAAAACCAAAACAATAATACCCCACCCAAAAAGCACCTGGAACTCATGCCTATCCCTCAGCAGAGCACACTTGTATAGTTGAGATATTTATAAACATTTTTAAAAATTATTTGAAAATAGCTGGAAGCCAGAACTATTCTCAAATACATCAAACAATACCAAAATAATAATATCCCACCCAAAAAGCACCTGGCTCATGCCTATCCCTCAGCAGAGCACACTTGTATAGTTGAGATATTTATAAACATTTTTAAAAATTATTTGAAAATAGCTGGAAGACAGAACTATTCTTAATTACATCAAACAATATCTAAACTACAATATCTCACGCTAAAAGCACCTGGAACTAACGCCTATCCATCAGCAGAGCACCCTTGTATAGTTGAGATATTAATAAACATTTTTAACAATTATTTGAAAAGAGCTGAATTACAGAACTATTCTCAAATCCATCAAAGAATGCCTAACCTATAATATCTCACACTAAAAGCACCTGGAACTAACGCCTATCCATCACCAGAGCACCCATGTATAGTTGAGATACTGATAAACATTTTTAATAATTATTTCAACATAGCTGGAAGCCAGAACTATTTTCATATACATAAAACAATACCAAAACAATAATATCCTAGACAAAAAGCACCTGGAACTCATGCCTATCCTTCAGCAGAGCACACTTGTATAGTTAGGATATTAATAAACATTTTTAACAATTATTTGAAAATAGCTGGAAGACAGAACGATTTCTAAATACATCAAACAATGCCTAAACTATAATATCTCACACTAAAAGCACCTGGAACTAACGCCTATCCATCACCAGAGCACCCATGTATAGTTGAGATACTGATAAACATTTTTAATAATTATTTCAACATAGCTGGAAGCCAGAACTATTTTCATATACATAAAACAGTACCAAAACAATAATATCCCACCCAAAAAGCACCTGGAACTCATGCCTATCCCTCAGCAGAGCACACTTGTATAGTTGAGATATTTATAAACATATTTAACAATTATTTGAAAATATCTGGAACCCGGAACTATTGTCAAATATATCAAACAATATCTAGACTATAATATCTCACGCGAAAAGCACCTCGAACTATCGCCTATTTATCAGCACAGCACACTTGTATAGTTGAGATATTAATAAACATTTTTAACTATTATTTTAAAATAGCTGGCAGACAGAACTATTCTCAAATACAACAAACAAAACCCAAACTATATTATCCCACACAAAAAGCGCCTAGAACTCACACCTATTCATCAGCAGAGCACACTTGTATAATTAAGATGTTGATAAACATTTTTAATAGATATTCGAAAATAGCTGGGAACCAGAACTATTCTCGAATACATCAAACTATACCAAAACAATAATATCCCACCCAAAAAGCACCTGGAACTCATGCCTATCCCTCAGCAGAGCACACATGTATAAATGAGATGCTGATAAACATTTTTAACAATTATTTGAAATTATCCGGAAGCCGGAACTGTTCTCAAATACATGAAACAATACCAAAGCAATAATATCCCACCCAAAAAGCACCTGGAACTCATGCCCATCCCTCAGCAGAGCACACTTGTATAGTTGAAATATTTATAAACATATTTAACAATTATTTGAAAAAAGCTGGAAGCCAGAACTATTCTCAGATTCATCAAACAATGCCTAAACTATCATATCTCATACTAAAAGCACCTGGAACTAATGCCTATCCATCAGCAGAGCACACTTGGATAGTTGAGATATTAATAAACATTTTTAACAATTATTTGAAAATAGCTGGAAGACAGGACTATTCTCAAATCCATCAAACAAAACCCAAACTATAATATCCCACACAAAAAGCACCTAGAACTCACGCCTATTCATCAGTAGAGCACACTTGTATAGTTGAGATGTTGAGAAACATTTTTAATAATTATTTGAAAATACCTGGAAGCCAGAACTATTCTCAAATATACCAAACCATACCAAAACAATGATATCCCACTCAAAAAGGGCCCGGAACTCGTGCCCATCCCCCAGCAGAGCACACTTGTATAGTTGAGATATTTATAAACATTTTTAACAATTATTTCAAAATAGCTGGAAGCCAGAACTATTCTCAAATACATCAAACAATACCAAACCTATAATATCTCACACGAAAAGCACCTGGAACTAACGCTAAACCATTAGCAGAGCATACTTGTATAGTTGGGATATTAATAAACATTTTTATCAATTGTTTGAAAATGCCTGGAAGCCAGAACTATTCTCGAATACATCAAACAGTACCAAAACTATAATATCCTACACAGAAAGCACGTGGAACTAACGCCTATCCATCAGCAGAGCACCCTTGTATAGTTGAGATATTAATAAACAATTTTAACAAATATTTAAAAATAGCTAGAAGCCAGAACCATTCTCAAATCCATCAAACAATGCCTAAACTATAATATCTCACACTAAAAGCATCTGGAATTAACGCCTATCCATCAGCAGAGCACCCTTGTATAGTTGAAATACTGATAAACATTTTTAATAATTATTTGAAAATGCCTGGAAGCCAGAACTATTCTCGAATACACCAAACAATACCAAAACTATAATACCCTACACAGAAACCACCTGGAACTAATGCCTACCCAGCAGCAGAGCACCCTTGTATAGTTGAAATATTAATAAACAATTTTAACAATTATTTGAAAATAGCTGGAAGCCAGAACTATTCTCAAATCCATCAAACAATGCCTAAACTATAATATCTCACACTAAAAGCACCTGGAACTAACGCCTATCCATCAGCATATCACCCTTGCATAGTTGAGATACTGATAAACATTTTTAATAATTATTTCAAAATAGCTGGAAGCCAGAACTATTTTCATATACATCAAACAATACCAAGACAATAACATCCCGCACAAAAAGCATCTGGAACTCATGCCTATCCCTCAGCAGAGCACACTTGTATAGTTGAGATGCTGATACATATTTTTAACAATTATTTGAAAATAGCTGGAAGCCAGAAATATTCTCAAATATATCAAACGATACCAAAACTATAATATCTCACACAAAAAGCACCTAGAACTCATGCCTATTCATCAGCAGAGCACACTTGTATAGTTGAGATGTTGATAAACATTTTTAATAATTATTTGAAAATACCTGGAATCCAGAACTATTCTCAAATACATCGAACAATACCGAAACAATGATATCCCACCCAAAAAGCACCTGGAACTCATTTCCATCCCTCAGCAGAGCACACTTGAATAGTTGCGATATCAATAAACATTTTTAACTATTATTTGAAAATAGCTGGCAAACAGAACTATTCTCAAATACAACAAACAAAACCCAAACTATAATTTCCCACACAAAAAGCGCCTAGAACTCACACCTATTCATCAGCAGAGCACACTTGTATAGTTGAGATGTTGAGAAACATTTTTAATAATTATTTGAAAATACCAGGAAGCCAGAACTATTCTTAAGTATATCAAACCATAACAAAACAATGATATCCCACCCGAAAAGCACCCGGAACTCGTGCCAATCCCCCAGCAGAGCACACTTCTATAGTTGAGATATTTATAAACATTTTTAACAATTATTTGAAAATAGCTGGAAGCCAGAACTATTCTCAAATCCATCAAACAATGCCTAAACTATAATATCTCACACTAAAAGCAGCTGGAACTAACGCCTATCTATCAGCCGAGCATCCTAGTATAGATGAAATACTGATAAACATTTTTAATAATTATTTGAAAATGCCTGGAAGCCAGAACTATTCTCGAATACATCAAACAATACCAAAACTATAATACCCTACACAGAAAGCACCTGGAACTAATGCCTATCCAGCAGCAGAGCACCCTTGTATAGTTGAAATATTAATAAACAATTTTAATCATTATTTGAAAATAGCTGGAAACCAGAACTATTCTCAACTACGCCAAACATTACCAAAACAATAATATCATACCCAAAAAGCACCTGGAACTCATGCCTATCCTTCAGCAGAGCACCCTTGTATAGTTGAGATACTGATAAACATTATTAATAATTATTTCAAAATAGCTGGAAACCAGAACTATTCTCACATACATCAACCAATACCAGAACAATGATATCCCACCCAAAAAGCACCTAGAACTCATGCCTATTCATCAGCAGAGCACACTTGTATAGTTGAGATATTTATAAACATTTTTAACCATTATTTGAAAATAGCTGGAAGCCGGAACTATTCTCAAATATATCAAAAAATACCTAACCTATAATATCTCACACATAAAGCACCTGGAACTATCGCCTATCCATCAGCAGAGCACACTTGTATAGTTAAGATATTAATAAACATTTTTAACAATTATTTGAAAATAGCTGGAAGACAGAACTATTCTTAAATACATCAAGCAATGCCTAAACTATAATATCTCACATATAAAGCACCTGGCACTACCGCCTATCCATCAGCAGAGCACACTTGTATAGTTGAGATATTAATAAACATTTTTAACAATTATTTGAAAATGGCTGGAAGGCAGAACTATTCTTAAATATATTAAACAATACAAAAACTGTAATATCTCACACAAAACGCACCTGAAACTAACGCCTATCCATCAGCAGAGCACCCTTGTATAGTTGAAAGACTGATAAACATTTTTAACAATTATTTGAAAATGCCTGGATGCCAGAACTATTCTCGAATACATCAAACAATACCAAAACTATAATATTCTACACAAACAGCACCTGGAACTAACGCCTATCCATCAGCAGAGCACCCTTGTATAGTTGAAATATTAATAAACAATTTTAACAATTATTTTATAATAGCTGGAAGCCACAACTATTCTCAAATCCATCATACAATGCCTAAACTATAATATCTCACACTAAAAGCACCTGGAACTAACGCCTATCGACAAGCAGAGCACCCTTGTATAGTTGAAATATTAATAAACAATTTTAACAATTATTTGAAAATAGCAGAAAGTCAGAACTATTATCAAATCCATCAAACAATGGCTAAACTATCATATCTAACACTAAAAGCACCTGGAACTAACGCCTATCCATCAGCAGAGCACCCTTGTATAGTTTAAATACGGATAAACATTTTTAATAATTAATTGAAAATGACTGGAAGCCAGAACTATTCTCGAATACATCAAACAATACCAAAACTATAATATCCTACACAGAAAGCACCTGGAACTAACGCCTATCGATCAGCAGAGCACCCTTGTATAGTTGAGATACTGATAAACATTTTTAATAATTATTTCAAAATAGCTGGAAGCCAGAACTATTCTCAAATACATCAAACAATACTAAAACAATAATATCCCTCCCAAAAAGGACCTGGAACTCATGCCTATCGCTCAGCAGAGCACACTTGTATAGTTGAGATATTAATAAACATTTTTAACAATTATTTGAAAATAGCTGGAAGACAGAACTATTCTTAAATATATCAAACAATGCCTAAACTATAATATCTCACACTAAAAGCACCTGGAACTAACGCCCATCCATCAGCAGAGCACCCGTGTATAGTTGAAATACTGATAAACATTTTTAATAATTATATGAAAATGCCTGGATGCCAGAACTATTCTCGAATACATCAAACAATACCAAAACTATAATATTCTACACAAACAGCACCTGGAACTAACGCCTATCCATCAGCAGAGCACCCTTGTATAGTTGAAATATTAATAAACAATTTTAACAATTATTTTAAAATAGCTGGAAGCCGGAACTATTCTCAAATCCATCAAACAATGCCTAAACTATAATATCTCACACTAAAAGCACCTGGAATTAACGCCTATCCATCAGCAGAGCACCCTTGTATAGTTGAAATATTAATAAACAATTTTCACAATTATTTGAAAATAGCTGAAAGTCAGAACTATTATCAAATCCATCAAACAATGCCTAAACTATCATCTCTAACACTAAAAGCACCTGGAACTAACGCCTATCCATCAGCAGAGCACCCTTGTATAGTTGAAATACGGATAAACATTTTTAATAATTAATTGAAAATGACTGGAAGCCAGAACTATTCTCGAATACATCAAACAATACCAAAACTATAATATTCTATACAAACAGCACCTGGAACTAACGCCTATCTATCAGCAGAGCACCCTTGTATAGTTGAAATATTAATAAACAATTTTAACAATTATTTTAAATTAGCTGGAAGCCGGAACTATTCTCAAATCGATCAAACAATGCCTAAACTATAATATCTCACACTAAAAGCACCTGGAACTAACGCCTATCCATCAGCAGAGCACCCTTGTATAGTTGAGATACTGATAAACATTTTTAATAATTATTTCAAAATAGCTGGAAGCCAGAACTATTCTCAAATACATCAAACAATACTTAAACTATAAGATCCCATACAACAAGTACCTAGAACTCACGCCTATTCATAAGCAGAGCACACTTGTATAGTTGAGATGCTGATAAACATTTTTACTAATTATTTTAAAATAGCTGGAAGCCAGAACTATTCTCAAATACATCAAACAATACAAAAACTATAATATCTCACATGGAAAGAACCTGGAACTAATGCTAATCCATTAGCAGAGCATACTTGTATAGTTGGGTTATTAATAAACATTTTTATCAATTATTTGAAAATGCCTGGAAGCCAGAACTATTCTCGAATGCATCAAACAGTATCAAAACTATAATATCCTATACAGAAGGCACCTGGAACTAACGCCTATCCATCAGCAGAGCACCCTTGTATAGTTGAGGTATTAATAAACAATTTTAACAATTATTTGAAAATAGCTGGAAGCCAGAACTATTCTCAAATCCATTAAACAATGTCTAAACTATAATATCTAATACTAAAAGCACATGGAACTAACGCCTATCCATCAGCAGAGCACCCTTGTATAGTTGAAATATTAATAAACAATTTTAACAATTATTTGAAAATATCAAGAAGCCAGAACTATTCTCACATCCATCAAACAATGCCTAAACTATAATATCTCACACTAAAAGCACCTGGAACTAACGCCTATCCATCAGCAGATCACCCTTGTATAGTTGAAATACTGATAAACATTTTTAATAATTATTTGAAAATGCCTGGATGCCAGAACTATTCTCGAATACATCAAACAATACCAAAACTATAATATTCTACACAAACAGCACCTGGAACTAACGCCTATCCATCAGCAGAGCACCCTTGTATAGTTGAAATATTAATAAACAATTTTAACAATTATTTTAAACTAGCTGGAAGCCGGAACTATTCTCACATCCATCAAACAATGCCTAAAGTATAATATCTCACACTAAAAGCACCTGGAACTAACGCCTATCCATCAGCAGAGCACCCTTGTATAGTTGAAATATTAATAAACAATTTTAACAACTATTTGAAAATAGCTGAAAGTCAGAACTATTATCAAATCCATCAAACAATGCCTAAACTATCATATCTAACACTAAAAGCACCTGGAACTAACGCCTACCCATCAGCAGAGCACCCTTGTATAGTTGAAATACTGATAAACATTTTTAATAATTATTTGAAAATGCCTGGATGCCAGAACTATTCTCGAATACATCAAACAATACCAAAACTATAATATTCTACACAAACAGCACCTGGAACTAACGCCTATCCATCAGCAGAGCACCCTTGTATAGTTGAAATACGGATAAACATTTTTAATAATTAATTGAAAATGACTGGAAGCCAGAACTATTCTCGAATACATCAAACAATACCAAAACTATAATATCCTACACAGAAAGCACCTGGAACTAACGCCTATCCATCAGCAGAGCACCCTTGTATAGTTGAGATACTGATAAACATTTTTAATAATTATTTCAAAATAGCTGGAAGCCAGAACTATTCTCAAATACATCAAACAATACTAAGACACCAATATCCCTCCCAAAAAGGACCTGGAACTCATGCCTATCCCTCAGCAGAGCACACTTGTATAGTTGCGATATTAATAAACATTTTTAACAATTATTTGAAAATAGCTGGAAGACAGAACTATTCATAAATATATCAAACAATGCCTAAACTATCATATCTAACACTAAAAGCACCTGGAACTAACGCCTATCCATCAGCAGAGCACCCTTGTATAGTTGAAATACGGATAAACATTTTTAATAATTAATTGAAAATGACTGGAAGCCAGAACTATTCTCGAATACATCAAACAATACCAAAACTATAATATTCTACACAAACAGCACCTGGAACTAACGCCTATCCATCAGCAGAGCACCCTTGTATAGTTGAAATATTAATAAACAATTTTAACAATTATTTTAAAATAGCTGGAAGCCGGAACTATTCTCAAATCCATCAAACAATGCCTAAACTATAATATCTCACACTAAAAGCACCTGGAACTAACGCCTATCCATCAGCAGAGCACCCTTGTATAGTTGAAATATTAATAAACAATTTTAACAATTATTTGAAAATAGCAGAAAGTCAGAACTATTATCAAATCCATCAACCAATGCCTAAACTATCATATCTAACACTGATAGCACCTGGAACTAACGCCTATCCATCAGCAGAGCACCCTTGTATAGTTGAAATACGGATAAACATTTTTAATAATTAATTGAAAATGACTGGAAGCCAGAACTATTCTCGAATACATCAAACAATACCAAAACTATAATATCCTACACAGAAAGCACCTGGAACTAACGCCCATCCATCAGCAGAGCACCCTTGTATAGTTGAGATACTGATAAACATTTTTAATAATTATTTCAAAATAGCTGGAAGCCAGAACTATTCTCAAATACATCAAACAATACTAAGACAATAATATCCCTCCCAAAAAGGACCTGGAACTCATGCCTATCCCTCAGCAGAGCACACTTGTATAGTTGCGAAATTAATAAACATTTTTAACAATTATTTGAAAATAGCTGGAAGACAGAACTATTCTCAAATCCATCAAACAGTGCCTAAACTATCATATCTAACACTAATAGCACCTGGAACTAACGCCTATCCATCAGCAGAGCACCCTTGTATAGTTGAAATACGGATAAACATTTTTAATAATTAATTGAAAATGACTGGAAGCCAGAACTATTCTCGAATACATCAAACAATACCAAAACTATAATATCCTACACAGAAAGCACCTGGAACTAACGCCTATCCATCAGCAGAGCACCCTTGTATAGTTGAGATACTGATAAACATTTTTAATAATTATTTCAAAATAGCTGGAAGCCAGAACTATTCTCAAATACATCAAACAATACTAAGACAATAATATCCCTCCCAAAAAGAACCTGGAACTCATGTCTATCCCTCAGCAGAGCACACTTGTATAGTTGCGATATTAATAAACATTTTTAACAATTATTTGAAAATAGCTGGAAGACAGAACTATTCTTAAATATATCAAACAATGCCTAAACTATAATATCTCACACTAAAAGCACCTGGAACTAACGCCTACCCATCAGCAGAGCACCCTTGTATAGTTGAAATACTGATAAACATTTTTAATAATTATTTGAAAATGCCTGGATGCCAGAACTATTCTCGAATACATCAAACAATACCAAAACTATAATATTCTACACAAACAGCACCTGGAACTAACGCCTATCCATCAGCAGAGCACCCTTGTATAGTTGAAATACGGATAAACATTTTTAATAATTAATTGAAAATGACTGGAAGCCAGAACTATTCTCGAATACATCAAACAATACCAAAACTATAATATCCTACACAGAAAGCACCTGGAACTAACGCCTATCCATCAGCAGAGCACCCTTGTATAGTTGAGATACTGATAAACATTTTTAATAATTATTTCAAAATAGCTGGAAGCCAGAACTATTCTCAAATACATCAAACAATACTAAGACAATAATATCCCTCCCAAAAAGGACCTGGAACTCATGCCTATCCCTCAGCAGAGCACACTTGTATAGTTGCGATATTAATAAACATTTTTAACAATTATTTGAAAATAGCTGGAAGCCGGAACTATTCTCAAATCCATCAAACAATGCCTAAACTATAATATCTCACACTAAAAGCACCTGGAACTAACGCCTATCCATCAGCAGAGCACCCTTGTATAGTTGAAATATTAATAAACAATTTTAACAACTACTTGAAAATAGCTGAAAGTCAGAACTATTATCAAATCCATCAAACAATGCCTAAACTATCATATCTAACACTAAAAGCACCTGGAACTAACGCCTATCCATCAGCAGAGCACCCTTGTATAGTTGAAATACGGATAAACATTTTTAATAATTAATTGAAAATGACTGGAAGCCAGAACTATTCTCGAATTAATCAAACAATACCAAAACTATAATATTCTACACAAACAGCACCTGGAACTAACGCCTATCCATCAGCAGAGCACTCTTGTATAGTTGAAATATTCATCAACAATTTTAACAATTATTTTAAAATAGCTGGAAGCCGGAACTATTCTCAAATCCATCAAACAATGCCTAAACTATAATATCTCACACTAAAAGCACCTGGAACTAACGCCTATCCATCAGCAGAGCACCCTTGTATAGTTGAAATATTAATAAACAATTTTAACAATTATTTGAAAATAGCAGAAAGTCAGAACTATTATCAAATCCATCAACCAATGCCTAAACTATCATATCTAACACTGATAGCACCTGGAACTAACGCCTATCCATCAGCAGAGCACCCTTGTATAGTTGAAATACGGATAAACATTTTTAATAATTAATTGAAAATGACTGGAAGCCAGAACTATTCTCGAATACATCAAACAATACCAAAACTATAATATCCTACACAGAAAGCACCTGGAACTAACGCCTATCCATCAGCAGAGCACCCTTGTATAGTTGAGATACTGATAAACATTTTTAATAATTATTTCAAAATAGCTGGAAGCCAGAACTATTCTCAAATACATCAAACAATACTAAGACAATAATATCCCTCCCAAAAAGGACCTGGTACTCGTGCCTATCCCTCAGCAGAGCACACTTGTATAGTTGCGAAATTAATAAACATTTTTAACAATTATTTGAAAATAGCTGGAAGACAGAACTATTCTTAAATCCATCAAACAGTGCCTAAACTATCATATCTAACACTAATAGCACCTGGAACTAACGCCTATCCATCAGCAGAGCACCCTTGTATAGTTGAAATACGGATAAACATTTTTAATAATTAATTGAAAATGACTGGAAGCCAGAACTATTCTCGAATACATCAAACAATACCAAAACTATAATATCCTACACAGAAAGCACCTGGAACTAACGCCTATCCATCAGCAGAGCACCCTTGTATAGTTGAGATACTGATAAACATTTTTAATAATTATTTCAAAATAGCTGGAAGCCAGAACTATTCTCAAATACATCAAACAATACTAAGACAATAATATCCCTCCCAAAAAGAACCTGGAACTCATGTCTATCCCTCAGCAGAGCACACTTGTATAGTTGCGATATTAATAAACATTTTTAACAATTATTTGAAAATAGCTGGAAGACAGAACTATTCTTAAATATATCAAACAATGCCTAAACTATAATATCTCACACTAAAAGCACCTGGAACTAACGCCTACCCATCAGCAGAGCACCCTTGTATAGTTGAAATACTGATAAACATTTTTAATAATTATTTGAAAATGCCTGGATGCCAGAACTATTCTCGAATACATCAAACAATACCAAAACTATAATATTCTACACAAACAGCACCTGGAACTAACGCCTATCCATCAGCAGAGCACCCTTGTATAGTTGAAATACGGATAAACATTTTTAATAATTAATTGAAAATGACTGGAAGCCAGAACTATTCTCGAATACATCAAACAATACCAAAACTATAATATCCTACACAGAAAGCACCTGGAACTAACGCCTATCCATCAGCAGAGCACCCTTGTATAGTTGAGATACTGATAAACATTTTTAATAATTATTTCAAAATAGCTGGAAGCCAGAACTATTCTCAAATACATCAAACAATACTAAGACAATAATATCCCTCCCAAAAAGGACCTGGAACTCATGCCTATCCCTCAGCAGAGCACACTTGTATAGTTGCGATATTAATAAACATTTTTAACAATTATTTGAAAATAGCTGGAAGCCGGAACTATTCTCAAATCCATCAAACAATGCCTAAACTATAATATCTCACACTAAAAGCACCTGGAACTAACGCCTATCCATCAGCAGAGCACCCTTGTATAGTTGAAATATTAATAAACAATTTTAACAACTATTTGAAAATAGCTGAAAGTCAGAACTATTATCAAATCCATCAAACAATGCCTAAACTATCATATCTAACACTAAAAGCACCTGGAACTAACGCCTATCCATCAGCAGAGCACCCTTGTATAGTTGAAATACGGATAAACATTTTTAATAATTAATTGAAAATGACTGGAAGCCAGAACTATTCTCGAATACATCAAACAATACCAAAACTATAATATTCTACACAAACAGCACCTGGAACTAACGCCTATCCATCAGCAGAGCACTCTTGTATAGTTGAAATATTAATCAACAATTTTAACAATTATTTTAAAATAGCTGGAAGCCGGAACTATTCTCAAATCCATCAAACAATGCCTAAACTATAATATCTCACACTAAAAGCACCTGGAACTAACGCCTATCCATCAGCAGAGCACCCTTGTATAGTTGAAATATTAATAAACAATTTTAACAATTATTTGAAAATAGCAGAAAGTCAGAACTATTATCAAATCCATCAAACAGTGCCGAAACTATCATATCTAACACTAAAAGCACCTGGAACTAACGCCTATCCATCAGTAGAGCACCCTTGTATAGTTGAAATACGGATAAACATTTTTAATAATTAATTGAAAATGACTGGAAGCCAGAACTATTCTCGAATACATCAAACAATACCAAAACTATAATATTCTACACAAACAGCACCTGGAACTAACGCCTATCCATCAGCAGAGCACCCTTGTATAGTTGAGATACTGATAAACATTTTTAATAATTATTTCAAAATAGCTGGAAGCCAGAACTATTCTCAATTACATCAAACAATACTAAGACAATAATATCCCTCCCAAAAAGGACCTGGAACTCATGCCTATCCCTCAGCAGAGCACACTTGTATAGTTGTGAATCTAATAAACATTTTTAACAATTATTTGAAAATAGCTGGAAGACAGAACTATTCTTAAATATATCAAACAATGCCTAAACTATCATATCTAACACTAAAAGCACCTGGAACTAACGCCTATCCATCAGCAGAGCACCCTTGTATAGTTGAAATACGGTTAAACATTTTTAATAATTAATTGAAAATGACTGGAAGCCAGAACTATTCTCGAATACATCAAACAATACCAAAACTATAATATTCTACACAAACAGCACCTGGAACTAACGCCTATCCATCAGCAGAGCACCCTTGTATAGTTGAAATATTAATAAACAATTTTAACAATTATTTTAAAATAGCTGGAAGCCGGAACTATTCTCAAATCCATCAAACAATGCCTAAACTATAATATCTCACACTAAAAGCACCTGGAACTAACGCCTATCCATCAGCAGAGCACCCTTGTATAGTTGAAATATTAATAAACAATTTTAACAATTATTTGAAAATAGCAGAAAGTCAGAACTATTATCAAATCCATCAACCAATGCCTAAACTATCATATCTAACACTGATAGCACCTGGAACTAACGCCTATCCATCAGCAGAGCACCCTTGTATAGTTGAAATACGGATAAACATTTTTAATAATTAATTGAAAATGACTGGAAGCCAGAACTATTCTCGAATACATCAAACAATACCAAAACTATAATATCCTACACAGAAAGCACCTGGAACTAACGCCTATCCATCAGCAGAGCACCCTTGTATAGTTGAGATACTGATAAACATTTTTAATAATTATTTCAAAATAGCTGGAAGCCAGAACTATTCTCAAATACATCAAACAATACTAAGACAATAATATCCCTCCCAAAAAGGACCTGGTACTCGTGCCTATCCTTCAGCAGAGCACACTTGTATAGTTGCGAAATTAATAAACATTTTTAACAATTATTTGAAAATAGCTGGAAGACAGAACTATTCTTAAATCCATCAAACAGTGCCTAAACTATCATATCTAACACTAATAGCACCTGGAACTAACGCCTATCCATCAGCAGAGCACCCTTGTATAGTTGAAATACGGATAAACATTTTTAATAATTAATTGAAAATGACTGGAAGCCAGAACTATTCTCGAATACATCAAACAATACCAAAACTATAATATCCTACACAGAAAGCACCTGGAACTAACGCCTATCCATCAGCAGAGCACCCTTGTATAGTTGAGATACTGATAAACATTTTTAATAATTATTTCAAAATAGCTGGAAGCCAGAACTATTCTCAAATACATCAAACAATACTAAGACAATAATATCCCTCCCAAAAAGAACCTGGAACTCATGTCTATCCCTCAGCAGAGCACACTTGTATAGTTGCGATATTAATAAACATTTTTAACAATTATTTGAAAATAGCTGGAAGACAGAACTATTCTTAAATATATCAAACAATGCCTAAACTATAATATCTCACACTAAAAGCACCTGGAACTAACGCCTACCCATCAGCAGAGCACCCTTGTATAGTTGAAATACTGATAAACATTTTTAATAATTATTTGAAAATGCCTGGATGCCAGAACTATTCTCGAATACATCAAACAATACCAAAACTATAATATTCTACACAAACAGCACCTGGAACTAACGCCTATCCATCAGCAGAGCACCCTTGTATAGTTGAAATACGGATAAACATTTTTAATAATTAATTGAAAATGACTGGAAGCCAGAACTATTCTCGAATACATCAAACAATACCAAAACTATAATATCCTACACAGAAAGCACCTGGAACTAACGCCTATCCATCAGCAGAGCACCCTTGTATAGTTGAGATACTGATAAACATTTTTAATAATTATTTCAAAATAGCTGGAAGCCAGAACTATTCTCAAATACATCAAACAATACTAAGACAATAATATCCCTCCCAAAAAGAACCTGGAACTCATGTCTATCCCTCAGCAGAGCACACTTGTATAGTTGCGATATTAATAAACATTTTTAACAATTATTTGAAAATAGCTGGAAGACAGAACTATTCTTAAATATATCAAACAATGCCTAAACTATAATATCTCACACTAAAAGCACCTGGAACTAACGCCTACCCATCAGCAGAGCACCCTTGTATAGTTGAAATACTGATAAACATTTTTAATAATTATTTGAAAATGCCTGGATGCCAGAACTATTCTCGAATACATCAAACAATACCAAAACTATAATATTCTACACAAACAGCACCTGGAACTAACGCCTATCCATCAGCAGAGCACCCTTGTATAGTTGAAATACGGATAAACATTTTTAATAATTAATTGAAAATGACTGGAAGCCAGAACTATTCTCGAATACATCAAACAATACCAAAACTATAATATCCTACACAGAAAGCACCTGGAACTAACGCCTATCCATCAGCAGAGCACCCTTGTGTAGTTGAGATACTGATAAACATTTTTAATAATTATTTCAAAATAGCTGGAAGCCAGAACTATTCTCAAATACATCAAACAATACTAAAACAATAATATCCCTCCCAAAAAAGACCTGGAACTAACGCCTATCCATCAGCAGAGCACCCTTGTATAGTTGAAATACGGATAAACATTTTTAATAATTAATTGAAAATGACTGGAAGCCAGAACTATTCTCGAATACATCAAACAATACCAAAACTATAATATCCTACACAGAAAGCACCTGGAACTAACGCCTATCCATCAGCAGAGCACCCTTGTATAGTTGAGATACTGATAAACATTTTTAATAATTATTTCAAAATAGCTGGAAGCCAGAACTATTCTCAAATACATCAAACAATACTAAGACAATAATATCCCTCCCAAAAAGAACCTGGAACTCATGTCTATCCCTCAGCAGAGCACACTTGTATAGTTGCGATATTAATAAACATTTTTAACAATTATTTGAAAGCAGCTGGAAGACAGAACTATTCTTAAATATATCAAACAATGCCTAAACTATAATATCTCACACTAAAAGCACCTGGAACTAACGCCTACCCATCAGCAGAGCACCCTTGTATAGTTGAAATACTGATAAACATTTTTAATAATTATTTGAAAATGCCTGGATGCCAGAACTATTCTCGAATACATCAAACAATACCAAAACTATAATATTCTACACAAACAGCACCTGGAACTAACGCCTATCCATCAGCAGAGCACCCTTGTATAGTTGAAATACGGATAAACATTTTTAATAATTAATTGAAAATGACTGGAAGCCAGAACTATTCTCGAATACATCAAACAATACCAAAACTATAATATCCTACACAGAAAGCACCTGGAACTAACGCCTATCCATCAGCAGAGCACCCTTGTATAGTTGAGATACTGATAAACATTTTTAATAATTATTTCAAAATAGCTGGAAGCCAGAACTATTCTCAAATACATCAAACAATACTAAAACAATAATATCCCTCCCAAAAAAGACCTGGAACTCACGCCTATCCATCCGCATATTTCTATAGGAAGATACAAAAAAAAAAAAAAATTCCGTAACTTTTTTTTGCTAAAACCACCAGAACTATTGTTAAAAACTATCAGGAACTATAGAACTCATCCGCATGTACAAAGAACTCCCGCTGATTTATGGTTTTCTGCAAAATGATCTGCTACGGGAAGTTAGCAGAGCATTTTTCAATCTCCTTTTTTTGGTCCAAATCACCAGAACTATTGCTAAAAACCATCAAGAACTATAGAACTCAACTGCATGCCAAGAGAACTCTCACTGAATTTTGATCTGCTGGCAAATGCTCTGCTAACTTCACTGACACAAACCTGTACCCGTATAGAGAGCCCTTCTGATTCTCCGGTGCCCAAACCCAAACAAACCCGAACAAACCCAAGTATCTACACCAAGGTCTCAGAAGTATTGGCCTTCCGCTCACTGGTGCGCCAGCCGGAGCACGGCTAAGCGGTCACCACTCCGACTATCGGCCATGCATAACGCTGCTTAACTCGATGTATCGCCGAAGCCGAACCCCTCACTTTTCCGTGGGGATCATTTTTTAAAGGGAAACCCCAAGTTCGATGGGCCATTTTGCCCCAGCTCGTAACCTTACGCGGCCTCCTCATTATTTTCATCGCATAACCCGAAATTCATCCATATTCACCGAATATTACATACAAGTGCGTCGTCGATTAATGCAAATTCATGCAAATCGTTTTCTCCGCCCTCTATATATACATCCCTCTGATTTCTCGAAGCGAAAACCCTCTCTGGAGGGCTGTTCCGATATATATAGCGAGCAAGAGAGAGAGAGAGAGAGAGAGAGAGAGAGAGAGAGAGAGAGAGAGAGAGAGAGAGAGGAGCACTTCCGATTAAGAGCAACCGCGAAATACGCCGCACGTTCGGAACTTGTTGTATGCACACTCGCGAGTGTCCTGGAGTTGCAGGAGAGGGGCCTCGAGCAGGAGAGGATTCTGAAGCCCGGGAGAGAAACGCTTCGATCACCTTGTTCAGAAGTTTCCGACAATTAAGCCTAATACATGCGCATACAGTATTCAGAGAGCGTAGTGAATCGCGGAGTAGATAGAATGTGGAGAGGAGCAGTTGGTCGTGCTGGTGGCGGTTCGGGACAACTGCATATATACGTACGTATAGCCAATTGGCACGCGGTAGTCGTTCGCGACCCAAAGACACTTGGCCAATTTCGTTATACGAAGCGCAGGCCTGTGGCACGGCGAGAGCGCTCATTTCAACGGGAAGTTCCGTATC
The DNA here is from genome assembly GCA_964007375.1 of Ophion obscuratus. Taxonomy (NCBI): domain Eukaryota; kingdom Metazoa; phylum Arthropoda; class Insecta; order Hymenoptera; family Ichneumonidae; genus Ophion; species Ophion obscuratus. Next base: position 42,838,059 of record OZ023316.1, on the reverse strand, counting down.
TGTAGTTGGAAAAAAGCAACGCCGGACAAAGAGGAGGAAATGGAAGACGCGATAAAAAGGGGCCGGGTTGATATTCCGAACTTTGAATGCTCCGACGGTTGAAAATTTCGAATTTTAATGTTCCGAAATTCGAGATGGGGCCGGGTTGAAATTCCGAACTTTGAATGGTCAGAACGCTCAAGGCTACGAAAGAATAGTACCCCGAAGGATCAAAACTCCGAAAGAATTTTACACGAAAGACCAAAACTCCGAAAATCCCTCAAAATAATTCAGCTATGGAAGTTTTGAAAGTTTCAAAATTTTCCATAAATCGACGGATTATTTCAAGAATTTTTTTTATTAAGGCCTTAAATACGCGAAAAAATTTTCATTTTTTTAAATTTATTTTTCATTCCGTTAGCCTGAACGGTTAGGAATATTTTGAGCTTTATAAAATTGAACATTTCCAAAAATTTCAAAAATAAGGTAAGATTGCATTTATAATAGATACCGCGCGGCGCGCCCGACCGCCAACTTCAAAGCCGGTTTTTCCACGATTCACTTTTTTGAATCTTGCGAAAGTTCTAAGTCTAGAAAGAACGTTCAGATCGCTTTGAAATTTTTACAACATATTCTCAGTATCATCACCTATTCTGTGAAGCACAGAAACAAAATTTCAATGACACAACAAAATTTTTTAAATAAAGTACCGACGAAAAATTGTGAAAAGAAATTGTAGTTTCGAATTTTTATTATAATAATTTTGTTAAATAATATTGTTGGTTCACACTGAAGATACATTCATTATGCAATTATAAATCGGTTAATTTTTTTCAGACACCCACATCGACGTCGAGAACTTTCACCATCGACGCGCGTGCAAAAAAAAATACATTGCTTTATTATGTTATACCTCCGCCATTTGTTAATATTTCTGATTTTTTTACATATACTTGACCATGTGCATAAATGATCTGTAAAAAAAATGTTGTCAATGTATACGTCATTTTTTTTAACCGCGTCTAGAAAAGTACCTTCGAAAATCGGCGAAATCGAATTTTGAAATTTGTCTAGACAATGTTATACGTTCTACATAATTTACCGTCAACTGTGTAGACTTTTGCTGACACGATCTTGACATGAGGGACGGACTGAAATTCCGAGCGTTGAATGCGCCAACGGTTTAAAATTCCTAATTTTAATGTTCCGAAATTACAAGGTTCGTCGACATTGTGCCAGCGAAAGTCTACAACAGTCGACTGTAAATGATGTAGAACGTATAACATTGTCTAGACAAATGTCAAAATTGACGTAAAATTACTCCTCGATAAAAATAAATTCTCGAAATAATTCGTCGATTGATTGAAAATTTTGAAACTTTTAAAACTTCCATAGCCGAATTATTTTGACGGTGTTCAGATTTTCGTACTTTTGGTCTTTCGTGTGAAATTCTTTCGGAGTTTTGAGCGGCCTGATCATTCAACGTTCGGAATTCCAACCCGGACCCGTTCAGATTTTCGGAGTTTTGGTCTTTCCGGTAACGTTCTTTCGGAGCTTTGAACGTTCTGATAATTCAAAGTTCGGAATTTCAACCCGGCCCCGAGAAATACATCGGACAGACCGCGAATGAAGTTGAATTTTAGGTTTGTCGGAATACCCCATTTTTCCATGACACGTGTAAGCTGCGAAAAGCACCCAAGAATTTTTGTTGAAATTCTTCATTGGAGACCTGCAGCCTAACTTGAGGAAGAACAATATTTTGGCTGTAAAATGGGAAGATGAAAAGGAATTTTCGTTCAACTCCAACCATGCAGACTTTGAAGACCATCAACCATGCCCCTGTGTCCTCGGTGTTGACTCTCAGCGAAGGAAGAATCCCAATGACGACAAATGGACACCGCAAAGTCAATGTGACGTGCAGAGATGGGTATGCATGGTTCACGTGGATCAGTCCAGGTCCAGAATTACATGGCGCAGGTAAATGTTGCTGAGAGAAAGTATAGACCGTGCGTATAATCGCAAACTTCGCCGAGTAAAAGTCCTGGAGTCCTTTCAGGCTGTGAGTCGATTTCCCGAGAGTTTTCCTCTTCCGGAGCAGAAGCGCGCAGCTATTTCCACGAAAACTCGAGGAAGCCCGCAGACCCGTTGAATTTCAGGCGTCCGATTCCGATTGCCGTAACTTCCGGACTTCATCATGGGGGTTGAGAATGTGGGACCGTGAAATACAAGGAATGGTAGGGCGTCTGGAGAACACGCCCAGCCTTCCTCTTTCGTGAAAGCTCGCTTAACAGCCTCTCACTCTCTCTTAATCATTTATTGTTCTCTCTCTCTCTCTCTCTCTCTCTCTGAATCTCTCTTCGTTCCTGACTGTTCCGAGTTTGCCATATCTTCGGTTCGCCAAGTCGTAGAGAGGACTCGCCTAAAACACGCGACAGATGTTCCTTACGAGAGTCCGTGCCACCCTCCGAGTAACTTCCCCTCGAGACCAAGGGTGAAATTGTGCTTAACCAGGCGTTCTTGGAGTACCCGAGGCGCTCCTGCATATCTCTATAGACATAACCAAGCCGAGAAGTGTACCTTTGGATCGGGAGAAACGCCGGGCGAGCCCTTACGTGACCACCGCCCAAGAGCGAGAGAGAAACGCCTCCGATACTCCTCTGACGGGTGAGCCAAAGGGCTATCGACGGGAGAATCCGATACCGAAAGCCCCGTTTAAAGCCCCAGCAATTCCGAATGATTGGGGAGATTAACGTATAGACCCTCGTGGCACTTGCGACGACTGGTCAAACTGCTTCGTTGGGCTCAATGGCGAAACGACTCGCCCGCTTCCATGTCCCAGCGTTACACAAATGCAATTTGCAAATCAATTTATTCGTAATCGGGCCGGTGGCTGAAATTGTTTGTGCAACACGAAATTGCAGGTTGTTAATGTTGAGAATTCTCTCGAGTGGCAATCCCACGAGATCGAGTATTCCGAGTACTGGTAATAACGAACGACGAGGATGGCTGCATGGTCGAGATGAGTGCTCGCTAATATGCCGTACTGGCTCTGGAATTACCGAGAGGCGAATTGTAAAGCAAAGTGAATTTTGAAAAATGAGATTATGACTTTCTATGACGTCGGAGTTAGCACGGTAGGAAGGCAATGATTTTTTTTTCTTCATTTTCCATTTTTTTTTTTAAATACTTTCATGTCATTATTGAAAGTCGTCTTTTTGCAAATCTAGGTCGTAAATCTCAATTGAGAATGTGTAAAAAGTTTTTCATGATTTTTACAGCCCAAATCGGCGGTTTTTCAAATGCGCTGCAATCAAATTCGACGACTCGCGTATACTGAACGTATTCTTTATTCGGCAACGGAGAAGTTAAGGGACCTTCTCACAAGGCTATTTTCGTGAATTTTTCGGATAGGTTTACATCATAGATATTGATATAAAAGCTCTTACACGTAATGAATACACTTTCGAAATACATTTAAAAAGAAATTTAATGTGTATATGTAACCCAAACAAACTTTAAACGCGTTGTTCTCGCAACAACGTTTTTCGACGTCTTATTGATAAAACCTTCGAAACTACTGAACCGATCCTTATGAAATGTTAACCAGATATTCTTTACAACTGTAGCTGTAGCGCAAATTAAGGATTTTGTAAATTTTGATATTTACTATTTTTTTTTACCCAAACGGTGAAAAAAACGTTTTTTTTTATTTCCGCCATTTTGTTATTTTTGCATGCATCAAAAATCGTATAATATACGCTATAGCCATTAACATACTGAATCTAAAACCGTTTTTTTTTTATTCGGATGATCCATCTCCGAGATTTCATCAACAGCGCAGACCTACAATTTTTTTAGGAAATTTTTTTAACTACCATTTTTATATATAAATAGTGACTTAAATAAATACTTTTTTTTATTAATGTATTTCGAAAGTGTATTTATTAAGTTTAACAACTTTTATATCAATATCTACAATATAAATCTATCAAAAAAATTCATGAAAATAGCCCTTTTTAGCGTCTAAAGTGAGAAGACCCCTAATGGGCTCTCTGCTAAGTGGAGTTGACGACGTTGAACGTTAGCGTCGTTACAATGAAATGGAATTTTTTATTCGTTCCACATTTTCTGGCGGATTTAGACGGCTGAAATCACTCAAACCTTTTTCACTTCGGCACCATATACAGATACTGTTGAAACGTGACGATTATTTTTCGTTTTTTAATTTCCTTATCTTTATGATGATACCGAACATTTTTTGCGGATTTTGATTGCAGACCGGCGAGTCAGCATCTTAAAAAGTGATTAAGGGATTTTCACAGAGAAAATCTGCGAGAAGGAACTTGCAATGATGATACAATGACGATACAAATCTAAATATCGACCGACAGAGATGGGCGCGCGGTCGGTGTGCGGGCTCGGCGGTCACTGAAGTTAAGGGGTTACCCCCACTTGCGATTTTGAAAAAATCGATTTTTTTTTATAGCATTTTTTTGAAGTATAAGTATCTGAGAATATGTCCTGAAAATTTCAAGTCGATCCGAACAAAATTGACTGAGATATGAGCGTTGAAAGAGAAGAATCCGTTGTGTAAACGACCGGAAATTGAAACTTTAAACGCGTTTTTCTCAAAATGGCATTTCTGAAGTCGATGACCAAGATTACTCGAACACTAATGAACCGATCTTCTTGAAATTTTGCAGGCTTATTTAATACATAAAAATGTAGTCTTTGATCGTTCGATTTTTTTTTTTTTCGAAAAAATGGCCGTTTTATAGCCAAAAAACGGCCGTTTTTTCGTTAAAATCGAACCATTAACTTTGACTGTCCGCCATTTTGTGAAAAATGAATATTTTTTAAAATCCTTCGATTAAAGACTAGTTTATACTTATATTTGACTAAATCCATCCGCATTTTTTTTTTTCAGATGATCCACTTCGCCGCAATGTTGGTCACCGCAAACCGTGTATATAAAAACATTATTTCATTGACGGCCATTTGCCACTAAACGATGTAATATTTTTCAATAAAAAAATTACTGAAAGTTCTTCAAGATGTGTTCTTTAAGATGGTATATTGATCGATTAAAAAAGTTTTGTAGTTTTCTTTTAAAAAATTCATGAAAAATGCCTTTTTTGCGCTACAAGTGGGGGTAACGCCTTTAAGACAAATCGAGTTAATTCAAATTTAAAAAAAAACCAAATAGACGCGATTAGTTAATATCGATAGAGTTTTGCTGTCAGTGTAGTGAGGAATACCTTACAACGCCGCCATTTTGTTTAGTTAAAAAAATGTAACATTTTAAAGTTGCAATAAGATAATGTAAAATTTTTTAAATGATGCGATTATTTCATCAATTAAAAAAAAAAATCATGAAAAATGACTCATTTTCGGACGTCTAAAGGGATTTCCACCCTCAAGCGATTATCCGAAATATGGTGCTTCTCCCCTATTCAGCCCGTTCGGGCATCATGATGTGAAAAAAGTGGCCCGTGAAGTCTGGATCTGAAATGAAGCTCTCAGCACGATCTCGGAGTGACGTCTACCATATCGCATAATTGACGATTACGGTGAACGGGCTCTTTTCGCCCTTTAAGGTAGGTTTACACTACGACACTTTGGTGTATACACTCAATGTATACATCGAGTGTCTGTGTGTGAACACCACTGTCTGATCTCGGGACATTTATTGCGACATCTCGCTAGGTGTCGCGTCGAGCGCCGTGTGAACAGGTTGTGTCGGAGTGTCTGCGGCAGTGTCCAAGTTTTCCAACCGGCGCGAAATTATCCAGACACTCGCGACCCGTGTTGAATCAAAATGGCCATTACGTGGAGCAAGGAGAGCATTAAAAATTTGATATTTTTTGTGAAAGGACTGCCTGAACTTTGGCAAATATGTTATGCTGATTATAAAAAATAAAGTAAAAAAACAGGCAGCACTTCAATGCTTGGCGGAACAGTTTGGCACAATATCGGCTAAAGTTGGCAGAAAAATGCATAATTTAAGAACACAGCTTAAGGGGCTATACCAGTGTGAACGCTGGAAATTTGGGTGATTTTCAGGACTTTTTGGACGAAAAGTACTCAATTAAATCTTTTGGAAAATTAAAAATATATTTGACCTATATTAAATAATTTTTTCATAGGTAAATATTGAGATCCAAGCGACTAATGCGCTGCCTTCGCAGGCGCAAAAAAAAGTTCTTCCACTGCTGACATGATTCCGGCTGATTGAGTAGCTGAAACCGAAAAAGGAAAAAAATGTCGTTAAACTAGAAGGTATTTCTTGTACAATGACGTAGGATTTTTGAAAAATATCAAAATCTAACAAAATAGCGTAGTTATGAAAAAAGTCTCTTTTCTTCCCTACAAAATGGTCGTTTTTTTCAATGCCAAATCGTCCATTTTTATCCAATCAAAAATATCCTACGTCATTGTAGAGTAAATATATTCAAGAGTACTCAGTTCAAATTTCAAGTCAATCGGATCTATTTGAGTTACACTGTCAGCATATTTGAAAAATCTCAGTTCGAGAAAAATGCGTTTAGAGATTTAACTATCGATTTTTGCAAGATAAAATGATATTGACATAAATAATTTAAATGATAATGATATTCTTGAAAGAATAAACTGTCGAAAAAGGCAAAAAAAATCGATCTTTTTAAAGTGTCGCACTGGTATAGCCCCTTAATAACAGCGTACGAAATTACGGCTGCCGCCGCACGGCGTTTCTCCATGGCGTCCGAGCGGGTACTGCAGCTGTGTCAGTAGTTTTGTGTGTGAACACCTTAGACACTTGTGTAGCGAAATCACAGTACAGACACTTTCTGGGACACCGAAACCGTCTTATGTGTGAACAGAACGGACATTAGTGTCAGACATTTGTGTCGCAATAAGTGTCGTAGTCTATGCAGGCCTTTATGTCTCGCGTGACACGACGCACGTAATAAATATATATATCACCGATGAATTTTATCGCGAAGCACATATACAGTATGTGTGTCTACAAACGGCGCAGATACGAGAATGTTCGCGACGTGGAAAAAGCTTTAGGGCGAAAATATATGCGATCCACGTATACGTATATATGCGTGAACGATTTTGGTTTTTTCTTCGCCGAAAGGATAAGGTGGTATACCTGGTTATAACCGAGATAGTTTTGCTACAGAGAAGCGCACGAGGAGACAGAAGAGCCGCTGGCTTTCGCAGTATCCTTCGAGAAACTGCCAATTTTGTACGTTCGAACGGATACATATAATACTACCCTCCGGAGCTACGGAAGAAAGGAAAGGCGCGAGCTTCAACGAGGGCGAAACGACGTAAAGCGAGGGATTGAAAAAAGCTCGGGTTTTTTGCCGAAGGTTACAAGGCACAAAACGCGTAATAAAGTTCGGTGAGGTGAGGTGACTCGCCTGAAGGGACACCGCACGGGATAGAGAACTATACGAGGGATACGGAGATGAGATCCCTCTTTCTTGTCGCCGAAAACCACGCGCGCTTGGATTTCACGATCCGTTTCGTTCGCGTCACGCACGAGAAAGCTCCGACGAATTATGGTGCAATTCGGGGATATTTCGTACCTCGATCGTCTACCTCGACACCGTTCTTCTGGCTTTTTCTTTTTTTATTCTATGGCCTAGCATTTTTATGATTTCTTCATTTGATTTTTTTTTTTTTTTTTTTTTTTTCAAGTGAAATCTTATCATTATTTTATGTGAATTTTTATCATTCTTTGTATAAATTTTTATCATTTTATATGAATATTTGTCCTTATTTTATTTGTATTCATATGAATTTTTATAATTAAAAAAAAATGAATTTTTATCATCATTCGATATGAATTTTCATTATTCCTCCCTAGGCTCTTAAGGCCTTAGGCCACGGTAACGGGTATAAAATCATGTGCGAATTTAACAATTTTTATACTTATGAAAAAGTGACACACTCATAAAATTAATTACAGATTTATTTAGTATGAATATCAAGCTGTTAGAAAATATATATATATTTTTTTCGATGTACAAAAGGGCCGACTACTCGAAACTTCTCGAAACAGCTTTTTTCCAATTGGCGTGACAAATAACTTCAACAATTTTCACTCGATTTGCTGCAAATGTAAAAGTTATGTTCCTAATCGCATTTTGCAGAGCAGTACGTACGGAATTTCTGGTTAATCGAAAACTTTTCATTTTATGAGCAGTTTATGAGCAGTTATAACGAAATTTTTCACTGAAAATTCATTTCTTAAGTTCAAATACCTACAACTCTTGAATAAAAAAAATATTTTTTCCATAATTCCATACTATTCAATAATTCCATCCAAAAATTCCATACGTACTTCTCTAGGTATTCTAATGTAGATTGGCGAGAATTTTTGTTTTTTGTTCTAAGTAAAAGATTGTGGAGGTCACGCCGCGGAGCGCCAAAAAAAAAGGTAACGAAAGAAAATATTAGTGGTCGGCCATTATGTACATCAAAAAATATATATATATATATTTTTTTTCTAACATATATTCATACTAAATAGATGTGTAATTAATGTTGTGAGTAAATCACTTTTTGTGAGTAAATCAAGTTTTTGTGAAAATTCCAAAACTCGACCGAGTTATGGTCGATGGCTGTTACCGCCGGCAATCCGAGAGCATGCGGAAAACTTTTGCAAAAGGATTACCGGCGACAAAGCCGCGAGGATTCTCCCGCGCACCCCTGAGTAAATCCGTGAGTAAGGAATCCCGAGTACGAGCAAATCATCTCCTTAGCCTCGGAAGTATGTTTTTTTGTCCTTTCAACTCGAACGCGAAAGGCATACAGTGTCTAATATGCGCGTTATCGCAATTCATTTTGCTCACTGTGCTGACGATGTATATTTTGTGGTTACGTTAATCTGTGTGTCCGAAAAAATGGTCTACTCGGGTGTCTCAACATGACCTGACATTTTAATTTATTAAAAAAACGTATTATTCATTTAAAAAGTACGAATATTGTTATTTTAATATGAGGTACGAACATGGAGGTTATGTTTGGAAGACAATATCCGAAAAATGGCCGCCTCGTCCTTGTTTGCGAGCGTCAACTCTTTTGAGGAAATTTACAATAACACTTTTTGCATAATTGCGGACTAATTTCATTAATGGTGCGTCCAATTGCTTCCTTGAGCTGTAGAATGGCGTGTGGATCATTGGATCAATCGTTTCGAACCATCTCTGCAAAATTTTCACCATTTTTGTAGTGAATCTTCACAATTTCTATGCGTCGCTCGATCGTGTAATTCTTCATGACTAAATCTCAATATTTCCTGATGCCAGTTGTCAAAGATTAGTATTCTACGTTCGCCACAAAAAAAATGGCGCGCAATTTAAAATGTCAGATCATTTTGAGACACCCTTTATGAAAACAGACCTGGAGGGAACATTTTTTCGTTCCAACATTCGATACAGCTGTTTTTATTCTCAGGCCGAGAACTTATTTGCACACCTCATACATTGAAATTTTACAAAACAAAACATACTTTTCTCAACAAATAAATTATTCACGCCGGTTGTTTTGCAGAATGGAATTAACCAGAATTTAATCAATTCGTATGTTCCAGTACGTAATATTAATTTGCGCTCTACATAAATTAACGATTAAACTCTTTAGTTATGCCATATGACTTGCCCTGCAGCTGAATACCCAGGCTCGTTACCATTTCCCGGATAAAATTGCCATCCGTCTATTTCCACTCTCAATAATTAATCAACCTTCGGGTCTTCGGATTCAGTTTCCTGGAAATCGGAAGCAGTGTATTATATCCGACGAATATATATATGTATTTGTGTGTGTGTGTGTGTGTGTGTGTGTGTGTGTGTGTATATATATATAGCGGTAACTATGTTTAATATTGGACCAGACCTCAGACCACCGGAGATCAGGGCGCTGAATAATATATACAAGTTCAATTGGATGCAGCCGACGTGTTAACACGGACTATATATCGGGAATAAAAAGAACGAATAAGGTCAGGGCGAGAAAGGAGATAGAAAAGAGAGAGGGAGAGAAAGAGAGATAGACAAAATGTATAAAGCGAAGAAATAATGTTGACCCCTATCGTAAGAATGTACATATGCAAACCATCAACACACACACACACGTGTCTATCAAACGGCACAGTAATTGGCCATACATCATCGTCATTCTCAATTACTGTCTGTTTTCCTTCAAACATTAACGTATTCGAGTATTTTTCCATCAATCCCGCGATTCCGGGTCAACCCACAAATTAAAATAAATCGATTGTTAATTACAATATATTCCGTGATGGGAGAGTAGAGGTAAATCGACAGGCGGATGCTCATTTACGAATATATTTCGTGCCATTTATTCGTCGCTCGGTACCAGTGCAAGAAATTGGTCTGTGCATACCGCGCGCGAAAAATAGCGATCACCTAACTTTAATGACGTTGAAGTTGGCAGCGTTGCGTTGTTTTTTCCATGCTTATCCAAAGGTTTTATTCTTTGCAAATTGGGCTCGTAAATCTCTAATGAGAATACCTAAAAACATTTGAGTGATTATCGAGGCCAACAAAAATTCGAGCAATTAAAAGAAATTCATTTTCGTTGCGTTCCAACGATGCAAACTTCAGCATCATTCATTTTGTACAGTTTTAGGAAAAATGACATCGAAGCTTCACGTCGAGAGTAATCGAAATGTTTAGCGGCAGCAAAAATACGAGAGCCGGTGAAAGTGGACAGAAACGAACGGCACGGTGCAATGAACGAAAACGATGCATCCATCCTGAACGAATAAACAAACATAGAAAGTCCATGAAATACTTGATACCCACCGATAGCTCGCCCAACGTGCACAACCGAAATCAAAGATATTAAACAATTCTTCTCCAGTTTTTAACTTTATTTTATTTTCATATTAATATATTTTCATATTCCATTCTCAGCGATGAACCGCGGTAGCAACTGAGCAAAAGAGTAAAATTAATAGTCGTCGTAAAAAATAAGTGATGCTGAGGCATAGACAAAAATCAATATAATTGACTGGAACATTTTTTTAGTCAAGTTTTAGTTTTAAAATAGTTTTTTTTTTTACCAATTTATGAAACGCAATCAAATATTTATGCACGCGGACATAAAAAATTACATTCGTTTGAAAGTGGCCAATCATTGTATCTTTGTTAGGCTCCCCAAGCAAATTGGTCCCGAATATTTCTCCGAAGCTATCTCAATTACTGCTAGCAAAAGAAGAAAAAAAATAAAGAAAAGTGAAAGGTGTTGAAAAGTCGATGGATTCGTTCATTAAATGGACTATGCTTTCGGTTAGTGTGGAGCCAATTTTTTACGTGGGTCTGAGTACATTGAAAGAGAAATGGCGATTCCAATTTGCGCCAAGTCCTCGAACATATATACGTAAAGGCCGACTATCGCGTAGTCTTTTTCTAGTCTCGTTTGTCCGTCAGGTAAATGTTCCTATAGCCGCAGGAGTGTCCGGAATCGATTCAGCATTTTCACGTGCACCAGTCTCTCTCGTGCACGAAACGTAACGAGATACAGCACCGAGGCAGAGAGAACACGAGAGAGAGAGAGAGAGAGAGAGAGGGGGGGGCTAGGGTTGGAGAGCCAGAATGAAACGAGCAAGAGCGACCAGACACATCGAGAATTCCACGACGATGAAATATTCAGGAAGCGAATCCAGAGAACGCTATGTGTACGGGAGAGAGAACCGTCGGAAACACGTTTTTTTTTCTCGCATACAGCGATACATATGCAAAGGGTCGTGGTGTGAATCGCGCACCCCGCGTAACTTCCCTATATAGTGATGTATGAAAATGAACGTTTGAGGGAAGGTTCTGCCTCGTTGGGCCGAAAAATGTTCGATTTTTCAACAATTTTTCATGCGAAAAGTATTAAATATAAAATGTTGATGTTTGATATGTTGACCAACAAGGAACATCCCTCAGGTGAGACCCTGCGATTTTGTTGAAATTTGGATATGTTATGAAGCACCGAAAAGTAAGAGATACGTATTTTTTTTTATCGGCGGAAAAACGGTTTTGAGGGGTGAAACCACCCCTCGAAAAAACGCATCTCTAGGGGTCGTTCACCCCTTAATTTTTTTTGCAGCATCACGATAGTGGATTTTTCATTGCTTCGAATTAGAAGAATTTTCGTTTGTGTTTCATTAAAATAGGTGGACTCCTTGTGTGTCAAACTGCTATATTAGCGCTAGAGATGCCTTTTTTCGAGGGGTGGTTTCAGCCCTTAAAACCGTTTTTCCGCCGATAAAAAAAACGTATCGCTTACTTTTCGGTCCTTTATAACATATCCAAATTTGAAGAGAATCGAAGGGTGTCACCTGAGGGATGTTCCTTGTAAGCGGTCTTTATTGAACATCAAAATATTTTGTTATGGTTGACAAAACATGGTGGTGGTAGTGGGAGGAGCCACGTATGTCGGTGCGTGGGCGATGACATTCTTCGCTTCCGGAAGGCCTAATTCCGGACAGGTGATCTGAAACAAAAAAATCAAACATATTTTCACTTTGTACAATATTGTGTATAAGTTGACCTAGAATCAAGAAGAAAAATAAAAAAATAGTGAGCGATCGGAAGGAAGTTTGTTTTTTCTCCAAAAATTTTCGCAGTTTTTTGCTCACTATTTTTTATTTTTCAATTTTTCAATTTTTCTTCTTGTTTCTAGGTCAACTTATACACAATATTGTACAATAGTAAAAATATATTTGATTTTTTTGCTTCAGATCACCTGTCCGGGACTTAGCGTTCAAACAGTAGTCATTTTCGGTTCACGATCGCATTTTTCAATTGAATGAACTATTTGTTGATGACAATGACTTCAGCATGCAGTTCTTTAAGAGAAAAATGAGGTTTTCTTTGGAGGAGCTGCCATTCCTCGTATTTTTCGAAATTTCGAAAAGTGGATCGTGAAGCCATAGCCAGTTGGATATATTTGAAGAATTTTTTTGTTTGTTTTCGTTTCAGATTACATTTGAGCCTCGTAGAGATCCCGCCGTTTCAGGCCTCGCCGCCGGAGGACTGCAACGCCAACTGCAGTACCACGAACACTTTGAAAGATTTTCATCCGAAAAAATTACATTGTAACGACAAACGTATGTACAACATGCTGGGAAAAAATTAATTTATTCCATCCAATGTGTTAGTAGAAAAAAATGCATCATTTCAACCCTTCAAGTTGGGCTTCCAGCGAGGGATACCCCGTTAAAGAATGTCTTCCTGGCATAAATGTTATGCTTGCCAACATTTATTTGGGTCGCGGCGAGGCTGCATCGATGGATCAATGAAGCTTGCATCGTCCCAACGTAACTCTCTGTTCATATTTAATTTCGTTATCAAAAAAATGTTTTTTACAAATTTACATCATAGCTCTCTGATAAGCGTTCGTAAAAAAACGTTCAATGAGTTTGGTAGCCTTAGGCAATCAAAAATTGTGGGACACCAATAAAAAAAAACTTCATTCCATTTTAACGATGAAAGCTTCAATATATCATGAGAATATTTATGCTCATTTCTCTTTTTCTTCTGCCTCTCCAGTCGTGGTACATGAGGCGATCAAAAAAAATCTCAAAAGAAATCTCCATTTCCAATTCTCTTCGGAAAATTATCCCGGCACTCTTCGCGTTAAATCTTCGTGTACATTTTTTTTTAATGATTTTGTCTCGTGTGCCGACGACAATGAGAAGCAAGGTACAAAAAAGAAAAAAAGCCGCAAACAACCCAAGAACGATTTTCAATTCCGTTGGTGGTGTCGAAGTTTCCATCGTTGGACCGCAAAAAAGTTCTTTTTCACATTTTTTTGTTCTCATTCTGATTATTATACAAAATGTTCTTTTACGAATTCAAATTTTAGGTCCCTAAATGAGCATCTTAAAAAAAGTTGAGGCTTTTTTGATAACCAAAACTTGCCGAAAGGAATTTAGTGACTTCAGAAAAATTGGTTTCCATTGCATAGCAACGATCCAAACTTCAATCTCATTTCCGATCAAGTGTTATCGTCACATTCAAAGGGCCGAGAATTTTTGTAATATAGGGACAATAATACGTAATTTTCTTACGCACACGCACTATAGAATTTTTTACAACTAATCCACCGTTTCCTAGCACTATGAATTACGTCTTAAATCCATGTAATGGTAAGATTAAAGTTTGCATGGATGCAAAGCAACGAAAATTCTTTAAAAAAATGTATTTCTTTAGATTTTTCATCATCCGAATCCTTATCCTGCAAACTTAGACTGTAGATTTTTTTTTGAAGATCCTAAAAAATGATTAAACGATTTTTGTACCCTAAATTTCAAAAAAAAAAAAAAAAAAAAAAGTTCGGTCTACTGAACTTTCATTCTATTCCAACAATGCAAACCTCAATATCATTACATAAGGGGCAACAATTATAATAAAGTGGCCCTGTGCGTCTTGCGCGAAGCTTTCGCAACGAGGAAAAATATGATTCTCAATAGTTTTGCAAGTCCTCTTTGAAAAAAAATATAACGTATTTCCGCGACGAGCGGAATTCGCCAGAAAAAAATTGAGCATCCTGGGAAAAAAATAAAAATTCCATTTTGAGCACAGCAAAATGAAGATAATTAAATTCCAAATACAAAACACTCCTGAAAAACTTTATTCGTCAATCTCGTCATCCAGAAAGCAAAGACCGAAGATGTATTCTAAAGTGGACAGATGCAATTTTATTGCATGTAAAAAAAGTTTTTTTTCAACAGTATTTCGTATCTAAAATTTAATTATATTTATTTTGCTGCACTCAAAATAGAATTTTGATGTTTTTCCAGCATACTCCATTTGTTATGGCAGATACTACGCATTAGAAAAATACGCTCTTTTTTTTCGAAAAGGGAAAACCCTTAAATACCATATTTTTCTCAGTCGCAAAATATGCGCGCCAGAACCCTTTAAAAAAAATATAGCCACCTTACAATAGTCACCCTGTATATGAGAATAAATGTCAAACAAAAGAAACAAAACTCAATTTTGTGTGACGAGATCGTATTACGTGCAATCTAGAGTGCCATAGTGCTCGAGGGCTTCAGCACGTGACACACGTAATATTATCTTTATCGCACAATGCAAAGTTACAATTGAGCGATTAGATCACGTGTGATGTACGAGTGCGTGATCTAGCACCCTCGCTGTGACTCTAATAACACAGATATATATATATATATATATATATATATATATATATATATATATATATATGCGCGTGTATGTATTTATATAAATTCCCGACGTCTAGCACTCAATGAAAAGAGAAGAAAAAATATATGCACACGAGTGACCTACTGCTGCAGCATTGACCGTCGCGCCGGAAATTGTTTTACGTCCAGCTTATAAAAAAAAAAGTACGGCGGAAAAAACCTTAGCCTATCGTGGGAGAAAAAGAATCTGCGGCTGGGTTTAAATTCCGAACTTTGAATAATCAGAATGCTCAACTCCGAAAATCTGAACACCGTCAAAATCATTCGGCTATGGAAGTTTTTAAAGTTTCAAAATTGTCAATAAATCAACGAATTATTTCAAGAATTTTGTTTTAATTGAGAAGTGATTTTACGTAAATTTTCAAATTTGTCTAGACAATGTTATACGTTCTACATAATTTACAGTCAACTGTGTAGACTTTCGCTGGCATGATCTTGACATGAGGGCCGGGTTGAAATTCCGAACTTTGAATGCGCCAACGGTTTAAAATTCCTAATTTTAATGTTCCGAAATTACAAGGTTCGTCAAGATGATGCCAGCGAAAGTCTACACAGTTGACTGTAAATGATTTACAATGTACAACATTTTCGGGACGAATTTCAAAATTGACGTAAAACCACGTCTTAATAAAAAAAAATCTTGCAATAATTGGTCGATTTATTGAAAATTTTTAAACTTTCAAAACCTCCATAGCCGAATTATTTTGACGGTGTTCAGATTTTCGGAGTTTCGATCTTTCATCGTAATATTCTTTCGCAGTTTTGAGCGTTCTGAACATTCAAAGTTCGGAATGTCAACCGGGCCCCAAAAATCTCAATAATCCGACCACTTATAAATCTGGTAGTAAACATAAAATTCCAAAAAGAAACAAACGAGAAAAATCGCCTTCACAGTTGACATATTGACCATCAATGCCACTTTTGCGCAATATAAATATCGTATTACCGGCATTTTTATTGTTGTCACCCACAGTCGAGATACCATGAATCACGTGGTTCGGCCAGAAGGTGTTCAGCTGCTTTCTACGTAGCGAGTGACGACGACGCACCAGAGAGCGATCAAACGACCTGACGGCGGTTCTTTTTTTTTTTCCTTCGCCACCATCTCTCGTGTCGTTTCAGCAGAGTCAAGACGGGAGAACAGGCAAAAAAGGAGACCAAGACAGAAATCTTTCAGTCTCGTTGCAGTAAAAGTATTCCAAGTTTGGAGTGCCTTTTAATGCCGCAAGGAAAATCGTCATATGGAATGGACTTTCCACTCGTCTCCCGAAGCTTTTTTTTTCTTTCACCGCGAGCAACGGAAAACCTGCTCTCGGTACAAAGCGACGAGCGCATAGACGCGAGTTTCATTTCTCCAATGTAAGCATTTTTCCATCCTTCGTGTTCTTTCAATCTTCACAGTGGCGAACAAAAAAGAAGAGAAAAACAAGAAAGCGCAAGACGAAAGAATGAACGACGAGCAAGAAATTTTCGTACGTATAGGAACATCGCAATTGTTTCGGATTTAAGGGCCAGACTTTTTCACGTCCAGGAGAATCCGCGATGACGCGGGAGACATTTTTCTGTTTGGGAGGAGGGAGGCAGACTCTCTCGAACCGGAAGTCGAGACAGAGCCTCGTTGGGAAGGCTTTTCATCGAGCTTTTGAAAAACCTATGCAGGGTCTTCTCAAAACCGTATACAATTTTTCACGTGTGTGTGTGTGTAGGTGTAAAGTACGAGAATGAAAGACCTCGTCACGACGTCGACGCTTTCAAAGAACAATGATGCTGAAACGGCTCGCACTCTTATTTGGTTATTTCTCTTTTCATTTTCTTCCCTGCTCCAGCTTCCTTCCTCTTTATGCCGCACAAATGGTACGACAAAAAAAAAGAAGAAAAAACGAGGCATCCGATGCTCGGACGCGCCGGTAGTGCTGCTAGAGTGGCAATGAATTATCGCGATGGAAAAATACAAGGCTTCGAGACGCGGAAAAATAATTGAGGAACATATTTCAAACTTTACGAAATGTCTTCGTATAAATCACTTATGAGCGATAAATTAAGGGGCTATACCAGTGTGACGATTTAAAAAAATCGTTTTTTTTTTTGCCTTTTTCGACCGTTTATACTTTCAAGATTTTCATACTTTCAAGAATATGAAACGAGATTTTTCAAATTTGCTGACATTGTAACTCAAAGAGCAATTTAGTAGAGTCGTGCTGTCGGTGAAAAAACCCGGAATCGGAGAAAATTAGAAGAAGGCTAGTTTTTTGACAGGTGATTTTGTAGGTGCCGCGGGTGCTAAATCCAAGTTTGCCTAAAAATCGGGGTGTAGGGTTCTTTTTTAGGGGATGGAAGGAGATCGGGGTGGATTAATGCCAAACTACAACCCCTACGAGGTCGGCGCCGTGAGACAAAATGTTCAGAAAAATCCGGGCTTTAGTTTTGTCCACAGCGCCAAAGTCGTGGAAGATCATTTTGAGGGTGAAAAAGTGGGGTGAAATTTTGAAAAATCGGTTGTAATTCAATAACTCTTTAGGAAAAAATCGTACGTTTTTTGTTCAAATGGGAACGTTGTAGCCCTTGAAAAGACGCGTCGATCAAGTATTCGATCATCACTCTCCGATAATATCTTCACCCCCAAAAAATGGTTAAAAAAACAAACAAAAAATAGTTTATTGAATAACTCAAAAACAATCGGTTTTTCGAGTATGGTTTAAATGTACGAAATGTAGAGAATAATTTTCTCCATATTTTCGTTGCTGTGGACCACCCTTGAATTTTTATTTTCCAATCCCTCTCGGGGGTTGAACATTCAAAATGAATCTCTGGGAAACTATTGACAGCACGAATTCGCCGCCAATAGTTTCAACTATTGGCTTAAAAATGATTTATTAAAAATTATTGGCTTAAACTATTGGTTTTGAAAATGGGGGTTTTTCGTTTTTCGTCGATGACGTTTTAACGGTACGAGATATAAAAACATTTCAAATCGCAACAATGTTTATCTTTTTGGGTACTATATATTGAAGATGAGAACGATAACGTTATCGACGAAAAACGAAAAACACCCCTATTTTCGAGGGTGCGTTTCGCCCCTTAAAATCGTTTTTCCGCCGATAAAAAAAAATACGTGTCTCTTAATTTTGTATACTCGTCCAAAAAAAAGTTTCAACAAAATCGGAGGAGGTCAGCAAAGTGATGTTCCTCGTAAGGCTTTGAAAGCCGCCAAATACTAAACTTCTCGATCCTCTTTTTTTTCTACAATCTCTTTCGCCTCGCCAATGACTACTATTTTAAGGGGTCTTCTCACTTTAGACGCTACAAAAAGATTATTTTCATGAATTTTTTCGATAGCTTTATACTATATATATTGATAGAAAAAGTTGTTACACTTAATAAATACACTTTCGAAATACATCTAAAAAAAATTATGTATTTATGTAACCCAAACAAACTTTAAACGCGTTTTTCTCGAAACAGCGTTTTTCGACGGCTTGTTGATAAAATCTCTTCGAAACTACTGAACCGATCCTTACGAAATTTCAACCACTCATTCTTTACAACTATAGCTATAGCGCATATCAAGGATTAAAAAAATGTTTATATTCCCTTTTTTGCCAAAAACGGTGAAAAATACACGTTTTTTTTGTTTTTTTCGAAAAATGTCCGCCATTTTGTTATTTTTGCAAATATAAAGAATCGTATGATATGCGCTATAGCCATTAACATACTCAATCTAAAATCATTTATTTTTTTTGTTTCGGATGGTCCATCTCCGAGATTTCATCAACAGCGCAGACCTACAATTTTTTAGGACATTTTTTTAACAACCATTTTCGTCTAGAACTAGTGACTTGAATAAATAAATAATTTAAAAAAAATGTATTTCGAAACTGTATTTATTAAGTGTAACAACTTTTATATCAACATCTATAATATAAATCTATGAAAAAAATTCATGAAAATAGCCTTTTTTGAGCGTCTAAAGTGAGAAGACCCCTTAACCTTTAAAACTATTAACTGAAAATTAATATTTTCGAACTCTTTCCATTTCTTTTGGCAGATTTTGCGTACAATATAAAAATCCGTCAATATTTATTTACCGTTCTACAATATGGAACTGTAAAAAAAAATACTCCTATAATAATAAAAATCAGGAAAATAAAATGAAGAACAGTTCGGTGCATTTTAACGACGCAAGCTCTAACACCATCTCTGTCTTTCAGTTCCCTTTTGATGACGTTGAAGTTTGCATCGTTGCAATACAACGAAAAGTTGCTTTTCTGAATTTCCCAAATTTCCTTTGACACACTCGAGGTATGAAAATTACGCGAACATTGTTTTAATCCTTATCCAGCGATCTACAACCTCAATCTACAAAATATGATTTTCTGCTGACAATGATAAGGAACGTAAAAAAAGTTGTAAATTTTCGTTGCATATCAGAGATGCAAATTTCAGCCCGATCCAATTTAACGGACAACACCACTGTGACGGCTTTAAAAAATCGATTTTTTAAAAAACATCTAGAAAAATCTAAAATACATTTAAGATTAAGATGCCGTTGGACCCAGGTCGAAAAAATAATTATTTTCGGAGATATTGAATATTTGTGGAGCGGTGCAGCGCTCCGTGACGCTCGGGGTCCGGCGCAGCTGCGCGCCTCAGGGTCGGCAGGTATACCGGGGCTTTCCCAGGTCCTGCGGGTCTTTCCCAGGTATTCTTTTGTCTCCCTTCACAAAAACCGGCTATTGTTATAAATATAGTTTCGAAAAAATGCCATAGGTGGCGATAACTGAAAAATGTTCAAGTCGTCAATCGTCAATCGTCGATATTGCAGCTGATATCGTGGTATTATTATTCAATGATGGCCTGAGAAGCCTCATGAAAGTTTTGGAGACGTTGGGGATAACTATCGGCCCAAAATGTTTCAATTTTTGCGTTGAAACCGACGCAGCGCGGATCGAGCTGGCGGAGCACTCGCTCACAGACGCTGCAAAAGAGGCAAGAAGAGCCTCTACAAGTTCGAGAAAAGATGCTAGGGACAATGATTTGCTTCTTGAAGGCCAGCTATATGGTGCCGGCATCGCTGATTAAAGGTAAAGATTTTTTTTTCCAATTTATCGCATAAATTAACAAACCTAAAACTTTGAACGCGTTTTTCTCAAAACCACTTTTTTGAGTGCGGCACGCAGCAGAACTCGAGCAATTTTTATCCGATCGACTTTAAATTTGGACTGCATCAATAAAACTAGATTATCTAAAGAAGTACATAGGATTTTTTCGATATCTCAGTAATAAAAAAAGTTTTAGCCTATTTTCGACGAGAAATTTTGCTCGAAAATCGTCCTTTAACTTCAAAAGCGTGCCTATTTTTTAAAAATCAATATTTTTTAAAATCCCTATGTACTTCTCTTCAAAATATCATATTATTAACGAAAGCACTCGGTATTTTTTTTCAGATCGACTTTGAAGAGAGTTCTGCTGCGTGCCGCGAACCACTGCAGAGGCCACCACAGTACCTGGCGCGGGAGCTTCCCCAGCGTCACCATGGGGCGTGAAAAATTTTAAAAAAATTTTTATGTATATTCAATAAACAACGAACAAAAGAATTTTTTTTTTTTCGAATATCCCTTTTTTTCCCACAAAAAAAAATCTTGAAAAATGGCAAAAAAGGGGTCACAGTAGTGTTGTCCCTTAATCAAATCAACGAAACAATCATCACGATTAACTCAAGTATATAAAACCATCTTCCTCGGAAACTAAAAATCAAACGAAGCATAATTTCACTTTTTTCAATCTCGTTTCTCCCTCTCGAAAGTTCGCCAAACGACAATGCAATGGCGCATTAGCACGGAGTAGAAATTCGCTCAGCTGTGGCAACGAAAATTAAAAAATTCTACCCCTCGCGTCCCAAGCCCAAATTTCCTTCGTTCCTTTATCCGAGGTTTAAATTGACTCAACGATACGTATATATTGGCAATAGTGAAAGCGTAAAAGGTGCAACGGTCTTTGAAAGATTCGGGAGCAGGTTGCGCGAGTTGGGGCAATCAGGCGGGTTGATTGCCGAGTTTGCCCCTCCCCCCTCGCTCATTTTTTCTTCGCTTGCTTTTTCCGCTCTCCACTTACGATTCCACGTTGAAGCGTGAGAGAAGAATCAGTCGGAAGCCCCGAAGTCTCGTTCCTGTCCCTCGGAGTGACGCCGAGACGGGAGCTTGACTGGGGCAAAAAGTTTGCAATGAATTTTCCGGATAGTGAAAAGAGCCCGATGGTGATGAATAGCGGCAAAAGGGGAGAGAAGGCTGAATCAGAAGAGGACGGGAGGGCGTGAGAAAGAGAATAGAAAGAGAGCGATAACGTTGAAGTTTGCATCGTTTGAATCCAACGGAATTGATTTTTTTTCTTATTTTCCAAATTTTCGTTGGCGTTCTTCAGCTCCGTAAAACAAGCAAACATTTTCGCGGATCCCTACTTAAGGTAATCCTAACGCTTCACACTAGTCATGCCAATAATGATACTTGAGATTTGTACAATTAATATTTTTAACATACGCAACAAAAATAATTTGTAATAACTAAAGTTTTCCATGTGTAAATTGTTGAATGAATGTTCACATTAAATTAGAAAATTTGAAAAATAGTTATTCCAACGATTGGCGCGGTATTTCTAGGTTTGATATTTGGCAACATTGGTTCTATCTCCGTCTCTTTTTACTCAACCAGGCGAGTTTAACCTCCATGCTTATCAACGTCGATCTGTCAAAACAATGTCAGGTGCGGGAAATATTAAAGCATTGTATTCGGGCCACGACCGCTAAAAAGCGTGGAAAATTTGTGTCCGCGAAGTATGTCGGTTAAAAATGAAATATGTGTGGAAATTCGAATGAGTGAGATGAGGTTAGGACTACAGTCAGCTGTTGCCTTGCTGTCACGTCTCTTTATCGTAGCGAGTGGCAATAAATCCAATACCGGAAGTTCAAATTAAACTTGATATTACATAAAAATTAGGTCAATAAGCGTAATTTTTTCTAAGAGCATTGCATTACTACAAGATTTACAAGTATGTAAATCTGATTATTTTTAAGAATCTGACGGTTTCCCACCATTATACTACTGTGTCCAAAAAATAAGGTGACATTTGAATTTAAACTGCGCGCGTCGAAGGATTTGGAGAATTATTTTTTTTTTAGGTTGATAGTACTGTCAGTGACATGTATGTCAAATTTACATGTCAAAATATTCATTAGTGTTTGAGATACGCGTCGTTTTGTGAGCTGCTAAAAGTGAGTTTTTCGTTTTTTGCGATGTCGAAATTTGTTGAGCAAAGAATTTGCATTAAATTTTGTTTGCGGAATCAATTTTCTGCTGCGGATACGTTTCGCCAAAAACTCAACCCATATCGTTCCGCAACCACCGTATTCACCTGATCTGGCGCCGTGCGACTTCTGGCTGTTCAGCAAGCTCAAAAGATCGCTCCGGGGACACCGTTTTGATACGATAGAGGAGATTCAAGCCGCAGCGAAGACGGAACTGAAGGCCATCCCGGAAAGTGACTACAATCAGTGTTTCGAAGATTGGAAAATCCGTTGGCATAAGTGCATTGCATCGGGAGGGGATTACTTTGAAGGGGGTGAAATTGATTTGGAAAAATAAATGAAGAATTTTCGAAATAAATACAATGTCACCTTATTTTTTGGACACACATACACTTTTGTAGCGACCGGAAATTGGGTTTTTGCATGTCGTCTCGGAATTCCTTCACAAAAATTCGCATCTTTAATATTTGTTTTCTCTGTAATTAGGTCGATAACGTACCCTGAAATTTTACAGAGACGATTGTTAATACATTTAGTGAAGCTCAACAAAAAATTTAAATCCTATGGATTGAAGCCTGGTGATACCTTAACGATCTACAACAAATCTGCAAAATATGATTTTCGCTAATGACGAAAAAAAAGCAATTGAAAAGAACCTCCGTTGCGTTCCAACGATGCAAGCTCCAGCCCCATAGAAAGCGCAAAGGGGGAATGAGATTGTTAGGATTTTCCGGCAGGCAGAGTCAATCGACCGCGAAGTATAGAGCGTACACCGGTGGGGCGAATCGATCGCGGCGACGAAAAAACCCCTCACGTGAGTTTGCATGTACTCGTGTGCACATATGCCGTGCACGTGTGTGTGTATGCGTGTGTATGTGTGTATGTATGTATGTATGTGTACACACACACACACACACACACACACACACACACACACACACACACACACACACACACACACACACACACACACACACACACACACACACACACACACACACACACGCACACACACACACACACACATATATATAGGTGAGATCGGGTGCATTCACGTGCACACATGCATCCTGACTCCGCGGAAAGGTAAAATTACATGGCGTACCGCTACTGCTATAAATAGGCCTCGATTTTTTATTCGGCTTGTTTGGGTTTTTTTTTTCACCCGGTTGACGTCGCCAATCGGGGGACGGACGCGTTAACCGCACAAAGTAATTCGCAATTTGTACAGAGCCGACGGTTGAAGTTTGCATCGTTGGAATGCAACGAAAATTCTTTACCGCGTGTCTTCTTTTATTTGTATTATTTTCCAATTTGTTTAAATTAATTCTCTTTGCTTATCTGCGTTGTAGATCATCGCGGCTTTACATATGAGGGGAAAAATATTTGAACCTTTTTTTGATTGGCTTGAATAATGTATGAACATCACGAGAATGGTATAGAAAAAGAATTATAAGCGAAATAATTTTTTTTTATTTTCATCATTTCCCGAAGCACTTCCCTGACACACTGGGTCATTTTGACCCGGACGAATTTCGAATAAAATTATCGCTCTCCCAACATTGAGAGTTTTCAATAATTTTTTACAATTCAATTTTATACTTCCCGAATTTTAATTATGCAGACATATTGAGGAATTTTTAAAGTTTATCCTGGATTGTTTTCAATAAAAACCTACCGAAGGGTTGTTAAGGGCAAGTGGATGAAGTACTATCCGTGTCAAATTGACCCGGTGTGTCAACACCGTGGGCAAATATAAGTGTGTTAAAGAAGGGTTGGTTCAGGAGGGTGGAGCGACCCAATTGAGTAAAATTACGCTTATAATTTTGTTGTTCAATTCACCTCAAACAAATACATATGGGATATAGATTTATTCTCGCTAATTCTTCCCAAAATATATAATTAAAGGGCAAAACTATGCATTTTCATATTTTTAATACGTGAATAAGAAAAACTTTCGTGTTACTACCTACTTGAAAAAGTACAACATTATCGATAATTATTATTTTTTTAAATTGCGTCAGCGAATATTTTATACACCTCAGAGTGAAATTTGAAGTCATTTATAATTATGCTTATTTATATTTATGTCGCGAGGTTATTTAATGTTACCATTAATTAATTGCCGACATACGGCAACTTCGCGGACATTGAGGTTGGCAGCAATGCTCTTCGTGCCCTAGCCAAGATTCGTATTCTTTTATCAAACCTTGATTTTTCAATATTGAACATATATAGCTTGCGATGAGCAAAATGGGGTTTTTTCTTCGAAAGGTTTACAAACTTTTGGTTTGCGTTAATGCGTTGTTAAAAAAGGGTTACCTTGGTGCTGAGTGACAAAAAAAAATAACATCACCCGGAGCGTGAACGTCTTTCCCATCTAACCGCACGTGAAATTACATACATTGAGCTATTTTTTACCTCTGGTGTTTTGTGGTGAAAAAAATTCAAAAAAAAAAACATAAAGACGTAGTAGAATCTACACAATAACACATATTTTTATTTGTTTGAATCTTAGTTTGTGGCTAACGCTCCAACCTCTTTAAGCGCTCCAAAGCGTACGGAAAAGCCTCGACGGGAAACCTGGCATTTTGGTGGTTCAGTCCAGTTGGCTAATTTTATTAGGAGTACAACTTTGCAGTGACCGTTTTACTTAGAGAGCCACTGCGGCCAAAGTAGTGGCCCTAGCTCAATAAAAAAAGTGGCATTTTGAACTAGAGGCTCTGCCAATGTAAACAATTTAAAAAAGCTAACGGATACGTGTATGCATTATAAAGTTATTGGCACTCAAACATGGCAACCTACGAGCCGAATTCTCAGCATTTGCGGGAACTGCTCCAAAGACAACAAAGGAAGGGATTTTTGCACCGGATTGTGACTGGAGATGAAAAGTGGGTTTACTACGATAATCCTAAACGCCGAAAATCATGGGGACTGCCTGGTCATATTCCGTCATCGACGCCCAAACCGAATATTCACGGATCCAAAGTGATGCTGTGTATCTGGTGGGACCAGCTGGGCGTTGTGTACTATGAGCTGCTCAAACCATCCGAAACCATCACAGGGGAACTCTACCGACGTCAGTTGATGCGCTTGAGTAAGGCACTCAAAGAGAAACGGCCACAATTCAACGAAAGACATGACAAGGTGATACTGCAGCATGACAATGCCCGACCCCATGTTGCAAATGTCGTGAAAAAGTACTTGGAAACGCTGAAATGGGAGGTTTTACCCCACCCGCCGTACTCTCCAGACATTGCCCCTTCCGACTATCACTTGTTCCGGTCAATGGCACACGATTTGGCTGACCAGCACTTCGGTACTTACGAAGAAGTCAAAAATTGGGTCGATTCCTGGATTGCCTCCAAGGACCAAAACTTTTATCGCCGCGGCATTCGAATGCTACCTGAAAGATGGGCCGAGGTCGTAGCTAGCGACGGGCAATACTTTGATTAAAAAATATGTAGCCACTTTTTTATAATAAAGTCTTAAACTTTTGAAAAAAAAACGGTCACTGCAAAGTTGTACTCCCAATACTAAAAATTATTCTCGGCTTTATTTTATTTACGGAAACAATTTTTTTCTCCAAGTGCACCATTCTATAAAAAATTGATATTTTTCGATTTCCGTACGCGCTTCGAAGGTGATTCTTATCTAGAGCTCAAATTATATTAAATTCTCGTTACAGAGGAAACATTGAAGGAGAATTCTTGCCGGCCACGGGACATTGTCAGACAAAGGTGACTCGCTTCATCCATCTTCAGCGCTGCCATCCGGTTACAAGATCTGGTTAAAAAAATTGTGAAGATACTTCAAGATACGTACCTCATAAAGGCCACTAAACGGAATTTTCATTTCATCAACTGGGTATCCCCAAACAATTGTCGAAATTTACCTTTTGATCCGCGCTCAAAACTGCTATTCGCCCTTAATATTTTTCTTCTCTCATCTCACATCGCACGACAAGAAAAAAACAGCGAGAAAAAAATAATCCAATGTTTTCGTCACCCCTGCATTTGCTTGCGGGTGTTCGTCACAAGCGTGGGTCCACCGCTTCAGCCGAGACATCCCATATGCGCGTGCAATATTCGTATAGCATCTATATGTACATATCTGCGGTTCAAGCTGTGCTCATATCCGTACCTCATGAGTTCGCGAGCGCGCGTTAATGCGCGTCTACCTTGCAATTCGTGTGCTTAATGTAGTGCCTGCCTGCATAGCTAACGTGCATGCAGCGGGTGGGGGTTGAAGGATGGGGGGCGGAAGGGCGAGGGCGAAACCGGAGTAATTCGAGTATACGCGTATATGTGCAGTGCAAATGGTGGAGACACGTGTATTACGTATACGGTTGTATAAGCAGTTGAACATTTGCTGCGGAATGGGCAAAAGGGAGTACAATGTTCCCGGGATGCGGTTACACTCACACATATATATACATACATACATACATATATATATATATATATATATATATATATAATGTGGCTCAAAATGACCTGACATTTCAATTTATTAATAAAACGTATTATTGCTTTTGAAAAGTACGAATATTTTTATTTCAATATAAGCTACAAATATGAAGGTTATATGTGGAAGACAATATCCGATAAATGGCCGCCTCGTCCCTGTTTGCAAACGTTCACTCTTATGACGAAATTTTCAATAACATTTCGGCATAACTGCGGACTAATTTAATTAATGGATCTTCTCACTTTAGACGCTAAAAAAAGACTATCTTCATCATTTTTTTCGATAGGTTTATATTATAGATATAGATACAAAAGTTGTTACACTTAATAAATACACTTTCGAAATAAATGGAAAAAAAATAATTTTTCAAGTGACTATTTGTAGACGCAAAAGGTAGTTAAAAAAAATGACACAAAAATATTGTACGTCTGCGCTGTTGATGAAATCTCGGAGATGGATAATCCGAAACAAAAAAATCAAACGGTTTTATTAGGAGTACAACTTTGCAGTGACCGTTTTACTTAGAGAGCCACTGCGGCCGAAGTAGTGGCCCTAGCTCAAAAAAAAAAGTGGCATTTTAAACTAGAGGCTCTGCCAATGTAAACAATTTAAAAAAGCTAACGGATACGTGTATGCAATATAAGGTTATTGGCACTCGAACATGGCAACCTACGAGCCGAATTCTCAGCATTTGCGGGAGGTTATGATTTACTTCTTCAACATCAAGAAATCTGCGGCTGAGGCCCACCGTTTGCTTGTAGATGCTTACGGGGAGGATTCTATTAGTGAGAAAACGTGTCGGCGGTGGTTCATCGACGTCCAAACCGAATATTCACGGATCCAAAGTGATGCTGTGTATCTGGTGGGACCAGCTGGGCGTTGTGAACTATGAGCTGCTCAAACCATCCGAAACCATCACAGGGAAACTCTACCGACGTCCGTTGATGCGCTTGAGTAAGGCACTCAAAGAGAAACGGCCACAATTCAACGAAAGACATGACAAGGTGATACTGCAGCATGACAATGCCCGACCCCATGTTGCAAATGTCGTGAAAAAGTACTTGGAAACGCTGAAATGGGAGGTTTTATCCCACCTGCCGTACTCTCCAGACATTGCCCCTTCCGACTATCACTTGTTCCGGTCAATGGTACACGATTTGGCTGACCAGCACTTCGGTACTTACGAAGAAGTCAAAAATTGGGTCGATTCCTGGATTGCCTCCAAGGACCAAGACTTTTATCGACGCGGGATTCGAATGCTACCTGAAAGATGGGCCGAGGTCGTAGCTAGCGACGGGCAGTACTTTGATTAAAAAATATGTAGCCACTTTTGTATAATAAAGCCTTAAACTTTTGAAAAAAACGGTCACTGCAAAGTTGTACTCCCAATAGATTCAGTATGTTAATGGCTATAGCGCATATCACGATTTTTTATATATGCAAAAATAACAAAATGGCGGATATTTTTCGAAAACACAAAAAAACGTGTTTTTTCACAGTTTTTGGCAAAAAAATGTCGATATATCTGTTATTATAAAATTGTGGTGTGAAAATGTCTGATGAGATGGAGGCTCGTATCGTTGAGCTGCAACGAAAATGATTCCGATTTAATTTCTCAATTTTTTTTCGGCAAATCTTAGCTACGAAAAATAACTTAACCTTTCTTTAAATTGTTCATTTAGAAATGTGTCATCTAAATGTGAAAATCTTTTTTTTACAATGGTGAAAATGCGCGATAATAAATAATGAGATTGAAGTTTGCATCATTGGAATGCAATGAAAATTAATATTCCTAAATTCCTTTAATTTATTTCGGCATATTTTGCCTATAAAAATCTCTCAACCATTTTTTAAAGACACTTCCAGAGACAAGAGATAAGTAGATGAGCAGATCTATGAGAGATACATAGACCTACTCTAAGATACTTATAGTAATAAAAATAAGAGATAACTATCGTTCCATTTGAGCAATCCAAGCTTCATGA
The DNA here is from genome assembly GCA_964007375.1 of Ophion obscuratus. Classification (NCBI taxonomy): domain Eukaryota; kingdom Metazoa; phylum Arthropoda; class Insecta; order Hymenoptera; family Ichneumonidae; genus Ophion; species Ophion obscuratus. The sequence continues at coordinate 42,809,090 of OZ023316.1, read as the reverse complement.
ACTTTGGATCGTTGGAACGTCAACGAAAATTAATTTTTTTCAATTGATAAAATTTATTTTTGGCTGATTCAGGCTATACAAATTACTGGAATAGTTTTTCGTACTGCCATTAAAGGTTTTTATCTAATGTCCAAAAAAAAAGGTTTTCGATAATGAAAACAACGAAGAAGTAAAAATCATCAAAAGGAACCGTTGCATTCCGGCGATGCAAACTCCAACGTGACATGTAAAAGTCTTTATTTTCTTAAGGGGTTACCCCCACTTGCGATTTTGAAAAAATCGATTTTTTTTATTGCATTTTTTTGAAGTATAAGTATCTGAGAATATGTCCTGAAAATTTCAAGTCGATCCGAACAAAATTGACTGAGATATGAGCGTTGGAAGAGAAGAATCCGTTGTGTAAACGACCGGAAATTGAAACTTTAAGCGCGTTTTTCTCAAAATGGCATTTCTGTAGTCGGTGACCAAGATTACTCGAACACTAATGAACCGATCTTCTTGAAATTTTGCAGGCTTATTTAATACATAAAAAGGTAGTCTTTAATCGTTCGATTTTTTTCGTTAAAATCGAACCATTAACTTTGACTGTCCGTCATTTTGCGAAAAATGAATATTTTTTTAAATCCTTCGATTAAAGACTAGTTTATACTTATATTTGACTAAATCCATCCGCATTTTTTTTTTCAGATGATCCACTTCGCCGCAATGTCGGTCACCGCAAACCGTGTATATAAAAACATTATTTCATTGACGGCCATTTGCCACTAAACAATGTAATATTTTTCAATAAAAAAATTACTGAAAGTTCTTCAAGATGTGTTCTTTAAGATGGTATATTGATCGATTAAAAAAGTTTTGTAGTTTTCTTTAAAAAAATTCATGAAAAAGGCCTTCTTTGCGCTACAAGTGGGGCTAACGCCTTAAAGTAGCTTTAATCCTCATCTGATTGTGAATCAATTTTCCCCACATCTTTTTTTGGCGATATCAAAATGGGTATTAACGATATTGAAGTTTGCATCGTTGGAATGCAACGAAAATTCTGTTTTTTTTTTAATTTCCTCATTTTCACGATCATCCAAAATCGCGAAAAGATTTTACGCTGACATTTTACAAAGACATTTACGCTGAAGATCTCTAATAAGGATCCTGATAAACGTTTGCGTGAATTTGAAGGGCTAAATGTGCCGGAAAAAATTGGGCTACGAAACTTTCGTTGCATTCGAACGATGCAAGTTTCAATATCATTAAACTTGTGCGTATGTGTCCTAGGGCCGTTGTCTCTTGTACTCGCATCTTTCTCTCGTTCCACGTGCGGTGTATGTGTGTGGCTTATACATCCAAGCACATTTCTCCCAGAACACCGGTCTCGCGTACGTCGCATATATATCACGGGATAGGACAACACGTGTATTACACAAGGGAGGCGGGCAGGAGCAACCAGAGTTAATACGCAAACGCCAAACTTATCGTTGAAATCCGCGCACTCGAGTTCGTGCTTCCCACAGCGAAATAATTAACACCGACTCCCGAACGTTACAGTGCGCGCCCAATATAAACAACAAAAATAATCACTTTCTCATGCAAGATTAAAATTCGTACGTGGCAGGCTGTGAGAGTTTCATGCTGATGAAATATCTGGATGTGTCTGACAACGAACATCATTTTGGGGTCGGCCTTCGATTTTGTTGAAACCCGTGTATACGGGGTGTCCCGTTACCAACGGATAATCGTGCAACTGTCGATGGGTCAGATCATGTCCTACTATATCCTGGAATTTCAGTTTAAGGCATTTTAAGAGACTTTCATTAAGGCCTTAGGCCACTCTAGAGGTCGAAAAAATAGGCTTTTTGGGGATTTTTTTTTCAAACAAACGTCACAATAAATCGAGTTTACGAAAAAGGGTGTTTATCATACATATCAGTGACTGTATACAATAATTTTTTTTTAAGTGATCAATTTCAAAATGGCGGCTGTGCAGCGTTCATCTCAAAACTGCATTTTTTAAGTTGACCGGAAACATAACTCAGACAATTTTCAACCGATTCACTTGAAATGTTGAATATATCTTGAAAATTTAAGGATTTTTTTGATATTTCATAGCTCATTTGTTATTAACAATTATCTGACGATTTTTTCGGCAAATTTTTCGCTTTCCAAAAATTTGCCTCCAAAATCGTATGTAACGTCGTCGAATCTGTATTGAAACACCTTTTCCGCATTTTGTCGGCCTAATTTTGAGCTTTCGGCAAAAACTCCGTATTATTGGTAATCGATGGAAACCTTCCCATCGGATAGAGTTTTGACATCATTGTAATGTCGAAAAAACAAATTTCGACCGGGCGAAAGAGGCAAAGGACAATGGAAAAATCATCAGAACTTCATGAATCAAGCGGCATTTTGAAGAGAATGCTCTCGAAACGGACTTTCAAATCCGAACCGAAAATAAATGATCGACGATTCAGCGAAGCCACTTGGCCGAGTTCTTGGCCGAGATAGGAAAAAATGTTGGCGTTTTTATTTTATTTTTTCTAAGTCTGTATCGATACATTTTTATCCCCTCAATACGAATTCACCATTAATGTTCTCCGAAACTGAATTTTCATATTTAAAATCGTCAATGGTGTGTAAAAAACGTTTTTCGCGTTTGGTCAGCGTAATTTCGAGCTTTCGGCAAAAACTCCGTTTTATTCGTGGTCGGCGGAAAATGTTCCCTCGGATAGAGCTTTCAAATGGTTTTAAAAGGTTAAAAAAAATGTTTATGGTTTTAGCCACTTTTCCGAAGTCGCCGAATTACCGAAATTTCAAAAGCAGCCGTAGCGGCGGTCTTAATTGAGTGACGAAGATTTATTGGGGATTTTGAAAAGAATATTGGTAGACTTGGAGAATGCCACTTGATTCATCCCGATATCTCAATTGGTTCTGCCGGAAAGACCACTTGAAAAAATGACCGAAAAAGAGGCAAAAGGATTGCCTCTTTGTCGGTCATTTTTTCTTCAAAGGACATTTTTGCATAGCGGCCAAAAAAAATCGCCATATAGCCTCATAAATCAATCTGGAAGAAGAAACAAATCGCATTCCATTCGTATAAGGTAAAAAAAAATGTTCAATCGTAACGCAATCGTATTTACATAAGACTGGAATTAAGCGTGTGAAAGTGGCTCCGCTTGTGCATATTCACCACGACAAGATACCGGATAATGCGCAAGATTAAAACCGAGCGTTATTCTTCGAAATACCTACAGTCATAATGAGCGCGAGAGAATAAATGAGATTGAGCGAATCGACCAAATTAATGGAACAAAATGAGAGGTTGAAGTTTGCATCGTTGTAATGCAACGGAAATGATTTTTGTTATTTCACAAATTTCTTTCAGCACATTTGAGCTGCTAAAATCACGCAAACATTTTTGAGGATTCTTATCTAGCGATCTACAACAAATTTGCAAAGTATTATTTTGGATAATAATGAAAATGAGAAATTGAAAGGAATTTTCGTTGCATTCCAACGATGCAAACTTTAACCCCATGGAACAAATCAAATAAAAGCAACGACGAACAAGGGTGGGAACAAGTCCTTCAAAAACATTTTTGAGAAAACATTATTTTCGATATTGAGAGGAAAGCCGATGGGTGCAAAAAAGACTGAAAGATTCGCAAAAGGATAAAAACATAACGACGTTGAAGTTTTCATCGTTGGAACGCAGAGGAATTTTTTTTTTCAACTGCCCAAATTTCATGTGGCCGATTTAGGCTGTGAAAATCACTCAAACGTTTTTACGTTTTCTTATTAGAGATCGACGACCTCAATTTGCAGAAAAGGAAGAATTGGATAATGATCAAAATAAAGAATTGAAAAATGGAAAATAAATCATTGTTGCATTCCAACGATGCCATTTTCAAAACATAAGCAATAATACTTATGTTTTGTGACCAAACCGGAAATTGAAATAGAATTTAAAAATGTGTATACATAGAATGATGTCTGTCAACGGGTGTGTACAATTCGATGAGAAAGAATGAACTGTGTAAATCCATGACACAGGCTACATTGCACTACGAGATTATCCGATGTGATATTAGCTCATGAGACTGAAGTTTGCATCTTTGGTATGCAACGAAATGGATTCTCGAATTTCTATTAACATATCTCAGCGACGAAAATTCCTCAACGATTTTTTTAATTGCTTATTTACAAACGTATGATCGAAATCGGCAACAAAAAGATGTTGAATCTAGAATAAAGAAAACGAGGTAATACACATAAAGAAGAATTTTCGTTGCATTCCAACGATGCAAACTTCAACATCATGTAAACTCGCCGTTAGAAAAATCTGCATTCTTCGGGAGACTCTGCTTGCGTGTATGTACATATACAGGGAGTCCCAGAACTGAATGCGTTCCCGGAAATGAGGGGTTGGTGTTAAAATTCTGAGTCGATTGATATAAGGATGTGTGGGTCTCAGATCAACCCGGGAATTGTTATTAATTTTTAAAGGCGGACCAATCAGGTGCGCCCGATGAGCCAGCGTACGTCGGTGAGTGATAGGCGCGTGTAGTGGTGCCTGTAGGTGCGGCGCTCCCGCCAAGCGCCACACACGCGCGTATCGCCCACCGACGTACGCTGGCCCATCGGGCGCACCTGATTGGCCCGCCTTTGAAAATTAATAACAATTCAGGGGTTGATCTGAGACCCACACATGCTTATATCAATCGACTCAGAATTTCACCCCCAACCCCCCATTTCACGGAACGCATTCAGTTCTGGGACACCGTGTATATATATCAGTCGAACAAATTCAGATCCAGTTTTACGGTAGCGGCAACGTGTCCCTAGACTTACTAGACTGGTAAAATGAATACACCTGCGAGTCTATATACCTCGTTGTACACTCTTCACTATCCCATATGCTTAACCATCACCGGTGGCAGATCTCCGTACACATCGAGGCACCAGTTATTATTACGTGCCACCACGTATGTGCAAGTGTGTGTTATGATCTATACGGGTATGAATATACACACCCGGCCATATATATATATATAATAAATTCAAACATACACACACATGTACGTATATGTATATACACACGCGTAAGAGCTAGTCCGTAGAATCAACCGTTAGGTCTCGGAAGTCGAGGGAATCTCGGTAAAATTCTTCGAACGTGAAGCTGAAATTCTTCGTCATTCCTGTCACACAGGACGCAACGTAACAATCGAGGCCATAGGAGTGTATCGAAAAAAAAGTAATTCCAATATGGGCATGATGTTGAAGTTTATATCGTTGGAATGCAACCAAAGTTCTTCTTCACATTTTAGTTTCCTTACTTTCATTTTTGTGCAAAAACTTATTTTGCATATTTATATTCTCGATCTCTGAGTAAGTGTTTTAAGGAATAATTAAGTCATCATTGTAGGCAAAGTTTGCCAAAAGAAATGCACAAGTATTCATTATCATTGCATTCCAACGATGCAAACTTCAATCTCATATACGGGCAATGATTTTGGAGCTTGCATCGATGGAATGCAACTAAAATTCTTTATATTTTTTATTTCCATTTTTTTATATGCGAAATTCTTCTTTCATATTCATATTGTAGATCTCTGAGTAAGTGTCTTAAAAAAATAATGAAGGAATTTTTTTAGGCAAAATTTGACGAAAAGAATAAAAAGAGATGGACAAGTAATAATTTTCATTTGATTCCAAAGATACAAGCTTCATTGTCGTGAGTTTGCATCGTTGCAATGCAATAAATATTTATCTTTTTAGCCGGATTGGGGTTACCAAAATCGTAAAAAAAAATTCGAAAGCTCATTCCTGCGAGAGAGAGAGAGAGAGAGAGAGAGAGAGAGAGAGAGAGAGAGAGAGGGAGGGAGGGAGGGAGGGAGGGAGGGAGGGAGGGAGAGAGAGAGAGAGAGAGAGAGAGAGAACGTTGGTCGATGACCCGCAGTTCGCGCTAAGCTCCGCGTGAGCTCAAGCTCGCCGCTAACGGCGGACCGTATTGAGAGACAACAGCGGCAGTAAGCCTTGGTAAACGGATTGGTGCTCAAGTATAACAAAAAAAAAGGAATGAACAAAAGAGAGTAGGGGTGAATGAAAAACAGAGAATGTGTAGGAGGGGGAGGGGGCCTAAAGAAAGGAAGTCTCACCGAAAACATTTTTGAATTACATTACGATCGTCTCGCTTTTCCCCCAAGCAGTTACGTCGAACGAGCCAACGCTCTTCCAATTCTTCATAAATTTATCGTGTGACCTGACTAGCTGCCTGGATAAGATTGGACAATGCAACGAAAATGATTCTTTTTCAATTGCACAAATTTCCTTTCGCAAATATTTCCCACGAAAATCGCGCAATCATTTTTTGACTCACTTCTTCGGAGATCTAGGGTTTAAATCCGAAAAAAAGTTATGTTGTAAAATACTAAACAATGAGGAAATAAAAATATAGAAAAGAAGCTTTGTCGTGTTGCAACGATGCAAGCTTCAAGACCATCTGCCAGGAGGATCGAGCGATGCTTTGCAAAGTTTCACTGGAGGCATCAACAGGAATGCACATTTTTTAATTGTATAGGGTAGGCTGGGATCAATTGGAACGTTTTTTTTTTTTTTAGAAAATTGGTTGGTGTAATTTCATTTTATACCCTATCGGTTCGGTAATGGGCTTTAATTATAGCTAGATTGGCTATATGATAGCATTACTGATTTTGCTTCTTATATGGCTTTAACTTAAGGAACTAGACAACCATAGTGAGTTTGTTTAGGTTTGTGTTGGTTTGTTTGAATATGGATATTCGACTTATGAATATTCACGTATGGATATTGGCACTTATGGATATTCGGTTATCGAAATTCGATTTATGGAAATTGTACCCCAATCATTGTAAACAACGCTGAAGAATAAACAATACTTTCGGAGCAATGCGCAAGATACAAATAACCAAAAAAACTTACTTTTTATGTCGAAAAAGCGATGCAACCACATAAAAATGTCCGACGGGCTCGGGTGGCGACACGCATTGAGCGACAGGTTCCGACACGCAGAGCAATCCCTTCCCCCCTCGGGGCCGCGCTGCTGTCACGTTGACGATCTCACGTTTTTTTTTTTCAAATCGATCTTCATTTTTCTATAGTTACGTGAAAAAGGCCAACTTTTTCCGTAGACTTGTATGCTTGAGTTTCAATTCATCGCCGCGTTGTTTAATAAAATCATTTTGAAAAGCGACGATCGTCAACGACTCGTATTTATTGTTAACTCGAACAACCCGTTTGGTTTTTAGATTTCAGATGGACCGTTTATGCTGAAGAGCGTCCACCGCCAAAAGTCGCGAAAAAATTTTCATCATCTGTCGGCAGCCATGTTTTTGTTGTTTGTCTGTTTTGTACGGTAATTTTTTTTAAGGCTCTCAATGTATGCACCTTTCTACATAAAAATGCGTGTTTTTTTCATTTGTTTGCCAAAAAAAAAAAAAAAAATCGGAATGTGGCCACTTTTTTCGGGTTTCCAGGTAGAGGTAGCCCCTTAAAAGCCCCACCATACGTGTTCCCAAAGTCGAGACGTAAATATTACTATTAAAGTATACCTAAGCTTTGATAATTGTAGAATAATTATTTCTTAGTTTAAAAAATCCCTTAATATTGCTTGTTTTTTCCTGCCTTAACCCTCAAAGTGTGAAGGGGCGTCGAATGCGTCCGGGCCCAAATTACTTGTTCAAATTTCTCTAACACCGGCGACTTGCGCGCCATTTGAGTGGTACTAGAAAAAAGTAGGGGTAGGTAGGTATATGTGTGCACAAGGCCAGCTGCATCAGTCAGTTTTACGAGGAACGAGCACGAGATCAAATCAGAGCAGGGTCAAATTCGACCCCCCTTCACACTTTACGTAAGTAAAAGTCAATTTTTTTGAGGATTTTTTTTTCGGTTTTTTTTATGCATATTTAAACATAATAAGCTGTGAGAAATACGTGGATTTTTTTTTTTCAATTTTTAAAAATT